>VWZX01001051.1:1863500-1950474 GCA_013399015.1 Galbula dea | reverse complement strand
TTTAATAAATCTAAATGTAAGGTCCTGCACTTGGGTACGGNAGGACCTCCCCTACGAGGAAAGGCTGAAACAGTTGGGGTTGTTCAGCCTTAAAAAGAGAAGGCTTCGAGGGGATCTCGTAGCTGCCTTCCAGTACCTAAAAGGGGATTATAGGATAGAAGGGGAGAGACTTTTTACGTTCTCAAACTGTGATAAGACAAGGGGAAATGGTTATAAGCTGCAAGAGGGGAAATCTAGGTTGGAGATTCGGAGGAATTTCTTTACGAGGACGGTGGTTAGGCACTGGAACAGGTTGCCCAGAGAGGTTGTGGATGCTCCATCCTTGGCGGTGTTCAAGGCCAGGCTGGATGTGGCCCTGGGCGACCTGGTCTAATGATTGGCATCCCTGCCCATGGCAGGGGGGTTGGAACTAAACAATCTTTAAGGTCCCTTCCAACCTGAGTCATTCTATGATTCTATGATTCCAGTCCTGCTTTTACAAACACTTAAAGCATGACTGTTACTCTGCCTTTGACTCCTCTTAGGGTCAGTCTTGAGCTAGCACAAGCAGCTAAATTAAAAATGTGACTTAATCTGAGTCTATTCTCTGTTACTGTTCACAGACTCTTGTAACAGGAAATGAAAGGAGGAATAAGTGATGAGTGTAGGAAGTATACGGGACTTTCGAACCAGTTGTCAGTTTTATATCAATTTAAAACGTTCCTTAGGCTAAGACTCAATAGACACAGATTAAAAATAAAACCACCAAAGATAAATAGGGGAGGCTTTTTATGACTTTATTTATGTCTCTAAAAATACATTTTGAAAGTACTGTGGGTATACTTTAAATCACTCTAGTGTTATTTCCTAATTTTATCTAGAACCGTTGGAAGATTGTCTGCTAATCAGACGGTGTGAATCTGAATATTCTTGATTTGGAAACTTGGCATTATATTTACACAAAATAAAGCCATGGAAGAGGGAAGTCTTATGTAAGAATTAAATAAGAAAGGAATTCTACTGATGATACAGGATAATGAATAGTGTGTGCTTTTAATAAAATAGGTATTACATCCCTAAAGGGTCAGGAGTTAATTCTATCTGCACTGATTTACCCATTGGCATAACTCAATGACCAAAGTCACCTTTGTACAGCTTTTCCCAGGATAGCATATGTATTTCTGTATATCAGTATATATGCACTATATATATTTCTTACATATATATCTATGCTTTTAAGTATGTGAAGGGTGGGTGTCAGGAGGATGGGTTCAGACTCTTCTCGGTGAGGCCTAGTGACAAGACAAGGGGCAGTGGTTGTAAACTGAAGCATAGGAGATTCCGTGTGAATACACATAGAAATTTTTTCCCAGTTCAGGTGCCAGAGCACTGGAACAGACTGCCCAGAGAGGTTGTGGAGTCTCCTTCTCTGGAGATATTCAAAACCTGTCTGGATGCACTTCTGTGTGACCTGGTCTAGGGAATCCTGCTGTGGCAGGGGGGTTGGACTAGATGATCATTTGAGGCCCCTTCCAACTCCTAACATTCTGTGATTCTGTGATTAGTGATCGGCCTGATGAAGGAAGTAGGAAATAGACTCGTAGACTTTTTAGTAGGGCCTGTTGCAACAGAAGAAGGGATGATGCTTTTAAACTAAAAGAGGTTAGGTTGAGACTAGATACAAGGAAGAAATTTTTTACAGTGAAGGTGGTAATGCATGGGAAAAGGTTGCCAAGAGCAGTGATAGATGTCCCATCCCTGGAAACATTCAAGGACAGGTTGGTCAGGACTCTTGAGTTAAAGATGTCCCTGCTTGCAGCACAGGTTTGGACTAGAAGATCTTCAAAGGGCCTTTCTAACCCAAACCATTCTATGATTCTATGATGATTCTATAACTTGCTCCCACCTGCACACCGTATGTAGTCAACTCTATGAAAAGATGCAGCTGTTGGCACCAATAAATGCCACAACCTATGCCTAAGGTTGTAAATTGATGTGATATATGCATGTAAAACTGAATGAAGAAAATCATGCAGATGAGAATTACACCAGATAAGATTACCACTCTAGCAAAACTACCATTCTCTATTCATTTATGCACACCTTTATTGTTATAGAAGCACTTTGGGATGCTTAATAACTAAATGGCTTAGATCATCTATATATATTGTGTTTGAAGAACAGCATTTATGCCCTCATCTGAAGCAGTGCAAGTAATTTGTTTCTTAGAATGTGTTCTTAGTTTTTATATCCTTTTTAGTATCTGTATGAGCATATCTGACACATGTGAATGTACGAACGTTCTGTAAGAGCAGGACAGTATTGTAACCTCCATTTACTGAATTCTCACTGTGTACCCACAGAACTGTCATTCCTCTTCTTTTTTTCACCAAAGAGACATCCTCTCTGAGAACTAACTAATTCCTCTTTCAGCAGGCTGTAAGTTTGCTCTGAAGGGCTTCTGTCCCTCTGTTCAGTTTCAAACCCACTTTTATCTAAGATCTAATGATACTATGGACTTCAAGACTGCTTAACTTTAGAAGAACTTTAAAAGAAATTTCTCACAAAACAAGGAAAGAGGGAGTGTGAGCTTCCTACATTTCTTTCCACAGCATGCAAATTGTTTAAGCTGCAGTGTCCATCCATGAGAAGCAACTTATTTAAGATCAGGATTTCAAAAGGTAACTATGAGAGCTAGAATAAGCAAAGACGATGAGCATGACATTCATGATGTCTCAAATATTAGGCACAAAGATTAAGGAGTTATTTATAATATACAAATACAGATGGCTTATAATGTGTGTTTAGGTGTATAATGGATGAAAGCTGCCTGATAACAATTTTTCTTTTTCTTTTTACAATAAACTAGAGTTGATCCTGTGCTAGGTCTTAGAAATTAAGGACAAATTTTCCTGTGGAGTTGACATGTTTAAATTAGTAATATTTCATTCATAGAGTTTTGTACATTCATACAGTTTTGTGAGATTTTATGTAATGAAAGGAGGAATGCTAAATTGTACTTTAAATAGGAAAAATTAATAATGATGCCTTAGTGACAAAAACCACACACATATTTGGAAGGAAGGAAATATTTTAGTCGACTGACAATTTCTCTTTTAAATTAGTCTCAAATAGAATGAAAAGCAGGTATGTGCTTTTGTTTGGGAAACATGAAGGGAATTATTTCTGACCATTAATAAGAACAGGTCATAAATTTCCTTGACTAATCAAATTTATCTCTCTTTTAGTATTATTCATTTTATGAGAGCTATTAAGAAGATGTATAAAGCAAAGAATTCCTTTGAGCTTTTATTGCTAAATCAGCTTGAGATATCTCCAAAGACAATATCATTATTATTATTGCTGTTAATATTAGTTTTTAGTGTCATCTGACCAGAGATCAGCCCATTTTCTTCTGCTCTACCCAAGGCTTCTCTTCTTATTGTCCTTATGACAATTTGCTTAAGAAACTCTTGTCTTTTTCAATTCATTTGATTTTTCAATCACTCAGTACCTCTCTTTCTTCCCCCTTGAGATGCTCTGTTGCTTCTGAAACATTCTCTGGTGTATTTCTGTACCACATCTCCTCCACAGTTTATAATGTCTCTTTTGTTGTCTTCTCTTACACCTCTCACCTTTTCCACCTTCATGGTGTGCCTGAATGAGGAAGAAAGATGGAGGGGTGTTTATGGACATGTGCTTTTGAGGGGCAAAGAGTATTTCTAATTCTGTAAGAGCTTCAGTATTTCCCTAAGATGTCAGTCACAAGGGGAAAATTACACAATCATTGAACTAATTTTAAAAATACAAGAGAGAAGGAGGGAGAGAGTACTGAGGACTTGGCTTTTTCATATTTTTCCCATTGAGTTTGTTTGGAGGTTCCTGGACTTGTCAGTTGGTATGTGCCACCTCTTTGTCCAACTAATTGAACTATTCTATTCCATTCTTCATCACAGATGGGAACTGTGTGACAAATACCTATACAGCAAAATAGTTTTCACTTTAAAATGGAACTTTTATGAGCATAGAGTTTTGAACAACCAAATAATATTTATATTCTGGATGTTCATACAAATATAAATAATTTGCACTATGAAGGGGAAATATCATTAAATTATATATCAAGGTAATTTTTTAATTCATATATTTGTTTAGACTGTGGTAAAAGTAATGCAAAAGCCCTGTGTGAAACTGTGTGAAGTTTGGGTTCAGAACGTAGTTACTTTGTTTTGTTAGAGGTATGATGAGAAATCATGGAAGTGAGAAAAGAAAAGATTTGAAGATGAACTGAATATAGTTAGAGAGTTATTCAAATGCAGGTTGTATTTTTTTTTTCTAGAAGGTGAAGGAGACCTTGAAAGGAGAGTTAATCCCATTCAGTGGCAAGACAAAGAGAGGTATTGGAAAAAGATGATAACAGTTGGTTAAATGGAACATAGATTGGCAACAGATGAAGTGGGACAACTGAAGGAAAACTTTTTTAACATCTCAGAGGAACATTTTTTAAATGATATTCTGGAATGGAACAGACTGTGGATTACAATGCATTTTGATCTGAATATGGAAAGATGATGACAAATTAGGAAAAATATAACTTTCTCGAGTGGAATTTAATATTAAGGAATGAATATATTCTAGATGAACAGTGGAAAAGGGTACATAGTTTTTTCAGAGCTAGGCATGTGGTAGAGAAAATGAAATGAGCAAGATTTTGAATTTGCAATGAATATTCATGTTCTGAGCCCCAGGTGTAGAAGTTAGATATGACTTAGGGAAGCTCCTTAACAGTGTTGATTAACAGTGGCATGATTTGTAACTGGTGGGACAAAGATTTTTGATACATTAAGGAAGTGTGAGGTGATCCATCTTGACATGAGGGAAGTGGAAAGATTCATATGATAAAGAAGTGGGTTTACTACTTGTTTAAGAGAATAATCCTTTAGATAGAAGACTTCATCTTAGGAGCAAGCTTGAAAAAAGTCTAGAGATAGAAGCAAAGGACAAAGTAGTTAAAGCTGAAAGGTACTATGTTAAGAGTGAGATTACAAGTTGGATTACCCCCCAGGGATTTAAGAAAACTATCCAAACAATTTTACCTCACCTTTTAGCCAGTGATAGGCATATTTCAGCTTTTCCTCAAAGATTTACTTTAAAATTCTTTATCTGTGGTTTGCTCAGAATGGTTCCTCTTAGTTGAGCTGAATAGCTCTGTCCCTGTTTTCTTCTTTGGGCTTTCATGGATTTGCCTTAGTCCCCAGAAGGTTTTAATTCTTTGACTAAGCTCCAAACACATCTTACAGCACACTGACCACAGTGTCTTCAACATGTAACTTTATTTGCTTTTTTTTTTTCGAGCTATGACAGAAGGATATGTTTACTTTTTGCATATATTTGAATACTGTCCTTAACTTTTGTATTTACACCAAGAAACAGCAGACATGAGTTTTAGGCTTGTCTGAGTCTGAATGCACAGACATCCATTTCCTTGAAAAGTGTCCTAGCTGTGCTGCTTTGATGTGGAATATCCATCAGTCTCTGTTGAAGTGCAGTGGAACCAGGAGCAGAGGGTATTGGGAACATCCTTCTAGCAGCATTCGGAAAAAAATCTTTGTTTCTGTTCTGTGAGTGAATGAGAGGGGTTTTTTGGTAGGATCAACCTGTAGAAACAAGTGTAAGGTAAATGGGATCTTATTAGGTTGCTGGATGAGAAAAAGTTGATGAAGGGAAGAGACAAGTCTCCCACCAGGCTGCATCTGCTGGCCTGAACAAAAATGAGATGGCTGCTGCAACTTGCAGAGCATAGACCATGCAACATATGCCTCCTTCTCACCGTGGAGCACTACTCAATGCAAAGCTTAGGTGAAGAAAGGGGTTTGGTGACTAATTAAAAGGTAAAGAAAACCCATTCCCTTTATATATGCTCCCTGCAATATAGAGAGGAGAAATCAATTTATCTGAATTTTGTGATCCCCAATTTCCTATGTACTGTTAACAGGTACTGCTATAGAAGATTAAACATGCTTTTATCAACTGTATATTTTAAAAATGTCCTCAGTATAAAAAAATGTGTCTATGGAGATTTAGATGCCTGAAAGCCAGGTATATTAAATAACAGGATAAGGGCCCTTAAATACTACTCTTTGTGAAAGTTTGCTTTACACAGTGGAAGTGAATAGGTAGACCACCAATGAACAACTTGAGATGATTTATGGCAAACATTACTTCTTCAGGATTAGATGATGTGACAGGTTTTATAATACTCTGAACTTTGTAAGGAAGAATAGAAAGGGACAGCTTTCTTAGTAAGAACAGAAATTTCCACAACCAATCCCTCAGTTTTCTCTTTTGTTTTCCAGTAGGGCAAAATGGATTTAATATTAGAAATATTTTCTCTCTGGATCCAATTTCAATCTTAGCCACACTCCTTAAATAAGAATCTATAATCCAACTGACTTCTTTTGCAAAGTTCCCTCTAATATATCTGTAAATGAAAATATGTGTTGGAGCACAGACTGCATGAGTTTAAATAAATTGGCTTGAAAACACATATTTTAGCTAAGCGAGTCCAGGATTTTGTGTAGACAATGTCTATATCACCTGCCTATGTGTTCTGTTTTAGTTAGGAAATATCAGAATGGAATGTCTGTGAGGGAAAGAGAAAATTCAGTTATAATCAGTTATTAGAGGTTTTTTAATGCAAATCACATTATGAAGGGAATAACTACCATTCTTCAACTGGTTAGTATGAAAACGACTAAAAAGTCTGGAATTTTGTGGAAAAGAAAACAAAACCCACTCCTGCTGGGAAATATTTTTCCATCTTTATAGGGAAAAATAAGAAATGTTCATAGAGATAAAGAGAAAATAATCTTTGAAAGTTGAATGCTATAATTTAAAGTATTTCAAGAAAAAGAACCAAAATCTGCTGTTGATTATACACAACTTTCAGTGAGTTAAAAGGGGATAGCACACCCACATCCAAAGGATAGAATTTGGCTCACAGGCATATGGAAAAGAAGAGACTTGAGAAATGTAAACTTCATTTAACCATCATCATCATTATTGTAAAACCACACATGGTTGAATTGTAGAAAGTGTTTGCAAATGTGGTGACAAATGATAAATAAATTAGACCAAGTGACAGAAAATACAACTGAAGATTATTGCTGTTCTGTTACAGGCTCATCTGCAAATTTACATGAGGCACATATTTTAATTTAATTTTTCCAAAATATGTGTCATTTGCTATTAAAGTATTGATGGGGTTTTTATAAATGACATATTATAAATATATTTACCTCCTAAATTTCACAATACAATGTTATTTAAAGCTTAAAACTTTAAAACCACTTCAAAGTGTGAATTTGTTCACAAAGAAGTGTCATTGTATAATTAAAAGAACTGTGAAATCCTTTAATTCCTATTGCACCTGTGTAATTTTAGATTGAGAAGACACTGCAGTGTCTAGGTTTGGTTGTGTTTATGATGCCTTGAAAGACTGAGTGTCTGTGCTGATAATCACCAAGCTGTAGTGAACTGATCTAAGAGCATTTGGCAGAAATGTTTTACTTCCTTCCACCACCTGCAAATGCAGAACACAAGAGAGAGCTAAAATGAAATAAATAGCAGCTGTTCTTTTCCCTGCTAGATAAGTTGGTCTTATCCCAGAAATCTCCATGAGAGTTCAAAGTATTGGAGACAGGAAGATAGGAAGGCATCATGAGCTGTGTTAACTTGAAATAGTTCATACAAGAGGTCATGTGAACAGAAGGACTGTTGATGACTAAAATCTTGCAATCTGTTTTTGTGGCCCTAAGGGGAAATTATGGTAGTTCATCTTCTTAGAATAAGGCAGGATACTTTAATGTTTGGTAGCTAAATTATTAGATTTTAGAACACAAAAAAGATCAGATAGATTATAAAGAATTGTATTCTGCAATTCTTAATGAAAATCAATACTGTCTTGCTTTAAAAACACAGATTCATCTGTTTAAATGAGCTGCTCATAGAAATGCAAAGCTGGACTAGTCCATGAGGTTAAGGTGAATATTTATAATCTTTTCCCTTTCCCACTGTGAAGCAAAAGTTAGTCCTGCTCTTCAATAAATTCTGGATTCCTTTTTAATGTACATATATGTGAAAATTGTCTGCATGTGCATATTTAGAATGTCAGACTTGTCAAGTGATATTAAAAAACACCAGAAAGTGAAATTAATATTTAGAAGACATGAACAAGATTCACTGGCCACAAATATATAACATATCTTCCAGCACTCTGTGTTTTATGCTACTCAGATTATGTGCTTTATAAAGCAAAACCAGTATCTGAATTATGAGAATTCTGTACCCTTCTACTGAAAAGATGATATTGATTCTGAGGGTTATAACCTATAAATTTGATATAATTTCTTACTGAGAAAAAAGATAGTACTGGAGGGAGAGTTTCTCCAGAAGTTGTCTGTCTGTCTGTCTCAGGGCCCAATAATCAATCCTCATCTCAGCTGTGTTCACTGAAATCCTGAATATTTTTATTATAGAAGTCAGTCAAACTTAGCATTTCTTTCTTTTATTTATTCTCATACAGTTATAGTACTACAATTCTATTCATCACATTAACCCTTATGTATTTTCTGAGGCTCAAGCCATGCTTCTCCCTTCATATTTTAAGTCAAAATTGATAGTGACTTGTGGAAAGGAGGAGGAAACAGGTTTCTGCTGATGATTCAGAATTCAAAAAAATGGATGGGTCAGTGGATAATCCTACATGATCCATACTGTACTTTCCGGGTTTCAAGAGTGCCTGCTACACTTGAAAGGAAGATCAGAGGCTTGGAAAGGAAAAGACTTTGAATATTCATTTCAAACATACTGGATTAGAGATAGCAAATAATAACCACACTATCCTTAACTGCAGTCTTCATTTCACAGAGCTCTCTAGTTGCTAATAACCCTATATTTTTAAAATGTGTTTTATCTTTGGGTACTTAATAGAATGTCTGCACTTGGATCACGTCTGTTATTACTCTTGTGCTTGAAATAGACAACACTGATGTGAAATCAATGTCAAAATCAAAACCAGCTCTATTCTTCAAGCATATCAGTCACTGTTTTTACAAAGACTCATTTGTAAAGTGTTCAAAGGCTGTTTCCTGCTCATCATGCCTACTCTCTTTCCTTATCAGAGCCCAGGATAAACATTGGCTAGCTCTGCTGGCATGACTGCGGGAAACACAGATACCAACAGAAACAGCAATGTACCTCCTTGCTGTTTCTCAAGTGCTATTTCACATGCTATTCATCAAGGCCAAGGTCTGCATTATTCCATGAATGTACCGTGGCTGGTTGAAATACCCTTTATAGTTAGGGATGTAGCTTTAGAGTTTGGGTGGTCTGTACAGCAAAAATGCATTGGTTTGGCCTTACCTAGGGTCAAGCACACTTTTCCCCCCCCCATTCAATACAGCAGCACAATAAGATTGTTAAAAATAATTGATTCAATACAATTGAGAGCAAAAACACTGAAGAATGTTTCTATTGTTAAACAACTTTGCAAACCTTCTTTCTTTAAGGAAATAGAAAATTTTGAGTCCAAGCCAAAATCTCTACTATTATCCTTTTGTAGATAGAAGCAGTATTTATATTTTTTTCTCCAAATAATAATTCAATTTATTGTGGTAATTTAAATTATTAACATTTAGAAACCTATTTGCCATTCGCTGTCTTTTTGCAGTTTGAGCTGTACTTCATTCTCCTGCAGAGGATATGCATATGACAATAAAAATAAGCCCGAGCAAGGCGTTGTAAGACACTTCATAAAACTTTGGCTGGACCACTACGGAGAGGTGAAGTTGATCCTAGGTGAAATTTATAGGTCTTATTCACACTGAAGGCTGCTTTAATATTTGTAGAATCATGCTAGAAAACAGGAGGGGATACTTTTGCCAGAGCCTGTCTCTATGAGGAACTCAAAAGACCCCGATGTGACTCTAGAAAACAATATTATGAGTGAAATGCACAAAATTAACAGTACCAGCTTGACAAGTTCACCTATTAGTCTCTGCAGAATTCTGAAGAATTGCTTATAGTAATATGTAGTGTGTCACTTAAATGTGTTTGGGAACCAGGGAACTGCTTGACATCAAGTATGACACCAATTTCTAAATAAGTTTACAGGAAGAGCTGAGGCTCAAACGTCAATACTGGGAAGATTAGCAGAAACATGATGTATTTGGACTGACTCAGCAGGAAGACTAGCCTCCCATACCCTCTGGAGGTCTTTGAAATGATCCAAAAGCATGAAGAGAAGGTAGATCCAGCTGATACAGTCCACCTCAATTTCCAAAAGGTGCCAACATTCTTCCTAATCAAAAACTTTCGAAGAAGCTAAGCAACCATAGCAAGAAAGCTAAGCGCTCTTCTATTTTATGACATCCAGTTGGTTAAAATGAGGATTAGGAATATATGCTCACCTCCTGTGGTAAATAGGCTTAGGCATTGAATTTGAATTGCAGAACATTACGAGACTGAGCAGCTGAGCAGAGAAATAGCAGATGAAATTTTTCACATACAATTTTTTTTTTTAAAGGCATACGTGAAGAGTCACCCAAACTTCACACATTAAATGAGAGGGTCTGTCATTACTGCTCAGAATTAAGATCTTTAGATTATCATCAATAATATGGAAATGTTAGCTCAATGTTCAATATAGTAAGAAAGATAAGCTAAATACTAGGAATTATTGGGAAAGCAATAGAAAAGAAAGAAGCAAGTGTAATTTCATCATCTATACAGTTGTGTCCATTCATGCTGTCTTAAATACACGTCTTGAATACTTTTGGCATGTCTGGTCTTTCCATCTAAAAAAGGATGAAGTAGAGATGGAAAAGTTGCTGAGAACAGAGCAAGAATGATCAAAGATACAAAAAGATTGCTGTAGGAGGAATGAGTAAGTGAACTTCAATCTGCAAAATACATGACTTAAAAAAATCTGTGAAATCAAGTATGGTGCGGAGGGAGAGGAGACAGCCATTCTCTTTCTCTTCTGATAGAATAACTAAAAGGCTATAATGAAACTATAGAAGCTAAGCTCACAACAAAGAAACAAGGTAATTCTTTATACAGTCAGTATTTGAAACAGTTGCCACAAGCTGTTGTGGATACTGAAAGTTTACATGAGGTCAAGAGGAGACCGAACAAGCTCGTAAAAGATAAGTTCTGTGAAGTTTACTGCCTACCTGAAAAATACATCTGGCTAAAGTTCCTCAGCTGAAAATGTTTGGCAATTGCAGATATAAGGAAGCAGGATTATGTAAAGTTAGGGTTTTTGCACATACTGTCTTGAGGATCCTCTTTTTAGCTTCTGTTAAAGACTGGTTAGTGGACTAGATTATCTCTTGCACTTATCAAATAGGGCCATTCTTATATTCATACCAAGTTTTAAACTTCTTATTTGTCAGGGAAGAAAGAGATTTCTAGTGCAAGGATGGTCTCTCATTTTTTTACACCAAGTTTTCTGTCTTAAGATTCTGTCTAGGCATCTCTTCTGTTGGTTAGTGAACCTGATTAAAATAAATATTAGTTTTAGCTTAATGAAATTAAATTTTGGATACGCTTTTCAGTCACTTTCACATATACTGTAGAAAACTGAACAAAGTTCCTATATTCAACCAAAAAAGGACGAGATTTATTTCTCTTTGCAGTCAGTGATGTAGATAAAGATGAACTTTCTGAAGTTCGCTTTACAGATTCATCTCTACAAGTGATGAGAAATGTTCAGAGCATTATACAAAAAAAATTTGACTAATTGGGTAATGTTTCCTTTTATAAATTTTTCATTCCATTTGAGTAAAGGTTTTCTTTTCATTAAAAGGCTAAGTGGAAATAAATTATTTTGATAAGTTCTGTGTCATTCTTACTGCATTGTGGATTACAGAAGAGTGCAGCTCTGCACGAAATGAAAGAAAATGTTCCTGAGATTTGGGGTTTGTGTGTCATAAATGAAAAAACTGTGGGCTAGTGGAGTTCAACATTGAAATATTCACTAAGTTTCTCCATCAGTGAATTAAAACATTAATTCCTTGCTGAAAGTGAACATAGAATCAAGAATATATGTCTCCACAGGTTGATTTGGCTTGAAAAATCAACAGAGAGAATTGAGAGTGTGAATATAAATGAGCAGTAAAGTCAGACTCTTAATGAATACAAGGAAACAGCCTTCAGTTTGTTCTTAGTAAAACATCATGATGGGTAGATTTTGTCAGGCAAGGAATTATTTCCACAGAAAATGGAAAGGCATGCCATGCTAGATCAAATAAAGAATGCATCTACAGCAAGATGATTGAAGTATTTCAGCCCAATGTCTCCTGACACCCTAGCCTTCAGTGCCTTATATTTACCAGAAGTCTCTCAGTGTAACTTTAAAGCCTACTAGGATCATGGCTTTTGGCTCTGGAACATGCCCAAACTGTCCTGTTCTTCTGCCTGAGACTGGTCAGAGATTAAAAATGGGCAGAAGAAACTATGTGCTTTCTGGTGGACCAGAAAGAAGCTCTTAAAAATGCATTTTGCATTTGTAATGAAAATGTTTTGATTACCTTTAGGGAGTTTATAAGAGCCTGAGGATGACAGACATATTAGAGAAGAGTCTGATATTCTGACTCCTACTTAAGGAGTTAAACCCACCTTTTCTACTTCATGCAGGATAGTTGAAATCACCAGACTGTGGGCAAATACAGAGCGAGGTCATTCTTCTGTTGGTTTTGAACAACTTCTCCATCAATAATGGAAGAGTTGGAGAATAATATAGGTTAGCACATCTCACTGAGTCCATCCCTCATTTGACAAACATTTGAGAAACATGGGCCCTTACTTTCAGTCTTGCTTTAACCACTATTTACTAGTGTCTGTTTAATGTATAAGGTCAAAGAATTACTGGGAAAAGTAATATGCAAGTCCTTTGAACATACTGAGTACAGAAGTAGGCACCATCTTTCCTTCACCACCTCAGCTGTGACAGAGCAGTTTAAGCCTTGCTTGGTTCATGAATCCTATGAGTATCTGAAGAAAACAAAGGCTTCTCTGCATCACTTACCTGAATCTCAGACTTTGGACATGGTCCTCTCTGAAGTATTTATTTAGGCAAGCACTAGATAGTTGTAAGCCTGATATGTGGATTGCTTAGGCAGCTCTTTGGTGACTGTTTTCTTCGTGGGCACTACATAAGTACCATGGACACCTCAAGAAGACTTATGGATTCTTCTTTGTTTCAAAATGTGTAAAGTTATGCAAGTTAATTCCTGATTTCATATATCCTTTGTCTTTTTTTCAAAATGCTCTGTTCCTGTGCTTTGTTGGGACTCTATATCTCAGCTTGATCATTTCAAATATACTTTTTTTGCAGTAATTCCAGGAGATTGCATTGATTGCTGTGTTTGCACCTGTAAATAGGATCATAGGTGCTGTTCAACAAAAGTGAGGGGAAAATTCAGCAACTAATTTATGTATTTATATTATTCCCTAACCAGATTTTGTCAGTAAATATCTCATATCCACTGGTAAATAGTTATTCTTCCCTGTACAAATCAGTAGATTTCTCCTATTCTGTGATAATTGCTTAGGAGACCAGGAGACAAATAGACATATGCTTCAGCTTAATCCAGAAAACTTGGCCATTGAGGGACATTAAGTATTTGTGGTTGGATATGGTGTAGAGAAAGAGGTACTGCAGATGTCTGTAGTGGGACATGATGTGGGAAGAGAGGTGCAGCAGATTTCTTCTTTGTAACTGCTATGGTAGTTCCTGGAAACTCTGCACTAGTTTAGCTAAAGACTACCAACTGTCCTAATGAGTCAAAATCTTGTGATCTGAACAGCCCAGACTATTGTAATAGGGTATTTTATTTCCTAATGTATCCTTACTATCACATTCTCTTTTCTCCTCACTCCAGTTTATCAGGGTTGAATTTAATTGCTCTGATCACTTAAGGGAAGAAGAAGATAATTTTTTGCGTGAAGTTCTAGGTTATCTCAGCTAATGCATATTAATGACTTCATGCTTCTGTAATCACACTAAGAGTGACCTCAAACACTGCTGAATATGGCAAAAGCCTATTAAAACAGAGCTCTAATAATTTTTCTGAAAATAGCATTCATTTGTACATTTACTGTACATATATTTGTTCATCTCTCTCTGTAGATCAAAAGGCACATAGTTGGATTTCTACAGTCTGTCAAACTTCTCTTAAGAAAAAATCTGTCTTAAACTTTATGTTAGTATCCAAATAAGATTTAAAATCATACACCACTTATCAATGACAATTGCTCATTTTTGGAGATGGCTTACTTATCTTAGTCAAATTTGATGCTTTCATATTTGTTTAGTGCTTTAATTTTCTTCCTAATTATTTTTAAACACATTCTCAGAGAATATGTTAAGAAAAATCCCTCCAAAAACACATCTCAAGAAAAAAAAATACAAAAAAGTTTAAATTAGCAAAATTAGAAATTAAAAATATGAATTTAAATAGAAGTAATGGGAAACAGTAATTAAAGGAAAGTCAAACTAACAACAATTGCATAGAACCTTTTGCTTCTGGGAGGCTGTGGTTCACTTTAAGTCCAGATGGGTCATAACTGGCTATGTGATGTCCTACATAGGATAAGTGTGTGGTCTTGTACATGAACAGATGTTGATATTTTAGAAGTCCACACTACAACTGGAACCAATTATTACTATGCTGGAGATCACAGCAAGGAGGCCAGTGATTGAGATAAGTTTGGAGACTAAACTGTCCTCTGACCCAAGAAATGGCTTTGCCAGTGGCAACTGATGTAGTCATCATTAAAAATCTTGCTGTCCTCCATATTATGTGCATTCTTTGGGTAAACAGAGAAATTCCATGTTTTCAGATTTCAAAGAGGCCTTTGATGACTGTTAGAGTTGTTTAAAAATAAGATTTGTAGAAACAGTAAACTCCAGTATTCTTGCCTTGTTCTCATGGAGCAACATTGAGGTTAATGATTTGCATTTTATAGTAGTGTTGCCAGTTCTTGCCAACCCAGTTACTTATAAATGTTTATGATGACTGTAAAAGTCCTACTGATACTTCACCTGTCTTTAAGTCTTTTTTTGAACCCCATGTCTATACGGAGAGGTGTCAACTGTAGCATCTTAATAGAGATCCCTTTGTACCCTGAAACATGAAAAGCTGAATTTGTGTTGCTGGAATAACTGCCCTTTTTGGGAAAAGCTTACAGTCTTGTGAAAGATCTCAATGTGAAGAAATTAAGGTGCTTGGCAGAATCATTTGTGTACATTTCTATACAGTGACTTCCAAATTTTAGACCTACTTCAAAAAGCAATAGATGTGTTAAGATACCTTACAGATAGCAGTTCAGTGTTCTTGACAGTGTGTTAAATTCCAGCTTCCTTATTGGAACCTGAGGTAATTTTTAACATTTTCAGGATGATGATGAGGAGATCTTAATCTGCCTCAATTTTGTATTTGTGCAGTGACATTCTGTCTGCCGTTGGGACACAGATGTATGATAGAAGAGGGGCTAATATTCTGTGTTAAATCAGGAGTTAGGGAATTCTCCCCACATAGGGCATTGCCTCTCTTAAGCAAAGGTAACTGCTTGTCTCAGAGCTTTAGTACTCTGATGGCAAGGGGTGCCTGAAAGCAATACTTTTTTGTGTTTAAAGCTTCAAACAAATTTTAGAACATATTTAGACATGCAGTGCAGGTGGGTGCTTTCAATAGTTATTTCTATTGCAGACTCTCAAGAAGTCTCACAGAAGCCTAAAGCTCCTTTTAATGAGTGTGTGTGTATAAAGACAAAGAAAGGTTAGTAGATCTGTTACCCTGAAGGCTCATCAAATTATAAAGCAAGGATAAAGTCAGTGCTATAATAAACATACAGTCAGAATACAGTATCATATATAACAGTGCAAAAATAATGATTCATTTCACATGGTAATGGCATGCTTTACCAAAAACTGATAGCAATGGACATAATGGTACAAGAATGCTGGTTTTATGGTAGGTCCATCTGTAAAACCATATAATGGAAAGAGAATAATTAATTTCAAAACCCTGCAAAATACATTTTAGATGTTGAAGATTGCCATTACTACTTCTCATATCAAATTTTATAGCCTTGTTATAAAATACATGCTGGACTGTTTTACTGAAGTTAGATCTGACACTTCAAGTCTGAGTCAGTGCCATACACCTGGCTTTTACATTATTATAAGCTTCTAAATTTTGATATAGAAACCAGCTGAGTATTGTGGTTTTGGGGCACATCAGTGTTTACATGGTATATGATTATTAACTACTAGTATTTCTTTCTGTGTGTCAAAAAAACCCCATGGAGCAATGAAAGTCAGTAACTGAAAACAGTTGTATCTTACCCAGAGCTCATTAAAATCCTTGAAAAAATTTTCATTGACTTCAGCATGCTTTGAAAGAGTGACTTTTAAATAAACAGTAACAAAACTGTACTATTATAAGAGACATTTAGATTGTTGCAGACAGATATATCAAAGAAGGGCTTTTGTCTTTCACTCTGTATTGTAGTTTGGCTTAAGGAAAGACAGGAGAAAGATGGTTTTTGGTAATATTCTGGGTCTTTGCAGGAAGACAGCTAAAGACAAGAGTCCTTAGAATTCAGAAAGGACATATGGCAGTTACAGGCGTTAAGCAACAGAATAGGGTTTACTGTACACAGTTAGTCACCTGTTGGGTTACATCCCGTCCTTTCTAGCAGAGGAGCCAAAGAGAGAACAGTTGGGTGGAAAAGGAGTTAGAGATGGCCCTGAAGCTTTGCCTTTTAATTAGTGTGCACATTTTGGATACTCTTGCTCATGTGCATCATTGTGCTGCACTCCACAACATTTACTCTACTGTGTTGACTACACTTTACAGTGCAAAGATCATAACAGGAAAGGTAATGCTTTTGTCACTTCCAGGTGCTAATCTGTTTATAGAAGTTACATTAACTGCTACTGTTAGCTGTTTTAAATTAGATTTTCCTCTCATTGGAAAAAAAAAAAAACTGAACAAAGGGAGAATTGTATATCTCCACCCAGTTTGAGAAAGTGTGGGCTTAAAGTTTATGCACAAGTAATAGTCATTCTGTATTCTGAAAGCCTATATTTAAATACGTGGTAGTGAAGTAGAGCATATAGAATCATAGAGTTGGAAGAGACCTCAAAGATCATCTGGCTCCAAACCCCCTGCCTGGCAGGAACACCATCCACTAGATCAGGTTGCCCAGGGCCCCATCAAGCCTTGTCTTAAAAGCTTCCAGGGATGAGGCTGCCACAACCTCTCTGGGCAACCTGTCACACCACCCTCATAGTGAAGAACTTCTTCCTAATATCCAACCTAAATCTACGCTCCTCTAGCTTACACCCATTTCCCTGATTCTATCATTTGCTGTTTACAATGTTTTATGCTATTTACTGTCTTCTCATTTTCCTTGCTGATACATTCTTCACTGATGTTTTTCTGAAATTTCTTTGAGGACATAAGCTTTTACTTACCAGTACTTTAAGCTGTGTTGTCTTGACCTTTAACCTTGCTTCAGGAGTAGTCTGAAGCTACGAAGAGGAACATCAAACACATCATTTTATCCCAAAGTATTGTTTGATGACAAATGCTAAGCAGAAACAAAAACAAAGAGCATTTTCCTGCTCCCTCCATTCTAGCTCCAGGACACATACACTTTTCTGGTGCTTGCTGGAGTCTTTGAATAATTAATAAGCTTGTCCACCTTTTCAATAATTACTTAGTTGTCAATTGTCAGGCTATTTTCTGCTGTATTAAATTATTTTTGTTCAACAAGGTTGGCGACAGTTATCCAATTTTGGAGGAGGCTAATGGTGGCAAACAGTTCTAGGAACAGGTGATGAGAGATGAATAGAGCAAGGCATCATTTTGTGCTATATCATGTAACTTAAATCTTGATGTTTCCTCTTGCATCCATGTGGTTTCAAAGCCACATTTTAATTTCCAACATGTACTGTTAATTATTTGTTATATGATCTAACAAAACATGGAGAATTCTTGTACCCATATGGATGTGTGGTATATTATTTAACCACCCTTCTCTTTAATAATTCTTGTGGGTTTTTTGGGGGGTTTATGCACATAAATATAGCAATTTAGTATTAGTTTACTGTGGTGCTATTGAATCTAATTATCTCTAAGAGAAAACAGTGAAAGAGGAGGTGAAAAGTATCAGTATTTTAGTAACTTAAACTAAACTTTCAGCTCAATTGAAAAGAGTTAAAAGAACAGTATGCTGGTAGAAAATGTCACTTATTGGGGAGTTGGAGAATGCACTATGATCTTTAATAAGATATTTTAACCTTCTTTAAACTTACTGATCTCCCTGCAACACTTGACCCCTTTCAAAACTCTTTAGAGCTGAGAGTCCCAACAGTACTATGCACATTGCAATGGCAGACAGCTGCTATGGCTCCCAAGAAGACAAATTTCTTTACAAATGAGATTTTTCTCTTCCTAGAGGGATTTTTGGTGTGTTCCAAATGGTATTTAAAGGCTTCTTGCAGAAATCCTTTTCACAACACTGAGATCAGGAAAATCTTTAAAATGAGGTCTTAAATAATAGCTTTTGTCAATGTTACCACAGGTCAGGATATGGGAGATACCAAGCATGAGCTTGTGTAGGTAACTTGTATGTTAGAGTTTGTAGTAGTGTTCTTTCCCAGGCACAGTTTGATGACTGCTGAAATATTCATGCATAGTAAAATAGTGTTTCTAGGATCAAGCAGAGAAGCAGCTAAGGTAAGAATATCTGTCAGTAATTTTTTGCTGGGGTGGATTTAGCTATCCACTTGGAGGTTATACAAAGGAACTCGTGGCTGGAACTATAGTATTGCCGAAAGCTTAATGTCAGCGAGGAGGCTAGAAGTGCTCCTAAATTGGGTCTCAACTGACCAATTTCATTATGGCCATAAATTCTTCTATGTGTGCTCCCTTTTCCAGCAGTATCTCTTCCTGCTTGCTCAACCAGTGTTCACATGAAATAGAGCATTTTTGAAAAAATGGTGTGGCTCATATTTAAAGTGTGTGTCCTATTTCAGGTATCTGAGTTCATGTTATGCCACCAGTACATCTACATATATGTCTTACCATAGCCCTTTAAGTTTGAAAATGACTCAATTTGTATATTTGTTTATGACAAAACTCCCCACTTGTCCCACCCTCCAGAGCATTTTGAACATTTCAATTTCCAGATTCTTCCATTTTATAAAGTAAATCATCTTTCTTGTCTGAAGTTTCCAGCTTTATATTCTACTCTTGCTATTTTTCTTAAAGACTCCAATATATGTGTTTACTTGATTTCATCCAAAGATAAGCAATGTAAAGGAAGAAGTTAACATCTTATACAATTTGTAAATACAGTAGTGAATTCAGTGTCTCAAAGGGGTTTTTTTCCTGTGTAATTTTTTCACAGTTTTTAAATCTGCTTCGAATGTTTGAAATTAATTTGTTTGGCTTGGGATGTTGTGTATAACAGAATATACTGGTGATTTCATACATTCACATTTCTTTCAACATTGTGTATGGAAACTGGAAGTCTTATCTCTGAGCTTACTTGGATATTGTGATAATTTAGTGGCCAAGTAATCCAACTTTGGAAATTATTAATAAGCAGTTATTTCTGTATCTTAAAAATACTCCAGAGCATTTGTTCAAGGAGAATAATCAAGGCCAGACTTCTTTTACTTGTTGTCCAGAGTGAAAATCAATGTCCTTTGAGCTCTTCAGGTGCTGTATGAAAAGCTATGAGTCTTCCTAATCCAAACAGTATTCCTTATATTATCACTTCCTCCAGCTCTGCATCAGTTATAGTCGTATGTTGCTACATACGTCTCTTGCTCTTGCATACTATCTACAGCTGTTGTTGTCAAAATACCAATCTAATCCTCTACAGGTAAATTAAAACTGCATGTCAAAAGTTCCAGGCTCTCTCTTCTTCTTTCCCTTTTGCGGTTTCTTTGGGATAAACATTTGCGATACTTCCTTTTCTCCTAGATCCTTATTCTAGGCAGTGATGTATAATTGCAGTAGGTATTGCGCTTTCTGAGGTATAAATTAATTTGTGTGAGAACTTTCTAATGAACTTCTAAGCATCAGTAGGTATTAATAACTTTTCATATTATTTTTGAAGCAATTAACAATTGCAATTAGGTGACTGCATGTAAATTTTTATTGTTTGAGCCCCAGAGGACTAATACCAGCTGAAAGCATAAAGGTTAAGAAAGGACAATGCTAAAGCAATAAAGAGTGATTTTGGTTATTCATTCCTTTCTTAAATCACCTTAAAATAATAAATACTGCATATTTAATACAATGTTACGTATCTACCATAAGTGAAAAAAAATACAGGAAAGAGTTAGTGCCTTGAGATTTGTGTGGTTTCCGCAACAGCCCCATATCCAGTGCTGTCCCAAACTGCCCACTTATGCGTATAGTATTTGTGGATATTAAGAAACCAAAACTGCAGCACAAAACCAAACCTAAACTAACAAAAACCCCCACAGCATTATCTTTTTAATTTTTGCCTTTCCCTTAAAGATTCAATTTTCATTACTAACAGAGATTATACAGCTATTATTATTTATAAAACTATTGAGAATTATACAGGAGCTGCATTGCTGAAATTGGCTCAGAACATTGTCTGCTTCCAATTACATCACTGTAAATATGAAGCAAAGATTTTAAGGAGTTAACCTCCGCTATAAAACCATGTACCTGCAGAATACAGTCTCTTATTTAGAAAAGTCATGAATGAGGACTGATGTTGTATGTGATCTCCCTAAAACAGTTACCCACAGAAGGACAATGAAACCAAATTTAATTCAGGAAATAGAGAGTCTTTTTATTTTTTTTCCCTGAGAAAATAAAGCATTTAACTGACTTCCATAAGGTTTTGTAGTTCCCCTTCCCCCTTACTTTTGTACAAAAGAAAGCATCTTTTATGGAATTTCATGTTTTATTGCTGTATTTAAGCAAACAAACAAACAAAAAAAGACAAAAAAAAAGACAGTTATTATGAAGGAAAAAAGGTGTAGCAGGAAAACAAATCTGACTACTCTGAGCTGGAGTGCTGCAGCCTCTGTTTGAAGAAAAACGAACCCTGAACCTTCCAGCGCCTGCAGACTCATGCTTGCTTTTTCCTGAGCATTGTTTAAATCTGTGAGTACTGTAAAACAAATGATACAAATGCAATGACAATATATTTGTCTCTGAAAAAATTGCTCAGCTGCTGCTGTTAGAATCTCCCAATCCCATTAAGGAAATTAATGAGACAGAATAGTTAACGGTTCCCTAGGATCCTAGCAGGCTTCATGTCAGCTGGCAAATGGCTTCAGTGACTTCTACAGTAATAAGCAAAAATTCCTCTAATGTATTTCTTGGGCTTTTGCTAACTGTTATTTTTCCCCCTCTTGTGCTTTTAGAAGAGTTCAAAGTGTATGCTTGCCCAGCTCTGCTTCCATTTCTAATCTTCATTCATTTCCTTAAGGGTGACTTTTTTTTCCCTCAGGCCAATTTGTTCCTCTGCAGTTCCCATGCAGATGATTACAATAGATCACTTGCCTATAAGATAGTTTGTGACTGCAGGTAGGTTTTGGTGCTGCAGGTAATCTACATTCACAGAAAAATCAGAACTTTGTGGTGTTTTCATATCCCAGTACAAAACTGGAGAACACCTGGGGGGATGTTTTCTCTATGAATAGATATATGAGAAATATTTCTGGGAAAGGAGCTTTTCTGAGACACCTACTTTATTTAGACAATTGTTTCATTTATAGGCTTATTTTATAGTTATTTGGGAAATTGTAACTTGCATTTTGAATGGAAAAAAACCAAACTTCATGATATATACTTAAACCATCATGAATAAAATACCCCTGCTGAACTATGGATTACACTTTTGGACCATATCACTCCATTTCTGACTGCCACAGAGTCCATGCCAGACACACCATAGCAAAGTGGGGTGCAGTTACCCTCTGCTTGGTGTCTGGGCTGGGGCCTCCCTTGAGCCTGCATGCATGCTTCTACTGCATCTGGCTTCTGATTCAAGAACTTATTTATTAATATTTCTCCTTCTAGCCAGCTAATTATCATGCTGGTCCATTAACATGTTGCAGACTTTAGTCCCTATTCTATTTATTTTTCAGGCAGAGGTTTTATAACTGCAGAGAGATGATGCCCAGTTCTGCAGTTTAATAGTCAGGACCTGGAGGCGAGATATCTGATCATTCACCTTGAGGGTCTGCACACAACTGTCCTAGTATGGGATGAGGGATCTCTGAGAGACTAGTGTCTCTCACTGGCTTTACAGTGTTGAGTGACTTTACAGGCAAAGTCTGGAAACTTGGATGAGAAGACAGAGGAAGTGCCACTGGTGAGAATTAGGCTGTGAAATTCATCTTGGCCCTTTACAGTATGGCCGTGCCAGAGGTGCAGAAGGAACCAGCCAAAGCTAAACTTTGTAACCACTGATTTGGTATAACAAACTGCTGTGAATCCATGATGTTTGATAAGTGGAGACATGGCTAAGAATCGTTTTTATTGAACTAGAGACTGAGCTTTAGATAACAAGGAGGATGGATAAAGCATGAAAAACTGGGGTGGTAATGCCAGGCTATGGCTCTCCTTGGTGCCTGGCCGCTGTCACCTGAGCTTCAAATCCTCTTGGCACCTACAGGACTCAGAAGCTGCACAGTTCACTGAACTGGCACCACTGCTCTGTGAAATGCCTTTGTCCCTGCTCCTGGGGTTTGCTTCTCCTCACCTGTATGCCATGGTACTTCCTTATGGCAGTTGAGTTTCTCTGCTCAGATTATAAGAACTTTCTACAGTCAAACAAAAAGGACCAGTATATTTTTCTGAACATCTAGTTGAAGTCCTTGCTAGGCATTGTAGGCTTAACCTGCAAATTCATGTTGAGTATAAAATTTGTGAGGGAAAAGTCTGGAAATTGTAGTGCAATTTAAACAAAATTCATCATACAGAGAATTTTTCAGTAGCTTCAGGCACAGAGTCTTGACAGTTTCCTAATTAAAGATGAATCTGGTTCACCCAGCTGTTTATTAGCATAGTAAATAATCCAGTGCTTCATTAAGTTTGGTCACACATCCGTAGAGCTCAAAACATGAAAAAAACTTTTCATCTTTATGTAGTAATTGCCTTCACTCATGAATGGTCAGCACATCCGGCTATGGAGACCGACCTCTAATGCTAGATATAGAGAATAGAGCATATGCACACTTTCTTTACTACCTTACTCTATTATAGAGGGGTTTCATTTTCCCCTTAGAGAGGGTATGTATTGATTTTACACAGCAGTGTTTTTTCACTATTGCATTTAATTTTGTGACTGAGTCACACATAATTTGTCTTTCAGTTAACCTCATTCGCTGTGTGAATACTGCAAACGTTTTCTTTTGTAAACTGCATATTTGCAAGAGGGTTTTGAGGCCCGTGTTGGGATTCGTTTGGTTCTGCATGTAGATACTAGTGATTCAGAAGAGTGTAAAAATGGGGTAGCTCACAAAGTGCTCTCTGCATAAATCACCACTGGGATTATATCTTGTAAGAAAGGAGGAGAGGCAGAAAAATGAAAGCCTCCTTATGGCTACTTAAATCACAGGTTTTTGCCCTATTCTTACTTTGTTCACTCAATGCCCTTTTCTACTGTCTGGTACCTAACACTGAAGAGTGAGTGGGATTCATTTTTTTCTTGTTGCTTTGCATTTTTCTTACTCCTATACTCTTTATACATATTCCATACACTTAGCTGCCCAAAGGCCTCACCCTCACTTCTGGACTCGGTACTGCTCCTGTACCTGATGGAGGAAAAGAGGATTTAGCTTCTTGCTATCTCAGTTTTCTGGCTACTGGCAGAATGTCGAAATAATAGTCACAGTGTGTCCCTGCTTAATTCAGAAATATGGAAGAGTTACAAGGATGAACAGCTGCATTGGAGGGAAGAAAGGGACATGCTTTAAAAGGCAAACTGATGGAAGAATGTAGTCTCTCTGAAGGAGTTCATTTCAGGCGGCCATTCTCCAGGCAATTTGAGCTTTCTCCTTCACAAAAAACCACATCCAAGTAATTCATTTGAGAAAGGAAGAGTTTATGGTGGTATTTTGGGGGGTTTTTTGTTTGTTTTTTTAATGTTGTTGACAAGCACCTTCAGTGGTGATTTCTCAGATGGTGAACCAACTGGGGTTTTAGATCTAAGACACAGCTGCTGCTCTGGAAGAGGAGGATTTTCCCAGAGTGCAGCACCTTCAGAAATTTCTTTTTCAGAAGGCCTACTGTTTAAGAAGGAGCACAATTGTTTTCCTCATGCCTTTTCCCCCTTGCCTTTGCAGCATTGGCTCAGCAGAGTGTTCAGCAGAATTCCAGCATGTTAATTTTGGGGGACAGATTGTAAAATAAGATATATTTTTAATTAGATGACATACTGATGTTAATCAATTCTCTTTCTGACTTCAAGTGCCAATATTTTAAAAAATAATTAAACTGTGTTTAATGCCAAGCCACTTATGATGTGAGGGTCTGGATGAGTGAAACTTCAAAAGATTGTGAGCATGGATGGAAAATCTCTGGACAGTCTTTCTCATGAGGGTTAAATTGCATTTAAATATAGTTCAAAATTAATCCAAAAGAAGTGCAACAAAACAAGAACGAGATTGGGGAGGTCAGCTGACAAGATTAATGTGCTAAAAGATACATGGTAATTATTCCTGTGAGAAAAAAAAATGTAAGTAGAAGACTCTTAGCTAGAAATATATTGTGCATTTAAGTTCCAAAAAAAAAAGTATGAACTAGTTTCCTTCCAATCTCAACATGGAGCAAAAGGAGGACTTTTTGGACCACGTCGGAAATCAGATAGAAACCATTTGGAGTTTTCTTACGTTTATCATATTACCCATGAAAACTGCTTTCTAAGCAGTCCAAATAAGCTATGGGGTCTTGGTTAAGTGTATATTACTTGAGTATTAAAACATGTTGAATATGATGCCTGAAGTAAACCTGGTGGTCAGGTTTACTTTATGCTGGTGACATGCGGTGAATACTGTCCACCATAATGACCTATATTATTGTCCTGTGCATTTTTGCCCAGGCATATAAGTTTATTTGTGTGTACCTGCACTACCAACGTAGAGGAGTCTGGCATTCTCTAAAATATGTCTTTTTCTATCAATCTGCAGAGTCATCTTTCATAGCTGGACTTTATCTAAAGCAAAAAAATGCCTTTTTTTTTTGTTTATATAGCTGCATGGAGGATCCTGGAGTACAGTAGGGCTCATTGATGCTTTAGTACTTTAATTAGCAGCATACATGGTACTTTGTTTAGCTGCTTCTGGAATATTTTGGGATCTCTGTGGTGGGGGAGAGCTATAGTTTAAAAAATTTCAGTTGCTGTTGTTTCTGAAGTGCATTTCAGAGGCAGCATGGAAGTTGAAATCCTCTAATTGTTTCTCCTCATTAGTGGTGCTGCACTGGCTCAAAGAGCCATTTGGGGAGCGTAACAGGTGCCAAAAGGAAAGGACTTGCTGATGTAATTGCAGAGATTGGGCAGGATACTGGAGGCTACAGGCTACCTCTGGGAGGCAGAGGTAATTTTGGGGGTAAAATCCAGATGTTAGAAGAGCATTAAGTTTCATGAACCATTTTCCTTCTTGCTAAGCTAAGATGCTTTGGACTGTCCCTTGTTCTTCTCTCAGGAGAAGGAATACTGAGCTTTTATTTTTGTCAGCATTTTAGAAATCTTGATTTGTCCTGCAGTACCTGGAGAAAGGAATTTGAAGATCATGTAAGACTGTATAAACTGAAAGAGTAGAAATAATGTGTTTACCACAAATTGTGTTTTCTGCCAGTTTATTTTTACAGTGATTCTTGTATATGTTCTTGAGATTTTATGTTGGCAATAGGACACTACAATTATCTGAATGCTCTGAGCTTACCCCAGGTGTTGTTTGCCATGTAGGCTCCCTCCCCAGCACCACTCATTATTTTGTCAGCCTTGTCTCCATGCATTTAATGAGCATTGTCTGAGATGAGCTCGCAAGCTACTCACGTTAGAGCTAATGCTTTCCTTTGCCTTCAAGTTCTATGAAATTAAAATGAATTATATGCCTAGATAATAAAAAGATAATAAAAAGTTTAGACTGTTCTTGGGAAAGCTGTTCTTGTCCTGCTTATTTGCAGTGGGGTTGGACTAGATCACCTTTTCAGGTCCCTTCCAACACAAGCTATTCTATGATTCTAAAACACGAATGATCTGGGTATGTTCGGATGGTTCCAGATGTTTCCAAGCAGAAGACAGATCCTGCCCTTAAATTCATTGTGTTGTGCTGCCAAGGTGAAGTACTGTTAGTGATGAGAAGGGCCCAGGAGCTTTTGTAGTGGCAGCAGCTGTTTAAGCAGCTATGTTATTCAGCTATGTGAGGAACCTCTTCCAGTCAGGAGCCAAATAATGGTGGTGTGGAGGCTTTTGAAGAAATTGGCCAATACAGTAAGAGGAGAATGGACTAAAAGCACACACAGTGTATTGTTAGTTTGTTCCAACCAACATCTGCCTCGCTTTGAGATGTGTTTGAACGTTGCTGTTGGATAAAACAGAACTAATTTTTTTCATCAAAAACACATTCCTAGCATAGTGGCCTAGTTTCCAGCCCTTCTGATTTGTTTTCTTACTGAATTTTGAATCTGGAGGTGTGGGTGGGACAAGAGAAAACTAGAGCAGAATTAAGATTCATGGGTTTACTTTTCCTTGGTTCACTCCTGTCTGGGTGGTGCTTTTCTCTTCCCCTGTATGCATGCTATTTTTGTTGTTGTCTTTTTTTCACTTTTCTTTACTGCATTTTTTCAAAGGTAGGGTGTTTTTTCCCCCAAATTTTGATGATATTACAGTTTCCTGAGTATAAGGTAAATGTTATGACTATAATATATTCTTGGTATTTCTAGAGCAAGATTTTCAGTTTAGCATTTGCTGTAGTTCTTTGGATTTCCATCATAAAATAAAAGCAACATGTTCACCTTTTATTATTTGTGCAGCAGATATTTTCTCATGCCAAATAAAAAGAAAATTATCATTTTTCTGTGTTTGAATATGCTATGATATTTTGGCGTGTCATACCCTATCACCTTTGGCCACCAAGTTAAATGAGCAGAGCTGTGACCAAGTTCAAAGACTGAGGAGGGATTTTCAAGTGAGAGACCAGCTAGCCAGTCATTTAGTTTTTCTCCTAGTGTTTTAGTAGAATTTTTCCTTGGAAAACATTTCACAATGTTTATGCCTCTTCTTCATTCTTTCCCCAAGTGTATCTCACTTATTTGTTTCATTGTTTGTTTCATTGGTACAGTTGGACTTGATGATGTTAGAGGTCTTTTCCAGCCTTCATGATTCTGTGATTGTTGACATTAAAAATTTTGTTTGGTTTGTTTTTCATCTCCCTATCTGCAGCACTTCCCTTTAGGAGTTGGAAATTTTCATTTCCTAATATTGTGCCAATTACATTATCAGTGTAAAAGCCAGTGTATGGAGTACTCAATATGTAGGAACACAGAACTGAATTTCAGTCCTCTACATAATTGTCAGTGGATTATGCATTTCAATGTATTAAACATTAAATTTCACTCTACCATTGAGGATGATTTCTGGCATAGAGATAGATTAATTTAAAATTAATGTATAAAATACCACTGGCTGGCAGAACAGTGTTATATACATCTGCAGGGACTTGCTGATTTTTGTGTTACCAAATGGAACAACATCACAGTAACAAGCAGTATAGAAAAGACAAAGTTGACTGGGATCTGCCTCTGCCTAATGGCAAAACATCCTGGGTGGGTTGAGAGAAACTGCACATTTACTATAAACCAGAAAGGATTTTGAACAGTAAATTTTAAAAAGCATAACTTGTACTGATTATCATAGTGGTTTTACTTGTTTTGCTGTTAGGAAGGTAACAAAGTAAGACTGTTGAATTCCTATTATTAATATGCAATTGTGAAACGATTCTTATTATACATGCTCTGTAATACTTCAGAATCAGAGATAAATCTGTTTAATTTACAGTGATTCCTTCATGGTGCAAAACTGATTTCTGGCTTCACATTCAAAAGGCAGGAGCAGATGAAGCTGTTCTGACCTGCTTTGGGGCAGTTTTTCCTTTCTCTGGCTGCTCTGTATTCATATTGACTTTTCCCAAGCAGAGGTGTATGTGCTCTGCTAAATTTTAACATCATCTTTAATGAGATTCTGGCTTACAGTATATCCTGGGAGGTTTGTCAATAGATTTATTCCTATGCAATTTAGGTACATTTATTAATCCTTTTAGCCTTGTGGAACACAATCGATTATCTCATTTTATACTTGATTTTGGTCTGGTGCAAAAAGGGATACTTTATATTGAAAACCAGGGGTTTTTAATAGAATCTCATGGGTTATACTCAGGATTGTTTAAGTTGCAAAGGCAAATACATGCTATTGGCTTAAGGCACCTGGTTAGAATATGCTGTGGCTCTGAGAATGCTATGGATGCCACACATTTTGTCTACATGAAACTTCTCTCGAAAGAGTCCCTTTAGAGTTAATAAAGTTTTGTAACCATCTGTGGCTTTGAAATGCAAAATGACTTGACCAAAAGTGCTCTTGAAGCAATAGTGAATGAGGGTATGGAGATGGTCAGGAGATCAAGAGTCCAGCAGCAAGTGGAATTGCTGCTGTTCAGGGGATCACAGAATCGCAGAATATCAGGAGTTGGAAGGGACCTCAAAAGATCATCTAGTCCAATCCCACTGCCACAGCAGGATTCCCTAGACCAGGGCACACAGAAGCGCATCCAGATGGGTTTTGAATATCTCCAGAGAAGGAGACTCCACAACCTCTCTGGGCAGTCTGTTCCAGTGCTGCTACTGTTTTGAAAAGGAAACTGAGGGTAGGAAAAGGGTTACCAACTGCATGTCAACAAAAATTGGCATATGTCTGTAAGTTACTTCTTTGGTATGTCTTGGGATAATAGTGCCATTCTTTTCCATAACCTGAAACCCTTCAGTTGTCACTGTAAGTGGATGGCGACACAACATACTTCTCCTTGGCTGTGAGTGATCTGATGTAGTTCTTAACCCATGTGAAACACTCTGCAATTGAAAATATACGGAGTCCAGATTTTGTGAAATAAACATTTTCAGATTCTTTCTGCCAAAAATCCAAGCCACGAAAATACACCACTCCCATAATAATCTAAGATGCCCCTTAACAGTGGCTTTTAACATACTCCTTCCAGTTTTCACTCTTGTTTAGGCATTTGAATGACTCTTTGAAGAAGCAACCACAAATTGTATACAGTTTCCTTATACACAGTGTAACAAACATATGCACAGCAAGAACCTGGCAGTTCCTGTTTGTCTACAAAGGTAGTAATTTTTACACGTTCACACCAGTTTTCCGTTGTGTAAATAAAATGTGTGCCTAGAAACAAATGTTCTAGGACACTAGGCTGGGAACATTTTTTCCAGTAAATTATTGATTTGTTTAAAAAAATTGGCATTGATATGTGAAAGGTTCACAGCTAATTGCATTGATAATTCTCTCACTGCCAAGGATTTATATTAAGATAAAGCTTACCAGCAGCTTTAGTTATGTGTGTATGCACTGCTTAAATGGAGCTGAAAACACTACATGAAATAATAACTCTTTCCTTCAATATCTTCCTCCAGTGCCAGACTCTGAAGGTTGAATATTGTATGATCAGATGAGTAATAATATATACAGTTTAGGTCAGGCATGGCAGGACCCAGAGCAGCACAAGCATCATATAAGATGGTTTTCTCTTGGTGAGGTCCCTGGGGAGGACAGCCAGTCTAGTGGGCCATTGACCATGGAGCACTGTAACTGCTGATAGGTGAGGTAGAACCAGTGTAACTGAGGATTGCTTGCAACTCAGTCATTCGTGAGAACCACAGGATGCTTTAGGCAGCTGGCACAAGGTGAAGCAGTTTTAAGGCTACATTAATTAATGACAAAATATTGGCCAGATACAGAGCTGGCTCAGGATCATAGGAGAATGAATTGCAATTTATTGTGTTCATCTGTATGTGCTCTGTGTATGTCACATAAATGTATTAATACAGCTTGACATGTTTATATTTTTATATTAAAAGGATGGATAGCTCTAGAGTAATTTACTATTGTTACTATATTTCTCATATTTAGTTTTTTTATTTCCATAGATGGAATAAACTTATCTTGATAGTAATTGACTGCATTCATATGCTCTATCAGGTTAACAGTGTGCTTGACAGTGTGCTGTTTGACTTCTGCTGCAGTGTGATGGTGTTGTGGCTATAAGATTTAATTTTAGTGTTTCCTAAAAGATGGTCTAAGTTTAATGCACACCTGTAATAAATTATATGTAGAATATGAATAGCCTGTGTTTGTCCAGAAACCATAGCAGTTTTTGAAAGTCCAAAAGCCTAAAATAGAAATGGCAGATTGAGCCTTTGCAGTGAAATCTGGAAGGATGAATAGGATGTTTTAGCTTCCATAAAGCTATGGTGTAAAGACATATTTAATAACCCAGAATGGGACCTAGCTCATGAAAAGTACCTTATGTTGTTCTTTATTATGAATAAGATGGGTTTATGTCTGTCTTTGGAATAGTAAGTGTTTTTATCCTCAATATTTAAATAATTTTAAGTATTGGCTTCATATTGCATTATATTGTTGTATTTCAAATTCTATTTTATTGCTTTAGCTAATCTAAAAACCAAAATGTTTTTTAAAAGAGTCGAATTGGCACAAAGATGAATTGGTGACTCTCAAATATTTAGTATAGTTGAGGCATTTTTTCCACTTTTTTAATTTTTGCCCTTCTGATAAGATACAGTAATACCTAATGGGTTTAGTTAGCTGGCAAGCATGATGTTGTGAGCAGCAATGTACTTGAAACCAGACTGCTGGGATGCCAGAATAGCAAGGAGGAACTACCATCCCTCTGCAGGAACAATTCAATCCAGAACTGGCATAATGTGTTCTATCATTCTCCAGTAGAAATCAACAGATTAGTTTGCACAGATGTCACTGTAAGTAAAAGTGTGAGGAATGGGATCTGCTGTGCACTTTTTTTTCTATAGATCCTCCTATACTGCTTATAAACATTCAGCCAGATGCCTCCATAGTCAATCAAAAAGTCAAAGTTTAAATTTAAAGATAATTGTGTGCTAGAAGTGGGATTGATCTCACTGTTTTTCATCATTTAAAATTAGGAATTTAATTCAAACTAGGCCTCTAGGTTGCTTTCGTGGTTATTGAAAGGCACCTTCAGGGAGGAATTAATTCTTCTTGTGTTAGACTCCTGTATGGAATTGGAGGCCTGTAGCTAGCAATGTTCCAGGGGTCAGTACTGAGTCCAGTCTTGTTCAACATATTCATCAGTGACCTTAATGAGGGGACAGAGTATACCCTCAGCAAGTTTGTTGATGATACAGTAATGGGAGGGCTGGTTGACACACCATCAGTCTGTGATGCCATTCAGTGAGACCTGGACAGGCTGGAGAGTTAGGTAGAGGGGAGCCTCATGAAGTTCGGCAAAGACAAGTGCAGAGTCCTGCACCTGGGGAGGAATAACCTCATTCACCAGTACAGGTTAGGGGTTGGCCTGCTGGAAAGCAGTTCCACGGAGAAGGACCTGGGAGTCCTGGTGGACAAGTTCACCATGAGCCAGCAGTGCGCCCTTGTGGCCAAGGTGGCCAATTGTATCCTGGGGTACATAAAGATGTGTGTGACCAGCAGGTCAAGACAGATTCTCCTTCCCTTTTACTCCACCTGAGCGAGGCTACTTCTAGAGTACTGTATTCAGGTCTGGGCTGCCTATTGTGGCACTACTGAAGAGAGCCCAGCAGAGTGCCACAAAGATGATTAAGGGACTGGAGCATCCCTCTTATGAGCGAAGGCTGAGAGACATGGGGCTTTTGAACATGGAGAAGACTGAGAGGGGATCTTGTCAATGCTTATAAACATCTTAAGGATGCATGCCAAGAGCGTAAGGCCAATCGCTTTTAAGTCGTGCCCAATGACAGAACAAGGGGCAATGGGCACAAACTAGAACACGCGAAGTTCCACTTAAACATAAGAAGAAGCTTCTTTCCTTTGAGGGAGACAGAGCACTGGAACAAACTGCCCAGAGAGGTTGTGGAGTCTCCTTCTCTGGAAACTTTCAAAACCTGCCTGGATGTGTTCCTGTGCAACCTGACTCAGGCAAACCTGCTTTAGCAGAGGGGTTAGACTAGATGATCCCCAGAGGTCCATTCCAAGCCCTATTATTCAGTGGTTCTGTGATTCTGTGGGTTTCCTGTTTCTTGGCACTGACTGTTGATGAAGCCTGGATGCTTAACTGCATTTTGGATTAAATTATCTTGTCACTAAATATTATTGACTTTAAAAGATTAGCCACGTTTATTTCCACACAAGAAAAAACTGATATGAAATATTCATATATGAATGGAATGAGGGAACTGGGGTTGTTTAGTCTGGATAAGAGGAGACTCAGAGGAGATCTTATCACTCTCTACAACTACCTGAAAGGAGGTTTTAGAGAAATGGGGGTAGGTCTCTTCTCCAGGGTTAACAGTGAGAGGACAAGAGGAAATGGCTTCAAGTTGAAGCAGGGGAAGTTTAGATTATATATAAGGAGAAATTTCTTTAGTGAAAGGGTTGTAAAGTCTTAGAATAGGCTGCCCAGGAGGTGTTTAAGAAACATTTAGGTGCAGTACTTAGGGACATGGATTATTGGTAGACTGCCCAGAGAGGTTGTGGAGTTTCCTTCTATGGAGGTATTCAAAACCCGTCTGGCCGCGCTTCTGTGTGACCTGGTCTAGGGAATCCTGATGTGGCAGGGGGTTGGACTAGATGATCTTTCCAGGTCCCTTCCAACTCCTGACATTCTGTGATTCTGTATGTTAATGATAGGTATGTTTGGATTTGATGATCTTAGAGGTCTCTTCCAACCTTTGTGATTCTGTGAATATGCATGTAGAAATAAACATGCAAAATGCAGAAATGTTACTGTGTAGTTTTGCAAGGTATTTATATTCTTTGATATATTCCATTGAAATTAGTTTGTGTATTGATTGATCTGAGCCGCTCAGGTGTTGAAGCAGCAGAGGGCACAGAAGGACTAAGCTGGGAATATGTGCCATTGCTGGATGCAGCCCTGCTTTTCCAGAGGTCACTTCCTGTGTAAAGTCTGGTTGCTATTACTTCCCTTCATCTTCCATGTAATTAAGCTCTGGTATGAGTGACTCACGTGATGTGGGGGTGGGAGATTACATTCCTTCTCCATCATGGTTAGTCACCGCACATCCTGCACCTCAAGTGCTTCCCCTGAGTCATCCTGTGGCCTCAGTGCCACCTGCTGTCCCAGGAGCTCATTTCCTGGCTTTTGCTGTGGTTTTGGGAGTGCTGGCCTTCATCTTCTTTCCTTGAACTGATTTGGATGCCTGGCAAAGATGACAGCTTTAGGGAAAGCGGTTCATGCCACCTAATTCCACATGAGAAAGGATTAGGGCAGGACAAACTTCTGAATGACATAGCAAAGTAATTGACCCAGCATAGAAACAAGTCAGATTTTTAAGTATCTGCAAACAAGACAGGGCATCAGATACCCATTACAACCATCAGCTTACAATGAGCTGTGAGGAGCACTTCCATTTGTGCAGCAGTGCCAAAGGGATATGTGGTTTATTTTTTTGTTTAGCTCCAAGCCCTAGTTCTTATCCTAAATGCAAAAATCCTTCTGTTTATAAGTTGTCTTCACTGGAGCTATTTCTGATTTCTTGTGGTACAGGTAGGAGGAGGCCAAAATACAGAAATTTTAATGAAAGGTCCAACTGAAAATAGATTAATGTGTTTTAACTCCTTTGGGAGGAGAAGAACATTGTTTATTTTTTTACATCAGTATGTGCTGCAATTGGACATTCTTGATGGAAGTGAAGAAGATCTTGCCTGTGTTTGGTGGGATGCCTTTGGGTGTTCTGCTGGTAAACAGACTTGGTCAGGTACCTTGCTAACCCTTTGACTTGAACACTTCATAAACATTTCAGTAGGTTATTCCCAGCAGAAGGGGAAATATGAGGAATCTTTAAATGCCATTTTCTCTCTTGCATGAATTTAAGATATTCTTCTATCTTGGGGAAGGAAAGGGGAAGGGGAAAGGAAGGAAAGGGGAAGGGAAGGAAAGGGGAAGGGAAGGGAAGGGAAGGGAAGGGAAGGAAGAATCTAAGGCAATCTCCTGCCCATATCCCAAGATTGTTTCAACCATAACCTTAACATGAAGTGTTTATTTATCCTGCACATGGATACTATTCAGGTTATTCTGTGATTTTTGTTTTTCTGCAGTGATTTTTCTGTTCCTGAGTTTTCTCTCTGCTTCTTCTGGGCAGCTCTTTTTTTGTTTTTCTTTATTCATTACCTCAAGCAAAACAACTTTAGCAAAGTCATTCAGCCAAACTTATTTGAACCTCTAAGAGGCCTTGCATTTGCCTTTGCTCCAAGCAAAACAATATGCCTTGCTGTGTCTTAATTCAGATGTATCTTCAGAGAGACATCATAACAGATATCAACCTTCCCTCTTAAGGAAAAGAACAGTAATGACAACTTTGATATAAGGATCTTTGATAAAAGGATATCTTCTTTCCTATTTAGTTTCTGTCTTAATTCTCTTTATTTCCTAACCTATGAAATGCTCCATCCTCATGTTAAGGTTTATGACACGTCATACAGCAGACCTACATGAATTCAGTGTTATTTAAGGCATCTGTGAAAAGTAGCTGAAGAAATACTTAGAGTAAGCAGGCTTACATTACTATACAGAAGACAAATCAGTTCTAAAGGAAGATATTTTAAGTAACCAAAGTGTTAGAGAGATGATATTATTGCAGCTTAAAGTTAAGACCAAATACAACTCTGTCCTCACTGAACTTTCTCATGAAATGAGAGTATAATGTTGGGGTTTTTTTTTCTTATCTTTTAGGTGCTTTCTATATTTCAGTGCAGTTGACAGTTTTTCACTTGAATACATTATATATCAACTGCCAGGTAGTTATGGCTTTATGGTGGGATTTTTAATAGTATTTGTCCCTCATTACCTTGATGAATGCATTAAAGGAACAAAGTCACAAAGGCAAAAAAAAATGCAAAATAATCTTGCATGCAAAAATAGGAGAAGTAATTATTAGGACATATTGTCTATCTTGGTTCTTTCCAGGCTGAGAACAATTTAGTCTTCTCAAGTCTGAATAAGATCAAAGGACATTCTAGAGCTTAAAGGTGTTGGTGCTAGAAAGGAGAAACATCAGAAAGAGCTAGTAGGTACAGAAGGACACAAACAGGATAAATACTATTTTTGAAAGTTTGCTGAGGGTTTTTACAAAAGCTGATATGGTGTTCAAAGGGACAGAGTACTTCCAGTCTGCTCCCCCAGGAGAGGTGAATGCAGAGGTTCTGAAGCTCCGGTCTCCCCATGGACTACTTTCAGGGTTTAAGAGTCCATTTTCCCTATGAGGGGCACATGGACAGGTTTGGAGTGTGCCAGGCCACAGTGTGTCTAGTATGGCTGTCTAAAAACTCTGTGATTACAGTGACAGGATGCCAGGATCTAGTATCCTCTAGGCAGGAATAGAGAACATCCTGAAGTGGCTTTACAAATGCTTTCAAGGAACGTCAAAAACTTAAGCAATAGAAAAAAAGAAAACTGTTTGTTGCTTTAAGCTTTTGTTCTTCCTCCGGACTTGGAGTGAATAAATACATTACATTTGTTTAGAAGTTTTTGGGTTTCCCTGCAAACTGAGATTCTATCAGCTTTCCACAAAAATGGCTCACTTGTGCCAAATTCAGATGCTCCAGTCGGTTGAATAAGCAGCATAAGAACCTGGACGAGACATAGTTAATCTGGGGTATTTGCCCTGCATGTTCCCAGGAAGGGCACCTAGCAGGGAACTTGGACAACTGTACAAGTTGTCCTCCAACATCATACCTTATCTAATTTTCACAGTGTCTCTGTAGATATGTTTGCTATTCATTCAGTTGTTAGATTCTTTACAAACTCTGCTTATATAGAGTGTGTTCAGTGATTGGAATATACATAGCTAAAGCTATAGGATGATAACCATACCTTCTGCCTGTGGATGCAAGAAATTTTCTTAAGTCTTGATTTTCTTCCTGTCTCATTAGGTTTTCATAGCACAGGATAAAAAAAATCCATCCAAATGCAAAATGTAGGCTGAGGCCTTTTTGTGGGTGGTTTGGGGTTTTTTTAGGTTTTATCTAGTAACTGCTGAAGGATATTTGAGAAACTCTCATGTAAATGTAAGTGCCAATTAAACTAGTAAGCATCTGTTTCGCAAAGAGTGGGCAACAGACAATTATATTTGCATGCTACTGTTTTGAAATAACCTTTGTTTCACAGCAGATAAATTCAGATGGGTTCCATATTCTGGGGACAGTTTTTTTGGCTGAACATCATTGCGAGGCTTATTGTGCAGTATTGTCTTGTACCCACTGTATCACTGCAGCTGCTGCATGATTGGAATTTGGAGCATACTAACACAATTAGCTGAAATATCTTGTTCATAAGATAACTGTTTACAGGACTGTGTTGTATCACTGAATATCACTGTGAACATTTAAAATATCGTTTTTGTATGTAATATCTTTGAATGGCTTACAATACAAGATCCTTTATCATCCATATGCTAGAGTATGTATTTTGCAGCAGCCTTTTCAGACATTTTACAGTGTTGCTTTTTATCCAAATCCTGCAAGCTTTTTGGGCTTATACCAGAGTTACCTGTTGTGCATTGTAGTATAACAGTTTATAAGAGAATACTTCTATGGATTTGTAGAAATACAGTACAGTTCCAGTATAGGGGTACATAATATTTTGGAAGAGATTCTCTTAAGTCTATCTGCTAAGATGGGATTGTTTTACTATAAAACCACAAACTAGAGAAGCCATTTGCTCCCTTTCATACTTCTTTAATGTATGGAACATCTTTTTCAGTCAAAGAGACACAGATGAATCTTAAGTGATTCAGCAGATCCTAGATCAGAGATTGAGACCTAAAGGAGTTTTACTGCTGTGACTCAGGAATAATTATTAGGCAGATAATGTCAATACCATTATAACCTGTAATGAGATAATGACAGTAACATAAAATAGAGCATTGATGCAAGTATGGGATTTTATTACTGATAGTAAAGTAACATGGACCTGCTCAGGGAACCTGAGAACAAAGCCATCTGGTGTAATGTCTGAGAAGCTTTTCTGTGGGACTGCGTAACTTGAGAGGTCACCAGCTTGATAAAAAATTTCAAACTTCACTTTCCTCTCCACTTTGTGGTTCCTAAATATATACCTTCTTTAAAAAAAAAATGAATAAAAATGCATTAGGCTTCTATATGTTTTCAGAAGTTTCCTCCAAAGCACTTTCCTTACATTTTTGTCAGAAATGAGAGGCATTCAACAAGTTCTGCTAAAAAAGGCAATCCACTATTATCAAAGGCCTTCAAGAACACCTGTAAGAATTTAAGGAAAAATTTTGTTTAAGGACTATTCTGTTCCATACTTACTTTATGCATTAACTAATGTAGTAAATAGTTAGACTTTTAACAAAGGGTTTCCTTTGTACAGTAATTCATGAAATATGAGACCTTTCCTCCTCTCCCAAAGAATTTACATTCCTATGACCTGCCTCACTTATATTTTGGGTGTCTATATCCATCATTCTCATCTTCAAAACTCCCACTCAGCAGCTGCCTATTTTGGCAGCACTTGTAGTCTGTCCATAGCCATCCCAGGATTTTACATTAAGGGTGTACAGAGACATGAAATTTTACTTTTGAGAATGCTCAGAAGCTGCATTGGCTCAACATAGTCAAGCACCTTACCAGCAAGGTTTATTTAAAGGCCAGGTGAAAGAAGCACCTGCCTATTGTGAAAAAAGTTTAGAGCTGGCAACCTCATGTGTTTAGTGGTTATTCAATGGCAATAAATAAATAAATAAACACCCTAGCATGATTAAATTATTTTTCTCATTTTTTTATCAGGGAATGAGAATGTTACTGGGAAAGGTCAGGAGAAGCAGTTTCGTATGTTGTGAAAAAGAAGATTAAATGGAGAGCTGTCAGCAGAAGTCCCCAGAGTAGTACTCCACATGCCTGTGTATGATTAAAGCAGCTCTGTGGGCTCTTCTGAGCTCAGACAGAGCTACCTCAGGAGCTATTGGTTCAATTATTGCCATCCTATACCACACTGAGAAAACGACTGAGGATAATGTTGGATGGGACACAACGTGGTAGGCTACTGGTTTAGGGACTGATTTGGGAGAAGATATGATTCTGCTTTTACTAGGTTCATTTCTGTTTCTTTCTTACATTAGTGGGACAAAATGCAGAAAGGCTCTTGGAAGGAAAGGCTGGAGCACAATCTCCTCTATCCAAAATGAGTGCTGTAATCTCTAGCCAGCAGTTATTTGTTTGTATTTTCAGTGAGTCCCTTTCTTCTTCATCGTCTGCTTCCTACTCACAACTTCCCAAATCTTGAATTATTTTCTGCATAGTGGTGAGGCTGCACTGAGAGTATCCCCTTCCTAATCCTTTACAGAAGTCTTTAGTCCCAGGGGGTGATTGTGTGGGAGGTAGAAGATATGGGTTTAATTAAATTTAAAGGCAGTGGCCCTTTAAAGTGAGCTAGTCAATCCCTATCCTTCATTTCTAGTCTGTTATCCAAGACTCAGGGATATCACTAGAGTGTATATTTTAAAAGGAAACATAGGACAGTGAATGAAGAGTTACAGATGTGGAAAACAGTCCATTAAAGAACAGGGTGCCCTGTGTAGGGCGTTATGAGGACCCAGAGAGAGCACAAAAGCACCAATTGTTTTGTGTCATGAGAGATATGGTTTTGCCCTTGAAGTAGAAAAAACCTACATGCCTAAAGGTAATAGTACAATTTGTACTTACACATCAAGTGGTGGCTATGGGGGAAAGAAAAAAAATCTCAGGTAGTTGCTGAGCTTCCACTTTCACACAGCTCTCTCAAGATCTTTCTCTTCTTCAGGTATCAGCCTCTTGCTATTCCTCTTTCTAGGTGGTAGACTCTGACACGTCATTTGATTTGCATTCAATTTTAAGACATTTGTCTGTGCCTGAAATAAGGGATGTTTACATGCATGTCCAGGACTAGGAAGTGTTTCTAGCTTTCAGTCCCACATTATCTGGCCATTTCTCCCTATACCCTAAAATTCGTAGTTTGGATACTACTTTGAAGCAATAGGGTCCAGTACTTATGCAAAGGTGTCTATGCAAGCAGAGCTATGAAATTTCCCTACCTCAAAGCCTCAATAAAGAAGCTGAGCTCATTTATATCAGGGTGGATCTTCATAAATGGCCTTGTAATATAAAGGAATATACTGCATATAAACTTCAGATCATTATCCATCTTAATTATTATCCATTATCCAATCTCCATTCCTTGGTCTCCAGACCTGAAGGTCACATGTCAGTATGTTAGTATTCAACTTAAGAATGTTCTAGTTTGATATTAAAATCCTCTTTTAATTGGACATGGTACATTTATCTGTTGCTATATTAGTTTTCTGATTTTTCTTTGGGGGGCATGGTGGGTGGCTCTTGAGTTTGCTAATATAATCTCTTGTTCAGAGGTAAATTATAGCTGGAAAATTTTTCAGTAATGAATCACGTATCTTTGAATTTACTTAAAGGAGTGGTGTAGTCCTGTAGAAGTGTGTAGCAGAGAGAGATACACATTAGAAGATTTATGTGGGAGACTGCAGATTGAATACAGATGAAGGAGAGTCCCCAGGTCATAGGGAACTCCCTTCCTGAGACACTGCCTCTTTCCATGTGATGTGCAGCCAAAGCCCTCACTAGAGTTGCTTCCCTTTTATAATCGAAAGTAAAGGTGTTCAGAACTTTTTTAGTAGGAATCTAGAACCTTTTTTTTTTCCATTGTATGGTCCTTCCAGATCTGGTTGTGTTACAAAAGCTCTATATGAGCTAGATGTTTTGTTAAGAAATGAAGAATATAATGTTGAATCTCATTTGGGATGAAGAGTCCTCTGCTGTCAAAATCTATGATAAGATTATCTTCTCTTTTTAATTTAAGATTGCTGTCTGGTGGAATTTGCTTCATAAAATTTGTTGTGTTAAAGAATTGCTAACTTAAGTGTTATCATCAGAATGAGCAGGCCTTTATTTTGAACAGTGTTTTTAATGGTAGTCAAAGGGAAATAAGTCCCAAATTGGTATTGTTGTTGTAGTGAGCTGCATCCTTAGTCTTTCAAGTTCTAAAAAACTGGTTTAGTTTTCCTGAACTGAAGAAGTATGTGTATAGGCTGTCATCTGTGTAAGCATAATTTCATTTCCCTAATAAGATTCAGCTAGGTAGCAAAAGGCAAAATGGTTGCACATGTGACCGTTACCACTCACATATTCACCACTAAGACCTGTTTTAAGAAATGAATAACACTAAGAAGAGGTCCAGATCACTTATGCTTGAAATGATTAACTTAATATTAATGTCATGTTACCTTTAGCACATGACTGGTATGCTGAATGTGCAACATATTTATTGATATTAAAATTGTAGAGCTGATGACAAACAAATCTTAAACATAAAAGCCCAGAGAAAAACTAAGCAGGAGTTAAAGAGTCTTGTTCTAATATATGTAGCACAGAAAGCAAAGAGTTTATTTTGTTTATTTTGATTTGCAAAGGCATTCTTCCACATGAGAGGAAACCAGACAATTCAAATCAGTTTCTAAGCCTCAAAATGTAAAAGCTGGATGGAGACTTTATATTTAAAGTTAGCTGAGATCTTATTTGCCACTATTTTCTTGCAACAAAAGAACAAAAGTATGTCTTAATATTTTTGTGTCTTTACATATCAGAATTTGCCTTCCCACACTTAAAAAGTAGTGCTAGAAAAGAGGGTTGTTTTGATCCCTGGGCCAAGTTCTTTAATGCCAAATCACAGTGTGGAAAGAATGTCTCAGTCCAAGTTATAAATCCTTAAAATGAGCTTTGATGGAAAATCTGGAGTAGCTTCACAGTGGAATCTCTTCAGCTCCATGTGCTTTGCTAAGGCATATGCCCGCTCCATCCAGGAATGGTCTGGTTGATACCAAGAGTGGCTTATTGCTTGAGAACAAAAAAGGAATCAACAAAGCAAGGATATTTCTGTTGTGCAAATTACTTCCTGATCTTGAGAGGGATTTTTATATTTTCTTCTGTGTAGTCACGATATTGGTGAGCCACAAAGGAAACCTGTGCAAAGTCAGTTCATTTTTCCCTTTACAGAAAAATTCTCTTTGTTTACTGTGGGTGTGCTAGTTAAAGTGAATGCAGAACTAGATGTGAAACTTACCCTGGCAGTGACAAGATATGCATGAGACTTAAGATTCATGCAAGCTTGGAGTATAGGAAGTCTCATTCAGAGGAATGAAATGTGGCCTCTGGTGCAGAGGGCCATCATTGCTATGCTGGATTCCCAGAAAAGTAGAAATGTTTCTTTCTTTTTACCCATCCTCCTTTGGACAGGCATGGTTGCTTCTTCACAGGTCACCTACTTATTCCGAGGGAAACCTCTCTGCCCAGGAACTGGCAGACAATCACAGCTCAGGTTTGGACAGGCTTGGATGTTGTTCATGTGCATGCACATATGGGAGAAAGAGGGAGATTCATATATTTCAGCTCCTTTATTTTTTATTCCAGAATGCTGACATTGTTCTTTTGTTTAAATTAGTTACTTCACACATCACCACTTCTAAGACCAAAACATGTCCTCCCCTTATATTTTTCACTACTATAGCATCATATCAGCTTACAGAAACATCTTGATGTATGTCTCACTATGCAGGGCAGCCAATAGCTTTTTCTATCTCATTCTGTCCCACATCACTTCTAGGACACACATAATGTCAACATCAGCAGGAAGGGTTCCTCTGTAGAGAAAACCAGTATAGTACTAACGAACCAACATTTCTAAGGTGCACATTTTGGGGATAGAGGGTTGCTTGGATTAGATCTTGTTTCAAAGCATGGACTAAATGCTGGTTAGTAAATGGTGTGCTCCTAGTGTGATCTTGTTCTATTCTCTCTGTTTCATTTATATTAAAAAGATCTCTGAGAAAGCACAACAAATAATAGGAGACTGCCTTTAGAAGCACACTCCTTATCTGAACTAAAATGCTAAGACAAATTCACTTTCTAAGTGGTGTTTCCATATGTAACACTTATGCCCAGCATGTAATCCTGCCTTCCTCACTCTAATAAAATTAACTAAAAGCCATATTGAATAATAGGTCCCATGTTTTATTGTTACTTTTACATAACAGATGCTGAAATATACTTTAAAGTTAAAAATATGTATCTAAGAAATAATTTCAAAGTTGTACAGGTAAATATATGGAGTATTTATAACAGAAGGTCTCAAGGTTGGCTGTTTTGGAAGATTGCTCTATGTGGCACTTAGTTTTGTTTCCCGATAATTCGGGAAGCTCGATATAATATTAATACAATATTAATATATAATATTAATAACTGTGGTGGTGCTGCTCCCTTGCCAAGTATCACTTCGAAGTAGCACAGCTTTGCAGAGAAGCAGCTGTCTGTTTGGGTCCTCTGCAGCTGCAGGATGCGTATCTGGCTCCTTCCTGTGGTAATTTATTGCTATTGCACAGGACTGAAGAGTAACTGCAGAAAGCCAATACACAAAACGATATGATTAAACTGTAAAGCAAACTGGTATTATTCTTTCCAACGGATGAATAAGTTATTTCATTCTGTAAAACGTGGGATCTTTAACTGTGCATTATACAAATCACTTGGCAAACGTTGCACAAAAATGCACAGGTACTGTTACCTTTCATCTGGCACATATGCATAGAAAGTCTTGCCCTTGTGCCATTGGTGAATAGTGACCTCAAAAGCACATATTAAATTAATTCTGAGTTAGGATTTGGTAAGACACGAGAAGAAAGAGAGCACAGAAAGTCAGTACAAATTTTACTTGTGTGATTAGATCACAAACTGTAAGTGAAACTTGGAAATATAAACCAGCCCCTTAAAGCAGGGTCAATGAGCTAAAGCTTGGCAATGATTGTTGAAGAGTATTGTTTCTATTAATTTTCTCGGCTGAGATCAGTGGAGTTTTTTTTAATTGTATCTTTATCTGAAAATTGCTGTGTAGTGTTGATGGATACATGCTGCTTCTTACAAAATAGAATCATACTATAGGGGTTCTGACATTTTGGTTAGTTGGTGTGTGTTTCTCCAAATCATTTCTATTCCTTAACTCGTAGTTGTTCTCATTTGCTCAGGAGGTTTCAAAAACAGGGTTTGTGGAATGTAATTTAATACTTAATTTTTGTTACATGAAATACATTGGCTTCCATTTTGCCTATAAATTAAGTCATTCTAGTTTCATTTTCTGGCCATATATTTTTAATTGTGTAAATATTTTGCCTTCTCATGTAATTTACTTAATGCTAGAAAAAGTTCCACCCAAGACTCAAGCTCTACTTTGTACCAAATAAGTCACAGTGTATTTTCTATAGTCAGTTAAATCCAGACACAAATCAGATGCTTGATCAATGTCTTATGGCAGTCTAAATGTGAACCACTGTTTTCAAAGTTAGCCCTTTGCCTTGCTAAGTGGAGGACTGAAAGTAATAAATTATTCTTTCAAAACTTAGAGAAATAACCTTCAATAAGAAAATATTTAAAAGGTCAGATCCTGCCTTCCAGTTAGTTTTCCTTAGTGAGAGGCAGTGGGAAGGAGAAAGTCTTCTCATTGTGATCTGATTTCCTCATCCTATTCTAACGATAGTCAATTCATTGCCCAGCTTCTCTTTATAAATCCAAACAGCTTCAGGGACACTCCAACATGTGTTTTGCTACCCACAGTTTATTTGCCAATAATAGCTACGTTGAAATAGAGTTGTGGTCATGCCCTCTCCCCTGGCAAATCTTCTTCATCAGGGACTCTGGGACTATTTTATAGACTCTGGGGGGTATTCAACATCCAGGGTGGGCCACACACTGGAAAACCGCCCAGGAAACAGATATACAGCCTATATGGCCCATTTTGTAGTATACTGGAGAACAAAAGAAACGAGTCATCAATCTCTTCTTGTACAAGCATAATTTGAACCAGCATCTATGGGTGAAAAGCTCTAAGTCCTATCAACTATCAGTTGTCTCCAATGGCAACATTTTAAACAGAGTAAATACATTACACTAGAAAGTCACATAGCCCTTTTATTGAGTTAACAGTGCCATATTCCTGCTTTGACTGACTTAAAATTATGGTATTGGGGCTTTTTAATACTTTTATTTTCCTTTATTCTGTTTATCCAAACATAGAATAAAAGACAGAATCCTGCTGTGTTAAAAAGTAGTATTATATATTACTGTGAACCATTGCAACCCAGATACACTAGCAACATTTTTTGTAGTATCTAACTTTTTTTCATTTCTCCAATTCTTGTTTGCTACAAGGTAAAGAGGAAAGAAAAATCTGTGGGAGGATTGCTGGTGCCTACAACTTCCTTTTGGGAAATGGAGTTCTTAAAAAGCTTCCCCACCCCCAAAAGTATTAGGGTGATATTGTGCACAGAAGAGAGCATGAGAGTGAGCACTGGGGGACAGAATTTCAATTGTTTCATGCTAATGAGTGAGGATACAGTTGCCTCCTAGAGAGTATTCTAGAGGACCAGTGATACTGGATACTATCTGTTTATTCCCACATATCTAGGAAGGACACTTTTTTGTGTAGTGGGAAAATATTTATTTTTCAAATATAACTCATCCTCCTAAACCTCATGGAAACCTGTTATGAAGTCTTGACATGATTCAGATGGCAGCAACTGTTGTTGTCCCTAAGTTGCAGCACTGGTGCATAAGGGGGTGACAAAGACGTACTCTAAGTATGGAAAGCTGTCTTCTTCATAGCAACAGTAGACCATTTTCAGATCTGAAACTCTATAGTCTGTAGCAGACAAACAAAAATATGTGGAAGGATCCTGATTCCTGGAATATGCTTTTTCCCTCCAAGCCTATTTATAAAACTGACTGATAAAAAAGCATATAAAAGAAATGATTGCAATTCAGAGTATCTGGGTTGTATTCCCAGCCCTTGAGTGAGCCACATTAAAAAAAAACCCCAAAAAAACACAAACTAAAAAATCCACCAAGAAAGCCCTTATACCTCAGTTTCCCCACACTTAAAGAAACAAAAAATAATAGGGGCAATCACATTTGTTTGGGAAGCATGTTGAGCTGATTAGGGAAGACACTAACAAAGTGTCATGCATTATTATTGCATTAGGCTGACTGTACTTCTGAAATCCATCTGACATTTCCCACTTGGCATTGATTGTGGGTGGCAACATTTCTGTATTAATTTTTAAAATGATGGATTATAGCACTGCCTGATGTATAATTACATGGTCTATGATTAAAGAATTTTCTAAGAAAGGCACTAACCTGTGAGATCCTGTCTTTCACTTCATTTAACTACTGTGTTAAGAAGTGTATTGTTTCATACTGATCCTGCCAAGCAGCTTTACTGTGCTCCTTATAGCTACGTGTGAAATACTGAGGTGAAGTTCATAACTATATTTGGATATCAGAGTTTATTTCCTCTACTGTCTCAAAGGTTAGCATGATGAGTGGTTGAGGAATGCTAGGGAAAGCCATTATTAACATGAGCAGGCTGTGCCCAAGCTCAGACTGCGCTGCTGAATCCTGTTTGGTGTTGCAAGCAGTTAAATCAGTAGGCAGCAGGACAGGACTTGGAACCACACAAACACAGGATCAGGTCTGTTTCATTATCGGGTGGCTGAGACTGGTCTCCACGTCGCATATAACAGCGACGTTCCTGTACGTTTCCAGTAGTCGGAGCCTAGCGTTGAAGTCGAATACTTCCCCGGTCAGACAAGCCTGTAAAGCAGGCTGGCAGGGGAGGAAGCTTGGAGAGGAAATGAGTAAGTCAGCAGCCCGGCCCCACGTGTAGATGTAAAGCAGGGCTACTGCAGCAAGCAAGCAGCGGAGTGGGGAGGAAGTGTTGCAATGACTAACCCTCGTGTGTGTGTGTTCTTCTTTGAAACTGCCTCATCATAGAAAAATCTAAGATAAGGGGCTTTTTGGGAAAGATTGCTGCACAATTAGTGCAAGATGGAATGATCTATTGCCAGTTCTGAGAAGAGGGGGAGCAGGCACAGCTCCTCCTTGGTGGTGCTCAGCACCCAATGAAAGCAGAGCACCCTTAAAAAGCAGACTGTTGCATGAAGTTAACATTTTTTCATCATCTATTCTGCTTGACTTTTCTATCCTTTGAGAACTCAGTATTGTCTGTGACGATGCACCCTGGAGCTTTATGTTTTCCCAAGGAGTTAAAGATAAAATTTCAAAGAGGTGCATAGTTACATTGACACTTGAAAAATGTGGAGGGGGAATTCTCTATTTCTCATAATATTTGCATCAGAGAATTTCACGTAAAAGGAATATAGTGGCATGTGTACATTCTTGTAATTTCATTTTTCTATCTACATGCTTTTTATTTTTTACATCTGACTCCAGAGTAGTTGGGTCCTTGGAAGAATTAGGTGAATGAGAAGAGGATCCTGTGGGGAAAGGAGGAAACAGAAGCAAGTGGTAATCCCTACAGAGAGAGAGGAAATTAAATGTGGCATTCCACTGCCAAATAGGTGTTGGTTTGCTATATTCTCTCCTTCAACAACTCCTCACCTTTTTGTTTTTTCTTAGAATACTTCTGAAGTGAAAAAGCTCCTCTTTACCACTGCCTCCTACCAGTATTTTTTTCTACTGTTGCATAAATATCAGTAAAGTTATAGTGTGATGTGGATTATCAACCTTTGTTTGCAAAACACTGTTTACATTTTTTATGCTTATCGCTTTTAAATTAATGAAAAAGTAAAATTATGAAGGGGGTGGATGGGTGGGTGAAGGCCATACTTTGAATACTAGATACTTGTAAAGCAGCTGCTAGAATGAAATTTCCCTGGCAGCTTAGTGAGAAGATAGTTCAAATTGTAGTCAAAATTAGGATTGGTACACTAGATTATGTGTGGGTGTGACAAGAAAGTAAATGCTTGATATGAAGTATTTTTATTTGTAATCTAAAACTAACCTAAAATAATATTAGTGAGTATTAAATTCTGTATGTTCCAGTGGATCAGTTTCATTGGGATACAGAAAATAGTTCTGCTCATAGTAATAGCTCAGAGAATATTTCTGAGATGTTACTTTAGAAGAATGGCTGAAACTGAAATGCCAGTAATAGTAGGAATACATGATACTGTGGTTGTGGTATGCATCTTCTATCATCATGATTGCACATTGTTCTAAATAAGTGGTCCTACAGTCTTTAGAGACTTCACATTAGCATTCATGATATACAGGTTTACAGATGAAGAAACACTTTCTTAGCTACAGTTGGCTTTAAAAAAACATTTTAATGGAACTTTTGATATTACTCACCTGTAACAACAAAAAAAGAATATCAGTCAGTGGAAACACAGGTGACTGAAGCAGACTTCTGTGTGCAGCTGGGAAATTTAGGGCCCCATCTAACACCATTGTCCTTTGGTTATGGGAAAGCTGAATGTGCTTCCACAGTTTCTGTGGAGTTAGTTAAGAAAGCTATGGCAAACAAGTTGGTAATTCACATGCAAGAACAGGGGAAGAAATAGGGTAGACCAAACATGTTACAATTCTCTGTTTCTTTTAGTGAAGAGGGAGAAAATCTGTGACAAAGGTACCCAGATAGAGGAGGAGTCCTTAGCAGGGGAATGTGAACTCAGCCATGGTACTTCTGCTGGGTGGAAAGTGAATTTTGGTTCTCTGAATAAGACTCTGCACTGGGAGTTGCATCGACTTTCCCACCCAGGCTCTGCCACAGATTTCCTTGGTGAACTAAGCGAGTAGTTAATGGCTTTGGCCTCTGTTTTTCTGTTCACAAAATGGGTTTCTGACCCCTTCCTCCCAAGGGTCTTTGAGGTTAAATAAAAGGATGTTTATAAAGTGAGCTCATATTGTTTTTATGGAAGAGGTGCAGTTTCAACATTTTCAAACAATATTCTCAGTGGAGAAAGAACCTTAGGTATTATATTTACTTACACAGCGATACTGTCAAACACACATGCTTTCTCTCAGTGGTAACAACTCACTGTATTGGGAAGTTCTGTACGAGTCTTTTTCTCTGGGGTGAGGAGAGAGGTCACTGACACCCCAAAAAGGGAGCCAGCACTGGCTGCCAAGTGCCTCTGATACTCTTCAGCTGTGTGCCATCACTTGTCCAAGATGCCTCTGCATGCTGGGCCACAAAGGGACTGTGTGAGCAACTAGGTGTCTGTTCCTCTTGTTTCACCCTTGGCAAGCCTGGTTCCCTTGTCTGCACGCTGTAGGTGTTACTATACTCTGTGTACATATATGCCTTACGAAATGCCNTTCAGCTGGTCTTTTTCAACCTTTTGTTGATAAATGCCATTTTTGTGCTGCCTGTTGCTAAGTATTTGGTGCTGCTCAGTCTCACCCTTCCCCCCCTCCTCTTTTGGCGGAGAAAGGACACAGCATATTTCCAGAGTATATACTCTAATTCCAGCGATGAGACTACTGTACATCTGGTGCTCTCAGTCTCCTCCGTGCACATTACAGCACGCTGAAACATAGGCAAGGGGACGAACAACCTGTCCCTGTACAGCAGGACGTGGTGATTACTGCACGAAGTGTCACAGAAGCATCACCAGGCACAGGATCACCACGAACAACCCCATGAACTTTTACCAAAACACAGGCACACGTCTCTGCTATCACTTTCTCTCGGGCACCCCCAGAGTGTGGAAGTTGGTGGTGGGGTGTGCATAGAGGTAGAAACACAGTGGGAGGTGGAATTGCAGTAGATGTGACTGATATATGACAGGAGTTTCCCTTATAGTCATAAGGGGAATTTTGCTTGGTCACAGCAAGTTTGAACCCTAATGAAACAGCCTGAATCATTTGAAGTTAAAATAAAACAGAATGGCAGGGGGAGGGGCATGGCTCTTTTGGTTTTGTTTTGTTGGGGTTTTTTTTTTAATTATTTTAAAATTTTTTTAAAGGCAAAAACCATTAAAATTGTTTCTTTTGGTGCTGACTTCTTAAACGGGAATTTGATTTACAATAGTTCTGCTGTGCAAGCCAACATTTGTTTTAAGAATGTTTATTGTCTTCTCTCTTCTCCCTCTTCCCCTTGCCCTCCCCCTCTGCTCTGCAGATTTACACTGACTGGGCTAACCACTACCTAGCAAAATCTGGCCACAAGCGGTTGATCAAGGATTTGCAACAGGACATTGCAGATGGAGTTCTGCTAGCAGAAATCATCCAGATCATCGGTAAGACCAGGGCTGAGAGAAGCACTGCAAGCTTACTCCTTGCATGAGGGAATATATAATTCCAGTTGAATGTATTTAACAATAAGATGAATCCTGAATAATACAATTTGACTGGGTCCATATGTCTCTGATATTTGTGTGGTTCATCCTTGTCTTAATTAAAAAATATGTTTATGTGAGCATGTTTGGAAGTGGCTGTTTAACCATACTTTAAATGGCCAGAACTGTATCTTACACACTTTGAATTGTCAGAAATGAATACTCCATTAAACCATATGTCTCCCATGTGTGCATTTTGTTAGTTGGAGTGGCTCATACTTTCTGGGATGCCTTGAAACTGTATCCTGACCCTGCAAAGACAATTGTGGAAGATTTCATGTCAGCAGTTATTTTGCAGGGGCTGAAGAATTAGCAGCGACCTCCTTCGCACTTCCCCCTTTGCATGATTTGGCATGTGGAAGCAACTGCTGCTAACAAGAGTGTTGTTACTGTACGACTGAGCTTTACTTAGAAAGGAGCTCTGTGTCAACAAAACCCTGTGCACTTTATTGCTGTGTCTTTTCTGCTTTTCTTCAGGTTTTTTTGTTGTTGTTGTTTTGTATTTTTAGTTTTTTGGATTTTGGATTTTGTGGGGGTTTTGTGTTTGGGGGGTTTTTTGTTTGTTTTTGGGGTTGTGTTTTGGGGGTTTTTTTGACAGGAGTGGAAAGGAAAGTTTCATTTCATTGTTTACTTCTGCTTTTCTCCTCACTATTTTTGTTTAGCAAATGAAAAGGTTGAAGATATCAATGGCTGTCCCCGGAGTCAGTCTCAAATGGTAAGAATAAAATATAATATTAGTCTTTGTTAGCATCTCTGCACTTTCACAAAATGCTATTTAATAATAATTTATTTAATCTGTGAATATTTGGTCCCACATTTACCATAAAGTCCTAATTGTCATTTAGTGTTCCTGGTACTTTTTTTTCCACATGTGCTTTTTGTTTGTCACTTCATTTGTGTGCTCACTAACTTTGGGTCTGGAGGTAACCAACCAGCAAAACTTCATCACTTCTAATTAATGCAAAACTGCCTTAACAGACCTGTTCTTTTGATGATGTTGATAATTTCGTTTAACTTCATTTTTAAAGGCAGTAAATCCAAGAACAAATTTTCAAGTGGAGTTTCTGTGTCTGGAAAACTGGTGATCAACAAGACTTGTCAAATTATTTTTGAACATAAATAGCCTTTTGAATTGTCCACTGTAAAGTCCAGTTAGATGCACTGACGTCAAGACTTTCAGAAATAGCACTTTAGTCATATAGGTCTCTGAGCTATAGCTGGCAGCTGCTTAAAGACATTTTAATACTCTTAGGCAAGAAGCATTTTGTGGCTGTGATTCATATGGAGTCTTATTAATCTTTTACTGTGTTTATGGCTAGTCGACTACATTTAAGAAGATAAAGCCTCCTTAGAAGGCTGTGGAACTGACAGGTACAAAATCTGAGCCTCAGTAACACTACCACATGTGTACTGAATCATTTGTAGTTCCAGTCATGCTCCCCCATGCTGAGGACTTTGCCTTGCTGTTCACATCCAAATAGTATGTGAATAAGGTGCATGATCGTGTAGCTAACAAGGATTTTGGAGTATAATGATTTGGGTGATCTTGCATAATAGCAAACTGCTGAAGCTGGGCTTAAAAATGAGAAGGAAGTAGGAAAAAAAGCACATTTATTTAATGTATTTTTTTTTAAAGGGGGAAGGTATTTGCAGCTTTTTTTCTGGAAGGCTGCAAAAGGTAAAAGGAAAAATTCTACCTACCAGTGAACTGAATAATTGAGTCATATGGTTCTGGTGTTTTCAAAAAATTAGCAAGTTTAAAATAATTTTTTTCTCTGGCTTGCAGGCTTTTGAAACAGTCCATAGTAAGAATATATGCAATTTCCTTAATAATAGTTATTATTTTAATTACTCATATTACAGCAGCACCTAGTGGCCCTGTCTGAGAACGTTGGGAACTCCAGCATGGGGAACTCTAGTATTACACACACAGATGGAGAGATAATCGCTCACTACTTTAATCACATTAAAAGCTGCCATTCCAGACAGACAAGACAAACAAGAAGAGACAAAAGCAGAGAAAAGCGATATGATTTCCCGAGGTTATGTAAGTGGTTAGTGACCAAGGAGGATTGCTTAGGGACCCATCACTCTGATGTCTATCAAGCTTTATTTCCATGAGGGAAAGTTCAGCTGCAGAAAGAACTATTAACTCTAGCAATGTTTTCTTCTCCAAAGCAAGAATACTTATGTTCCCAGTTCATAGGTAAATCTTGATGTGGCATGGGGATTTTGGATTTCATCTCTAGCTCCGCTACAGTTATGTGGGAAGCATGGACAATGCATCGCGCTGCACCAGTAGCTTTGGGAATCTCTTTTTGTCCATCTTCCTCCTCCTTTAAGCACATCTCTCAGCTCAGCCAGGCAAAGACTATGTCTCAGGTGCTCTGAGTCTCAAACCAGGTGCTTCTAATGCTCCTGTACATAGTAATAAATCAGTTTGCACAGTGTTAAGGTGTCACATTTAGCTACTTTAACTGGATAGAAATACAATTTATTTTTTACCTCTTCAGTCTGATCAGATTATTTTCCTGCCTTTTGACGTACCAGCTTTATAATGCTAATTTCTTTGATGGAGCTAGGAAATAAAAAGTGTACTGAAGTTAAATAGTTTAGACTTGTCAGCTTTCTGCTCAGAGCATCTCAAAGACCCCAGTTTTTGTGTCTGTTCTCTGTTTGTTTCCTTTTAGTTGTGCGTTAATCAAGCCTAGCTGAGGGTGCTGTCTTATTGCATTTTCAGGTAGTTTCTCTTGGCAGTGATCAATTTTGTTAGCCTGCTCCAATGATAGACCAATCCTTTTCTTCTTGTGGCAGTGGACTCTTGGATGTTTGCAATATACATTAAAAAAAAAAAAGAAACAGAGGTCAAAGCTAGTTTAGGTTTGATACATGTCAGTATGTAGCAATATGTCCTATCAAAATTAGTCAGAACAGGAACCATCAAACCAAAAACACTCATGATATTCATATAGCATGCATTTTAGTCATTCAGTCACCATTTTCATTTTGACATTTTTAGTCAAAAATCTTAAAGAATCCCAGCACCCTTTTCTTTCTCATATGTTTTCCTGATCCTTGCTCTCATAACTTGAAATTAAGGAGTGATGTTTTCTGTATTTATCTGCAATTTGATACCCTCCCCAGAAGGTGATGTCTGAGATATTTTATCAGCTAAAAAGAAGCTAGAGAGCACTTACATGGATTGTCTTCTGCTGGAAACACTTTATATTCCCTGTAGATGGTGTCAATACAAATTCATAATTAATCACTGCTGATACTCCCAAGTTCTGTTACATTCACCATTTTTCCTTCTGCCAATGACTTCATCTTTCAAATGATTTTTAAGGCATCTCAATTCAGCTCTTACCTTAATTTGTAAATATCTTTTAATGTTTATTTTAAATATATATAGAATGCTCCTTTTTTTAGTTTTCTTTTAGTTAGGTCTATTGCAGTGTCTTGTACTCTGTGTTCATCTTGGCATTGATATATAAAGTACTTGCAGACAGTTTAAACTGGCTCCACAGGTCCAAGTTCATAAAAACTAAAGCCTGTGAATCCCAGCAGCATCCAGTGTCTGCACAGTCAGCTTTACCATCATCCTTGTGGCTGCCATTATGCTCACACATTTGGTGTCACATGCACAATTTGAGAACCTGAGATGTAATGGGAAATAATTTCATATTCATATTCCACACACTTTACATAAATTAAACTTGCAAGAAAATTGAAAAGATTTGCTTGTTTGCTAGTTAAATCTACTGTGGAAAAAAGATTTTGATATTTACCAGGAATGTTTTTAATAAAGACAGTAAGCATTTAAAACTCTGTATTATAGCATACATTCTCTACCATGTCATATGTCTTCTGCTTGTCTTGGCTACTTTTTCTTTATAGCTGTGCATTCAGGGAGGAATATGGCACTTCAGCTTTTTTTTCTCATCATGTCTTTCAGTCCCTTCTTTGTAAAATAATGCCACATTTATGTCTATCTTTTCCTTGTCTGAATTATTCCATAAGTATATCAGTTAAGAAAACCACAAATCATCTTTATTTAGAATATAATCATCTTTGAAGGACTTACCTCTTGATTCAATCAAAAGCTAATTCCTTTCTGCTTCTTTATAAGCCATTTATTTCTTTAATTTCTGTTGCAAGTTCCCCCATAGTTAGAAAAAGCAACATAGTGTCCTGAGTAGAAAATATGTTAAGCTTTTCTCTAATGGTCCGAAGAGGAAGAATTCAGATTGTTTTTCCTTCCTGAACATATTAAAAATGTCTCTAGTGTTTTGTCTCTAAACAGATCATATCAAACACATAGTAAGCATACACAGTGTCAAATTTAATCCATCCTGGGACTGTCAGAGAAAATGCAAAAGAATCAAAAATTGTTGGTCTGGAAATCTTTTTATGGTGACATTTGCAGTATTTTCACTAGAGAGTTTTACAAAACTAATTGCTTTATTCTCTTCTCACATAGTTTATGGTGCTTTCAGCTGCATAAATAGTAAAATAAATTCAAAGTTGCCAAAATTTTTTAGTATATTTCTTTTCAAGTTCATTTTTCCTTCAGAGATTGATGTTGTCTTATTAGCTGTTTTTAGTTCATCAGAATTAGCTCTTACTACTTCCCATGAGAACTGTCTGTTCCAGTACACATCTACGTACAAAAGCATCCTTAATCGTAGTTGGTTGCAGGGATTTTCTCATAGTTATTAAATTGCTGGAGAGACCCTTCTTATTAAAAGATTCCAAATGTAGTTACATGCATTTCACAGAATCACAGAATGATTAAGGTTGAAAGGGACCTCTAGAGGTCATCTAGTCCAACCTCCCTGCTCTAGCAGGATCCCCTAGAGTACATTATTCAGGATTGCGCCCAGGCAGTTTTTGACTATTGTCAGTCTTAACTTTGGCACAGGTTTCTACCAGTTTATATAACCAAAGGTATGCTTCAAAGGTAATTTTATGTTTTAGGATACAGACATGCTGCAGTCAAACAGAGGGAGTTGAGTTCAGTAAAAATGCAGCTCTTGCTTAGCACATCCTGGAAATCAGGGAGTTGGAAAAGGTGTTGGAGCTGTAGCCCATTACCACCTGGATATGAATGTTCAGTAAAAAGATGCAGTTAGAGCTGACATCATCTTTGGGTGAATAGTGATGTATCTGTTAAAAGGGGGAATCGGTATGACTATATGCAGCACTAATAAGGTCCTTCCTACAACATTGTACTTTATTTCATTAATAATGTCTTTAACAAGATGTTAAAAAATGTTTCAGAAAAGAACCATAAGAATACTTGTAGTTTTGCTTTATTCTGTCCATGAGACTGAAGAAAAATTGTGTACTTCAGCAAGAAGTACGTGGAGTAAGTGAATCAGTGTCTGCTTAACCAGGGAACATTTTTGTGACAGACAGAACTTTCTATGGTAAGAAGTATGTGAAGCCTGAAGCTGAAGTAGACCTAAGTGACCATGTCTATAACTGTAGACATTACTTCATAATTTATTGAGTAGATGTGCTTTGCAATATTCCTGTACTCCCACACAAGACCCCAGTGGCTCCCTCTCTGCTCGTATGCTTGAGTTTTTCTCCAGAGGAAATCAAGGCTACAAGGGGATGAGGTGCATGCAAATCTTTTCTTAGCAACGAGTCAGTCTGTGGACAGGATGAATAGGTGGAAACTGGAACTGCTAAGTCTGCCACAGAGTATACCTACCCTAGAATATGCATACTCCCTTCAGCATAGACACTTGCCTTCAGAATTCCTCTGCATGGATGTGCTGGGCAGACAGAAGGAGGTTCTTTACCCAAAGGGTGATGAGGCACTGGAACAGGTTGCCCAGAGAGGTTGTGGAGGCCCCATCCCTGGCAGTGTTTAAGGCCAGGCTGGATGTGGCCCTGGGCAACCTGGTCTAGTGCGTGTGGATCCCTGCCCATGGCAGGGGTGTTGGAACTAGATGATCTCTAAGGTCCCTTCCAACCTGAGCCATTCTATGATTCTATGATTGATTCTATGATTCTATGGCACTGTTGAGTAGCATTCCTCAGTATCCAGGAATATCAATATCCAAGGATGAGAATATCAACATTAGCATTCTGTGTCTAAAAACTGTTTGTGAAAAACAGGGTAATTTTGTTTAAAGTAAGCATTGTAGTTTCTACCAAGGTCCATAGAATTTCACATGAAAATGAGTGTAAGGTTACATGGAGCTCTGTGAGGACTGGGAAGCCTAAAAATGTCATCTCTACATTCACTGTCCAGTGGGCCCATATGTGAGCTCTTTCTGTCTGCACGGTGTTGTTCTGTGTAAGACTCTTCTGGCTTTGCTTGTGCAATCGTTGGTGAGATTGGCTGTATGGATTCAAGATAAACTTTCTGTGTGTTGCAGCAGTTGCAGGTGAGTCTTCCACACAAGAGTAACATGTTGAAATATACACAGAAATTTGGCTAAGTGAAGAAATATGAACAGCTGAAAATTTGATCTGGGTTTTGAAAACTGATCTCAGCTCTTTTCATGTGCATCCCAGTTTCTTCCCACAGTGACACCTCTGCCACCCAATTTTCTTTAAATTCAGACTGGCACCCCATGGCTATCAGTGGGCCTTCACAGATTTAATGACTGACTGCTATGAGAATTTCATGAAAATATAAGAGGATAAAGGACTCTAGTTTTGTTAATTGTGCAGGTTTGGTGTAAAAATGAGTGTAACACAACACAGTAGTCTGGTTGCTGTATTTCCATGGCGCATGCTTACAAACTTAGTTTTCAGAAATTGACTAGCCTTAAGTGTAGGTTGCTCTGTTTTGGGGAAGATATAGTTTGCATAAGAGATAGGACAAGGTCTGAGAAAACAGCCTTGATTGGTACAAATCTCTGCTTAAAAACGTAGTCCAAAGGAATGACTTACTCACATTATGGGCAGGAGAGGGTCAAAACCTCATTTCCTTGTCCCCTCTGGTTGGTAAGGGGTGTATAGGATTCAATAATGCAGTAGCCTTAAGAGGGAAAAAATGAAAGTAATTTTAGAAAAGGATGACAGGTTCACAGCATGATGTCTAGGGAAGTGATCTCAGTAAAGCCAGGTTAAAAAAAGTGGTAATAATTAAAATGTGACCTCCTGAGAGAGGTTTTCTGTGTTTGTAGGTAAGAAAGCTAATAGTTTAGCTGTGTCACATAGAAAGAATCTGCAAGACATAGTCATAGTTTGTGTGTGGGTGCTTGAAAGAGAGAAAAGTTGAAGAATATGCCCAGGTATTAGATAAAGGTCTGTGTGGAAAAGATCAGAGGTAAAGAGTTTTGCTCACATTGGCAACTTGTTAGAATGATAGTTTTAATTTTGATGAGAGTGTTCAGATCTCCAGCAGAGAAATAGACAAGGTTCTCCTTCCAGTGGTACTATACCTGTATTCTAGATTATTGTAATCCAGATAATTAGCCATTTGCATGCCCACATTAGGATTATACATACTTTTATTTACCAGAGTTTTCAATGTAGAACATCAAAATCAGCACACAGGGGCTTTTATCTTTTGTACACAGTGTGTGTATAGCCATGAGAAGTCTGGTAAGCATGATTTCTTCTCCATTCTGTCATCTTGGCAATGCAAACTGAATACCATATCTTTTGCCTTCTTGTGTACACTTAGCATGGGAATTACCAGTATCATTTTAAAATTCCCCTCTGCTCTGCAGGTCTCCATCTCTGCCAGGTGTGTTATAAAAGTTGTGATCACATTGGAGATGAGCAGTCATGTTTGTGTAACAATGGGAACTTTGTCTTATGGGCTTTCTCAGCTAAAGTAAAAGACCCTCTCATGTTGGAGACCTGCTACCTCTTGGAGCTGACCCTGATCTGCCTTAAATTAAAGTCTGTGCTTGAATTTCTATTCCCATTGATGAAAGCCAAGCTTGAAAACAAAATAGATCAAAGGACTCCAAGTTGCTCTTGGTAACTGCCCATATTGTCCGTACTTTCATACAATTCTGTTGGGGGGGTTTTTTTGGGGGGGAGGTGGGAGTGTGTGTAAAATATTCATTGGAGGCACACTTCTTAGGATGATGAATACTTCTTTTCACAGTCTGTTATTTCCTAACTTGCAACAGTGACAACTCCGGACTGAAGCAGGCAAAGCTGATAGAGCTTCATTATGGAAGGATCTAAGTAGATGCTGCTCTGTTGAGGAAATAACATTCCTCAGCATGATACATGTTCAGATTTCACGTTTTCTGATGGTAGTTTCAGATAGACTTATACAAATTTTACTTAACTACCTATGCTTTCTGAGATCCCTCACTGGGTAGGTGATTTAAAGTTCAACTTGTACGTTTATTGGAATTCCCAGGAAAGTGCCCAAGACTGTCATAGTCAGGAGTATGTCTTGGCTATCTTTCTGAAGATGTTTTGTTGGACAAGACCTCTCACTTCCTAGGTAGGTTCAGAGTAGGATCTTCCCTTTGAGAACCAACCCCATTTCCACACCTTTCCCCAGTAAGTGTCCTTGGCTGTTTCAGGGAAACCTTTCTTGGATGTGTTTGACCCATCCAGCAACTTGCAATTCTTTGTACAGTGCACAATATACAAGATGGCTTCAGAACATTTGCAATTCGTTTGACATTCACTGAGTGTTCAAGCTGACTATCTCATTGAGGTCTCCCATATTTTCTTGGCCGATGATAGGAACATAATTTCTAAGATGCGTTTTCATGTACCTTTGCTCCAGGTTTACAGGCACCTGAAGCTTTTTCCTGCAGTCTGAGAAGTCCTGTGGCATTCAATTCATGTATCACGTGTCTCAGAGCTCAAAATAATGAGAAAAGATTATTAAGCTTTCTACACGTGTATTCCTGTCAGCACCTAGAAATAATGGGGATGACAGAAGGAACATGTATGAGTTCCTCTTCCATGTGTAAGGAAGTGGCTTCTCTGCTGATCCAGCGTACTCAGCATCACATTATACCTGACTGCATTTAATTTGCTCAGGACACATTTTGAAGAGGGAAATAAGTAATTTCAAACTCTTGTATCATAAATGGTAAGTGCAGAACAAAATTTTATAAGCTGACGTTAAAGATTGTACTCTCCCTCTTCCTTTTAGACATCAACAAACCCATTTTATAATCCTGTGCATGCAATATAGGGGACCCATGGCTTTTCTGTGTAATCTAATCATTAAAAGGACAGCAGGGTTTCTGACAATCCCTCTTCACAGAACAGCTCAGAGTTACTCATTCACATCAGGCAGTGAGACGCATATTCCTCTGAGTCATTTGCATTTGACTGTCTGAAGTCATAAAGGAAAATGCCACAGGATGCCATCCTGAGTATTATTTCACAAGGCTGGAAGAAGTACATTATTCATTAAATATACTTTGTATGCAGTTATTAGCCTTTTTGTTTAGGCTTACAAATTCCTTGTCCTATTAATGCATGGAATCACATGAGAGTAGCTCATCTACATGTTAATGAAATAATCATGTCAAGGAGTGCTTATACTGTGATGACATCAGTCTCCATGAAATCTACAGAGAAGCTAGGTTAGGGTTGGGTTTCCTTGGTTAGGGATACGATTCAGGTTATGCATATTTTTTTCTGTAGACCAAGATTGGTGGATATCAAAAGATATTTTCATTCCTTAAAAATCAGCTATTTCCCTTCAGCTTTTGGGGGTGTTTGGGTTTTTTTGTTTGTTTGTTTGTTTTTTCTTTCCTTCCTAGCAATTCCTTGAAACCTCCCTCCCTTTAATCTACACCTGGAATGTGTGAGTACTTTCATGCTTCTGAGATATGCTTATCTCATCCTTCTTTTCCTCCCTCAACTGTATTTCTCAGTAGTTTCACACAGTCAGAAACTTCTGTTAAACTGTGTTGGGAGGATGTGCAGAGATGAAATACTGAAGCACTTTATGCATGAAGACTAGCGAGTAACATATGCTCTGAAATATTTAATGTTTGTAGAGATGGAATTGACAGTCTTCCCATTTCTTGTCTCTAATTAACTTTCTACACTCTTAAATTTTCTGGTTTGGGGTTTGTTTTGGGGGTTTGTTTGTTTGTTTGGCTTTTTCCCCCTCAAAACTGTCATTAAAACATTCCCCGAAGTTTTGGAGTTGATCAATTATATATTTATAATACAGATGCTTAGACAAAGGGATGATGAATAAATGGCCTTGTAACCTCCATTAATAGAAATGTACTGGACAGTTTAACACAAACATGCAGTTAAAATACATACACATGTGGCATTTTCCTTTATGACTTGACATGCATTTTAGAAAGCACCTGTTGGTTATAGTCATTAGTACATTTTTCCCAGATAGCAGCAGCAGGATTACAGTAAATATGTGTGCTTCATGATGGTGTATTTTTATCATGTTCTATAGGGAGAGTATGTTATAAATAATAAGTATGTCTAGAATGTTTAGTGGATATAAAAATAGAGAAGAAAATGTGTGATGTTTAGCTGAACACAAAAAATGCATATTTAATCTGAACAAAAATAAACAATGTCTCTGAAGTGGTTTTATTTTATAGTATATCCAAACAAGGCTTTTTGGTAATTTTGAGACTTTGTCAGATTTCTAGATTTTATAAAATATCCAACTATTTTGAGACTGTGGCAAAATGCCAGTTCTCTTATGGTTATAGTTGAGGACTTCTATTTAAAGAAATTCTAACCCCTTCCTTTACAACACTTCAGCTTAGACTGCTTTATAATTTTACGCGATGTATGTTAAGAAAGGTTAGTGTTATACATCTGTGAAGCCTTGAACTTCCTCAGACAGGTAAACTTTTCACAAAAGAACTTTTTTTAACATTGCAAGAGAGTCCTAAAGTCTCTCACTCATCCTTCTTCCTAAAATAATCTGCTACAGCCTATCTTGACAATGGTGAATTCTGCATCTCCAGTAATGTGCAAGATCCTCAAGAAACTCTGTGTTGGCATGTATTTCGGTGTGTAGTGCACACACATGGTGCTCACAGATGCATCCATCTGAAGTACCTGTGTAGTTCTGATGAACATGCAATGATTGTGTTCACTTTGAAAAGCAGTTAAGCCACACTCCCTATTTTGTTGTGAATAAAGTTTTGTGGGAGCTTCAAAATTCTGGGAGCTTTAATGAGCTGTCATATGGCCATTCTTTTACAGAGTTGCCAGAGCTACTGTCTCTGTTCCTTAGGGTGAGTCCAGATTAAGTTTAGAAAACAGATAATAGACATATTGTGAGATTTAAGCATTGACATCTGCAAACACTAAATGAGGGCACACACCAAGTGTGAATATCATAATCTTTTATTTGATTGGTCTGGGAAATCCAGCTACTGGGGAGATGTTTTAGTAGAGATACAGAAAATACGCAACTGTCCATAAAATGCTGTATGTGGTGTAACGTGTACAGCAGCAGAGGGTGCCAGAAAGCAACAAGTTGTGGGTTCCATTGTAATTAGTGGAAAAGGAAAGGGATTGGAACTAGCAATGTTAGTGTGGAGCAGGGTTTGCATTGTGAATTCGGCTGCAGAAGCGAGGGAAGAAGACACACTTGGTATATTAAAATTAAACACTGTCCAACAGATTGTCAAGCTTTTGAAGGTATTTTGTGGTACATTATGCCTACGTGATAGAGCTCATCACTGAATTATCATTTAGTGGCTGTACATACCCAGTATTTCAAAGCTTAGCCCTGTAGCAAAGAGCCTGCAAGACAGGAGGATAACAAAGTAACATAGAACGTCTGTTGTGACATGCTATTGTGGGCTGTAGGGTCTAGGACCTAGCAGAGGGGAGGCTGGACAAGGCCGAGGACAGTTTCTCACAAGAAAGAAGTTAGATAGCCTGGGAGGGAAAGTGGGAGTCACCTAGCAGGAGCCTTTGCAGCTGCACACAGAGGCCTTGACGCCCCACATAGCCTTAACATCTTATCCTTCCCACACCACACAGTGCCAGTCTTATCACATTCACATTTCTTTGAAGTGCAGTTTTATCCCCATTTATGGTAGTTGTTTTTACCTAGTAAGCGTTGCTTCTTAATTGGTTAGTACAATTTGTATATGTAAGTGTCACTTGCTAATTCGTTGGTGTGCTTTGTGTCTAAAGGTTTAGTTACTAATTGTTCATTATTCTTTCTGTAAAGGTATAAAAGATGCTTGCTAACAATAGAGCGGTGCTAGCCACCTTCTTGTATATTGTCTTTTACCTGTGACTCTTGTACTTTTGCTTGGCCTATTTTATTTTCTTTTATGTTAAAGGTGGCCACCGCTGCACATCTTGTGTGTATGTGTGTGTGTCAGATCCGTCTGAGTTTTATTTTTCACTATAGTTGTCATGCACGGCATATTGTCGTGCCGCGACAAATGCCCCAATGATGCAGTGTGTTAATTACAAACTAACATGGTAACAAAAACCATCCTGTCCATCTACAGTTGTAATTGTTAGGCTCATCAGGGAAGATGTGACAACCTCCCTCTGCTCTCCTGCTGAAAAGTAAATACCAAAAATTTAATGCCATAAAAAGTTTTTTCAGCAATACTGAGTTACTTCCAGAATATAACACAATTATAATGTTAGAAAATCAAGAGAAAGAAATAGAAAGTAAGTGCATACTGAAACTACTATGATCAGTCCAGATGTATTTTCTCACTCTACCCTTGATCTTTGCTGGAACAGGAGATGCCTACGTCTGCTAAAGATAAATGCTAGCCTGTTTCATGGAAAGAATTCCAAATCTGCTTGATTTTACAGTGTCTTTTACAGACTTACCATTTTGGAGTTCCTTGACTTTTATGCACAGTAACCTATCTAAACTTCTTTTTTAATTTGGCAGTAATTATACTCAAAGAATAGACTCATCTTTGAACCCGTCTTGCTGGCTCCCTTGAATGAGTATGCACTGATGCATCAGAGCAGTGGTCCTTCAGGTCACAGAATCACAGAATGTCAGGGGTTGAAGGGACCCCGAAAGACTATCTAGCCCAGCCCCCCTGGCAGAGCAGGATTCTTCCTTAACTGGGAATTGAACCCAGGCTCCGGTGGTGAGAGTGCTGAATCCTAGCCACAAGACCACCCAATGTTGCTTCTCTGAGAATGGTAATGTGAGAGGTGACTTGGCAAAAAGAAGTGACCCTGGCAATTTTTTTGCTCTGTTCTTGTCCTCCTTTCCCAATATCAAAAGTTACAGCATTAGCGATATTACAGGATACTTTTTTACCTGTTCTTTCAGTATATGCATGACTGTTGTGATCACCATTTATTCCATAATATATCAAAATGAATCATACTAGATTTCTCAGAAAGTATTTTCTGTCTCCTATAATCATGTACACAGTCATTGGACTGGGTGCAGAGTGGGCATGCTCTTTTTCATTGATTGCCATTACTGCTCTGCCAACCTGTTCCTTTTGTCAGGAATCCATGGATCCAGATGATCTAGAATGGCATGAGGTACCATTGGGCACCTGAAACTCTGTCTTAGCAAAGATTTTTGCAACGTTGGACTGGACTTAAATGCTAGAGGTTAATTCTAAATATAAACTCTATTATAGCTAGTGACCCTATTATAGGCAATACTGTTAAGGTACATAAAGTTAAATTGGCTTAAGCTAGCAGTAGAACAGCCAAGTTGTCACAAAGCCTGTTTATTTCAACAACAGTAACTAATCCTATCTCGTGTAAAGGCTCATGATCAGGTTAATTAAAATATTGACACAATCTTCTTATGTTTTGGTTTTTGTTGTTGTTGTTGGTTGGTTGGGTTTTTTTGGCTTGTTTGTTTTTTTAATGTAGCTTGTCTATTTAAATCCACTGTGGCCTAAATGTTAGTGCACAAATCATTAGAATACAGTAAACCCATTTTGCTTCAGCAGAAATAACTAGTATAAATACAGTAATCTATTTGGCAGCTTTCTGATGTGCAGGAATTATTTAAAACACTCCCAGTCTGAGGAGTCTGCTGACCATATGATCAACAGATGATCATATGACATAAATCAGAGCTATACTTACTTTAAGTTGAACTTTTTTAAAGTTGGCTCAATGTCTGAATGTGAATTATTTCAGGCAGGGTTCAGTTTCAGAGTCAGTCCAAGATACAGGTTTTTTGTTAGGACTTGATTGTATTCAATATCAGAAACTGATCACAAGTAATTATTGCTTTTTGAAGAGTTTATATCAACTTAAAGCCTTTGTTTATCTGTGCAGTTGTTATAAATTCTCTCAGGTGATATCCTGACCAGCACCAAACCTGTGAGTTGAATCTGAAATCTTCCTGAAATAGAAATATGTTTGTATTTTAGCTTGTAGCTTTTGGCAGTCTTTAATTCCATGATAATTAGAATATTCTTTGTTTAGGCTTGTATTGTCAGCTAATTGGAACCTTGTTTGAATTATTCATACCTCTTGATTGTTCAGTTTCTTTGGAATTACAATGGGACTGTACCAATAGCATTTCCCTCTAGGGAAAAAGTACCACAAGAATTTTCTTTGTGCCAAGGTTTCCACACTTTAGAGCTGAGACCTATTTGCATGTTGAATAAACAATAGTTCATGGAGTTACATAGTTACAGTTTTGTGTGTTCTGACAACACATAACTAGCTAACTAGCATTGCAGTCTAATGAGCTGTTTTGCCTGTCACTCACAGATTTTCTCAGTAATTTCTCCCAATAATAACTTTAAATTAGTTTTTTTGTAAAAGCTCACAGTTCTTAGATAAATCATAAGCAGCAGTCTACAATAAACATGTGTGCAAGGGTATCTTCACAGTCCTTTGTATATATAAGGCTTCTATTTGTTTTTCTTAGTGTAAACAGTTTTGAAAGATTTATATTGTTATGTTGTATAAATTAATTATTTGAAGATATGTGTTCCCTCCAAGGTCCAGTAAATGCTTAATTTTCAAGTAATACTGTATTTTGGAACTTGAAAACACTTAGATAACTATTTAAAACATTGTTTCCTCTTACACGTCACTCTTCATTGGCTACAACTGGAAGTGAAGTGACAGTCAATAAGTACATGTTCAAGCTTCACATTATAGCCTTGAGCACTTCTGATTTTTCTATTATAACATTTGGCTAAGAATTCAAGAAAAAATCCTGGCCCTATGGAGTTTAACAGAAGATATACTATTGCCTTTTATGGTTCCAGGTGTTTTTATTTTCCTTGACTGGGAATCTAGACACAAGATCTTGTGAAAATGTGGAAAATGCTTCCCATGGTTAAAAGCATAAAGCAAAGAGATAGGTAACTGTGAAGGCTATTTATAGGCATGGCATGAAAACATATACAGCATGGCTTAATATTTATTTCTATATTATGCTAAACATGGTATAAAATACCATGGATTTGAATTTTTGCTTAGGTATGCTAGCAAAAGTGAAACCATGAATTTGAGTCTTTTTCTTTAGGGCCTAGATCAATTTGAATAAGTAAAATGAAGACTAAATATAAAGGAAAATCAATGGCTTATGTTATATTTTCTCCTGCATATAGTTTCCTGAGGACTTTAGGTTCCAGATGGAGGACCAGACATATAACTTTAAATCTACAGGAATCTCTGGACTGTATTTTAGAGGTTGTTAATAATAAGTATTTTTACTGTTTTTCTTCTGACGAGCTTCATGTCCTATAAATATTTTTTCAGTGTAATATATACAATATATCTAAATAAAGAACAATCATAATGTTTATTAAAATCAAAGGCCAGAAGGATAAGAAATTATTAGAGTCTCTTCTGCCCATGCTGTGGTCTTACGACTTCTGGTGAAGTCAAGAGGGAGCATTTGAAAGGCACAAAGTTTATCTGGATGGATTCCATTTGCAAAGTTGAAGAGATGTAGTGAAATGCCTTATAGTTTATCTGTTTACTTCTCTTTTAGAGGATTTATCGTGTCACTGGTTGCAATTGCCCTTACTCTAAAAGCTGCTTTTTTGATGAGCTAAATGAAGTTGCTATGAACTAAATAGTGGTGAAGGAGAGACCTGGAATGCTTTCAAAGGTTTAATTAAATCTAGTAAATGAACAGTTTGTTGTAGACTCTCTTGACCTAATGGAGAGAAACTCCTCAATTTAAAGAAGTGTGCATTTTCAGCTTGCCCTCCAATTTTCAGAGTTTTTCATGTTCCATAAATATTTAGATGTTGGTACCTTGCTGACTGAAGTGTTGCATAACTGAAAAAAAAAGAGATTGTAGACAGGCTTGCTAAAGTGATGCATTGGTTTAAAAAAGTACTGTGTTTAAACAAGAGTCACTTTTATCATTGCCTTAAAGAAACATCCTCCCAGGGTAGTATTTATCTTCAATTTTGTGCTCTTAGTGCCTGTGTAAGGCTCTTTCACAGTGGCTGTGGCCACAGGCCTGTGGAGATGAGAGCACTGAAGTAGGGAGTTACTCCGAGACTCTGGAAGAGAACTTTTGCCTAGTCTTTTCTATTGATTGATGCTGCTGTGGAGTCATATTTTACCTTTCTAAGAAATTAATGCAAGGTATTGAAATACTTTAAAGTTTTTCTGAATCCATACAGGAGTCCATTCAGGACCAAATCCATCACTATATTGCAATCAAAAATGCAACACTTTCTTCTCAAAAATTCTATTATAGGAGCACAAAAGCACTTCATTGTATTTTGTGCTTTACAAAGTCTGCTTTAGAGACTGCTGTATAGAAATGAGTGGAGCAAATGGAAACAAGACACAGAAGGAAGAATGGGTAAGAAAGGAAGATGAGAAGCAAGATCGTATCATTACATAGATGAATGGAGTAACATTTCACATTCGTATGTGTTTTTTGAGATGTTTCTGGGTAGTTTTTTTTCCTTTTTCCTTCTGTTTTTATGTGAAAATGACCAGTAGACGTTCACAATTTTCTGTCTGGCCATCTGAAAATTGTGATTATGATTAATGCTTCTATTTTTTTATAACTCATATTTTTTTTAACTTGTTGATCTGTACAGATAAAAGAAAGACCAAACAAATTGTATTTGACATTACAGAGATTATCTCACATTCACTCCAAGCTTTCCAAGCACAAAGTCAAGGGCTAGGTGAAAAACCTGCAACACCAATTGTCACTTTCATGTTCCTGACAGAACTGACAATAGTACATACCAAAAGAGATCCATTTTCCACTGTAGCATTTTCTTAAAATCAATACACACCCCAGCTCATACTCTGACCTCAACAGGGATCTCATACATTCTTTTATCAGAAGGTCATTATATATGTCTGTTGAATTCTCCAAGTATTTGAGAATTTAATTTGTTTTCACATTTCTGGGTTTACTGGTCATATTTTGTGTTTGGAGTGCACATTGGAAGAATTTGATGTGCATGTTCCTTCATATTTGTTGGAAGAGGAAGTGGAAGGTATTTCAGTTTTAAATAACATCATCATCCTTTTCTCAAAAAATAACTAATAATTAAATAACTCTAGCATCATTTCCTAAAAATTTTTGCCTGGGAGGCCTTCCACATGCCAGTAGTTATTATTCTCTAAGGCAAAATTCTCCCCGAATGCCTCCAGTAAATCAGTTTTTAATTTGCATATATGGTCTCTTATTGCAAAGTCAATGCTTAGTTTGGAACAGTTTTTAGGACTGATGTTGCATGGTTCACTGATAGTTATTTTTATTAACTGCTTCTTAAATGATTCTTTTGCAAGTTAGGAAGAGTTGGTTAGAAAAAGTTCAAGTGAATATGTGTGCGTGTCAGTGTATTCTGCCTAACACCCTGAAATGCTTTATAATTTCCATAGAAAAATGGAATGTGCCTTGCATCTGGGTGAGGTAACAGTCCACGTGCAAAAGCATGTCAGCAGAATACTCTTAATAGCTCCCAGTAGGACTGCTAACACCTGTTTTATCTGGGTGGGTTTTCAAATTTACACCACCCATGGAAACTTGACATTGCCTTCCAGTGCAGTCACAAAAGATTACTGCAATAAGCTGTCATGTTAGGCGCTCGTGAGAAATACAGTTACAGAACATAATGTGATTTTTAAGTCTCTGCTCTTCTTTGTACTTTTGCAAGTTTTACTGCAGAGCTTGTTTATCTTGATTGTTCCTCTCTTTCAAATTGTCCCCATGTCTACAAGGTGAACTGAGAATTCAAGGCAAATTTCACCCAGTCTCAGTAGTGTTTGGTCAAGAGAATAGTGCAACGTGCCACAGCAGCATTCTGCACAGAGACTGCAAATCTGAAATGAAAGAAGTGCCTCAGTTGGATCACTATAAGTTTTGCATTACTATGGCCTATATTTCTTCCCATTGAGTTTAATTCAGGATTTAAAGAATTTGCATCTATTCTCTGCTCTTCAAAGCATCCTTTCTTAAACAGTAATAGTAAAAAATATTTTTTATTATGTAATAATACTATGTACAGTTTCTTGACAGGGAATCTTGATGAAAACATAAGATAAAAATCTTTTAGTATTAATTTAGTATGAACACATATATATGCATACCCAAATTCAAATATGCAAGAGATAAGAACACGGCTTGCTTTCAGATGTGTGAAACTAGTTTAACCTGTGCAATATCAAAAGTAAGCAGTCAGCTTGTTAGTTCAACTATAATACTTGTAAAAGAAGCCCATAGGAATTTATTTCACATTGTTCCCTTTGAAAGCCTTTAACCCTACTCATTTGTTCCAGCAATAGGAGAGAGAAATTTGAGAAAAAATATTTTCTGCCACAGAATCCTCCCTTTAGGAATGCCTAGGAGTCAGCTATTGTGGCTAGCATATAGCAACACAGCGTGATGAAAATACTACAAAAATTTTGTAAATAAAATTTTGTGACTTTTTTTAACAGAAAACAGTTAAATCAACAACAATGTCAAATCAAATGGAGCATATGGCATAAGTGTTCCTTATGGTGAATAAGGTTATTGATTGGTACTTTTATAAATAATTAGAATCAATCTTACCACATGTTATAACAAATAATTAATAATTGCTTACTGTTTATGGATTAGACACATTTTGCCCCACAAAATATGTACAGTTATAATGGCATTCAGGATATTTTTATATTTTAATTGTATTACTCTTTGAAATTTTTTCTAAAGAGATGAGCAAAATTTCAAGTGTGCTGAATATCTCTTTTCACTGAAGAACAACAGGGAGTTCTCAATACTGAATATTGTTTCAGTGATCATCTAAGAATTGCCTCCCACATAATGGGCAATTTAAAATTAAATAATGTGGCATTTGAAGAATAGATTGGCAGAAGGATAAAGACATTGGACTGCATAATCTATTTTGGTATACTAATTACAATTTAGAAAGATGTTTTTGACTTCAACTGAGCTTCCTTGGTGTCAGACTGTGAGCACGATTGGGCATTTGGGCCCCATACTCAGCCTACAGCTCAGGCTATGTACAATGAAAGCATGATAGTAAGGAAAACAGCAGGCAGTATATTCAGTTATCACTTGTCTGAAATGGAGAAAGTCCTTGAGTTATTTGATTTTCAGTTTTTGGTGAAGAAAATGTTGGACCTGTGCCTGTTCTGTGTATAATGAAAAAAGCTGAATGTTCACCTGCCTGGTTTATGATGTCTGGCTTTGTGAAATGATCTTAGCAATAAAACTGAGGACAAAACTTGTCTGTATAGAACTGCAAGCATTTTCTCTTTGTATCTCTGTCTTGTAGCTGTCTAGCCCTTTGCTTTAGGGAGAGGCAAAACAGGAATGCAAACTAGTGACTGAGAAGAAAACTGCTGAGAAGAAAACCCAGAAGGAACAAAGTTACGAGGCAAGCTAAAAAACAGGGTGTTTCCCACGCCAGGAGTGAGTTGTCAACAAGTCACAATGTGTATATGAGTCAATTAAGAACAGAAAGTGAAATAAACTTGTCCTCCTTAGTCTCTGAGAACTGCTTTAGGTGCATCAGATTGTGCAAAAAAATAGACCTTTTAGTTTGTGTGTATACGAGAGGTTTGTTTAAACAGGTATCTATGACAGCATACGTGACCAGTTCATACTGTTCTCTGTTAGGTGAGGCAATATCAGAGTTTAGGCCATGGCCACCTTGAAATATTTTCAAGTTTCTTCCAGAGCATTCTATATAACTAAGTAACCATGAACAGATTCATTCTCTTGCCAGCTCCATGTACAGCAAAAATGTTTTTATCTACACGTGAAGGCAGCTCAGTTGCTTGCCTGATCCTCTGTCCTTTTTTGAGCCTGTAATCTGGTACTTGACCTACTACTAAGAAAATAGGCAGAACTCAAAAGCTAATGCATCTCCTTCCATGCTTGGTTCATGTGAAAGTCAGACAGATGAATAGTACCTGCTCTTTCATTTTTCATTTTGTTCATATTCTACAGCAAGTGTATTGTGAATATTTAGACTCCTGGATGCTACCTGTAAGGTTAATTGCATTTGTATTCACTTTGATTCTGCTAGTGCTACAGAACTTGAATGAGAATGAGCTGTGTAATAACAATAAACTCTTTTCTAATTCTGTATTCATTTAAATTCGTTGACCTTCACAAATTTGTTAGTGAGGAATATCCATGGGAAACAAAGAGTCAAATACAGGTCTCCCAACTCAGGTTAATACCCTAGGGAAATTTAGGAAGAAATTTTGCTTGTAAAGTGTGTTTGAAATACAATTACTGTGACACAGAATATCTCATGTCGTAATACTGATCTCAAAGGGCTACTATTTAATGTTGGTACTGAAAAAAAAAAAGAAAACAAAAGTGCACAACAAATACTGTAGAGATTTTATTGAGTTTCCGTGCTCTGAGCATATACATATGAATCTCTGGGTTTATGTTTTAGAATATTTCCATGAATGTCCCTAATCAGACATCAGCAACATTAGAAAACTTTTACAGAGCAAATCCTTTGCCAAATTTTTATCTGGGGCTTTGGGTTATGAATCAGAATGTCAAAACACACACAGAGCTATGGAAGATAGTGCTGAATGAAGCGCTAACAAAAATTACTGTTTTACTGCCAGACTATCAAGAGTATTTTAGAAGCATATAGGTATAGAAACATTCTATAATATTAAGGTTTTGTATTTATAAAGGTGTCCCATTCTTCAGGAGGAGGAATCCTGCTCCAAGTAGGCAAATAACAACTAACTCATGTATGTATCTATATGTTCTGGTAAACTATATTGTCATAAACTTATCAAGACAGAGTTAATCAAACCAAGATATTTTCAAGAGCTTTTCACAATTCAGAAAAACATCTTACTCTATTAGTCATCATGACTTGTCTTCTGAACATCCCACAATTAATGGTTGGAAGCGAAGAAAGTGTTGTCTGTCAGACAAAGGAGATGAAAGCTAATCTTGGTAACAGCAAAAATAATTATAAGAAATAGACATTCTATATGTTGAGTCACTGGTGAGTACAATCCCACAAATGAGCTCTTCCTGTAAGTCTGCTAACTGCTGAGTATTAAGCACTACTGTTTATCTACATGCAAGACCCACAGCCTGGTTTGGTGATTTATTTCTGTCAGTAAAATTTCAAACAGCTTCCAGTCAAAAGCAGACGGCCCAAAAGTACACAATGTAATATGTTACAGCACATTTGCAATGTATCTTCTTTGTACGCCATGTAATGGGTTAATGTTATCAGAGTTGTGTTATTGCTACTTATTTGTACATCACTCTTTGGACTATAAACCCCTTAAAAAGTAGAGGTAGAAATATCTTAGGGTTCCCTAGTATTTGTGGTGTAAGTATTTCAGATGTCTCTGAAAAGCAATATGATATAGTATTATTTGAGTTTTGACGTGGTTAATTGAATAGCTGAGTGGACAGATATGTACATGTTAATGAAGGTTTATTATACCATTAACTCTTTATCCCCTTTATAGGTTTTAAGATTTTTAATGTGGCAGATCTGCTATTCAACATACTGCATTTCCACTCCTTTGAACCTTTAATATAAAACTAGTGCCTTGGAACAAAAAACTTTGGGATGGAGAGCTGTTGAGTAACAGTCTGATCTTGGCAACATCTACCTGTAGAAGCAAATATGCAAACTGAGTCACTTTCTGTGTCTTGATACATAAGATTTGTAGTCAATCTGTATATGCTGAATTCTGTACTGTAATGAACTACCTTCAGCTACAACACTTTGTAATCCTAATCATACTATTTGCACTAATGAGGAACATCAGCTCTGTTATAAGCTGATGCTTTTTGCAAGCAAAATTCACTATAAAATTGTGGGCACATGTAAGATACAAAATTCGTCTGGCATCTGCGTTGAGTGTTACCCTGCAAAATCTTCAGCCCTTGATATATAAGCAGATAGGGTTCTACATATGCAGTGTCAGCTCTAGGAAGAGTTTACCCCAGCATATAATAACCCCACCACTAACTACTTAAATAAACATGGACTTCAGGGATTCATACCACTCTTGATTGAAACAGTATTGAGGAGTGGAAGCTGCTTGAAATCTCATAGAACTTCTGTAACTGCAAAATTACTCTCATCTGTTAGTAAGTTTGAATAAAAAGTGTTTGGGGCTGCTAGGGTTTGAGTTCAAAGAAAATAACTGTGGTTTGCCAAGGCATGAAGTAGATAATTAGAGCAATGTTTAGAGACACATTGAAAACTTCAAAATAAGACAATGTTAAGGCTAATGTTTTCTAGACTTGAGAGGAAAGAAAGTGAAAATAACCCAAGAATGTAATAATGCACGTTTCATTGAAGTTCCTAAGAGTTCCTGAGAGCTGTAGAGTAGCTGCAGTTATTATCAGAAAATGGGAAGAGTCATATTCTGACATTTTCAGTGTATTATGTGGCTGTGAGTTGCCACACCGAACTTGGTCAATTCACAAGTCAAAACAAGACTTTATTATAAGGCTAACAGTGCAACCACAGTCTATTGTCTGAACGTTGGCCGCTGCTATTACTTCATACACCACCACCAAAAGGGATCACTTTGGACTTAGGGCTTCTATTACAGTTCTCTTAGTGAACTATGGAGGAAAAGAGAATTTACTTTGTAGTTCTGCAGCATGTTGAGTCATTGGTGTAATAGTAATAACTAGTTTTGCCTGAGAGTTTAAGAGATACAACTTCAAAGATATGCTGTAGTAGACATGTGAAGTAACCAGGTGCCATTTCTATAGGATATATTTCACCTTGTATGTATGTTAAGGTTTATGTATTAGGCTTACTATTTACTAAATATTCAGTATTACAGATAGTTATTGAGATGTTTTCCCAGCACATTAGGGCTTACATGTTCTCTAATAAATTAGGTTTTGTTTATAGCAATGGTCTTCTGAACCACTGCAGAGGACAGATGACCATTAAGAACAATGTCTTGATTACACTGGAAGGTTTCTGTAAGGCACACCTTTAAGTACTTGGTTCTACATTATGATTGATTTTGGTTGATTTGAAAGTTCAAAGAGGCACTCAGTTATATAGCTAATATCCAAACAGATCTTTATTTCTTTTTAGTTTTTCAGGATAGGAAAATTTGCATTCACATTTTCTTCTTATGTAGTCAACATTGTTTAAAAGTAGAGTAGAAATATTCTCATCATGTGCATTATTTTCACAACTGATGCAGAGGTGGTGTTGGAGGTCAGGGCAGAGCCAGCCCAGTGCCTTGCCATTGTCATCAGGTGCGGCACCATCTGCCTGTCCCACCCTCTCACCTCCCCTTTCCTCTCCCAAACCATGCCTTACTCAGTCTGGGACACACCCTTGCCTCTGCTGACTCCTGTGCTCATCTGACTTCATGGGAAACTGGAGTGACTAAAATGCTTTCGTGGTTTTTGCTGGGTGAGTTTTCTGTGCAGAGCCAGCTCCTGGTGTTCTCAGAGAAGCACTGAAGCCCAGCAGAAGTAGCAGTGGCAGAATCCCACACCTGAGAGGAAGAAGAGGTGAGGAAGAAGCAGATCTCCTTATTTCAGCTGCAGCCAATGTGCAACTGATTTAGCTGAGCCACATCTCTAGAACTTACGAAATGACCTGGTTAATTTGGTGGGGGGAGGTGTTATAGTGTAAACCTACATAAACACTTAAAAAAATGACAGAGTTAATGCTTGAGTTTCTACAGTTACTGTGCTGGGCCAGAGTTGGAGTAAACTCCTTGACTATGAGATGGTTATTCCACTTTCACAACTGTGCAGATTGGTGAGACATGCCAAACTGATTTATGAAACCTTTATGGAAAACCCCCAATTTTAGAGTAACTTTAGTTAGTGTTAGCTGCAAAGTTGGGAGGTGTTTGGTTTGGGTTTTTGGCTGGTTCAGAAAAAAGATATTTATCATTCTATCATTCCCTGTAAATGGTAGCATGTCCTTGAAAACAAGTGTTTGACTTTTTTAAAAGATGTTTTTAATAATGCTTTGGAGTATATTGTGCTTAAAAAGCACATCTCTCAAAATTCTGAGATGCTTACAAGCTTCTAAGTACTACCTGTGGAGCAAGAAAGTCTGTGTGAGCTTGTAATATGTGTTTCTAGGATCAGTAGCAAAACGTACTTTTGTATTCCTTTTAACTAATATCACTTTCTGAGAATGACGGCAGAACAACAGTCGTAGAAAGATGGCACGAATAAAAGGCCCTTCTCCTAGGCTAGAAAAGACACTGCCAAGGATCAAGTATCTTTTATTCAAACAAATAAAAGTGATCTAGCATAAAATTTGCAGTTAGAAAATAGAGAACAAGCCACCAACGTTACATCATTTTCACAGAATTCTATATAATCCCAAAGAAATACCTTTGCTATCACATTTGTTGGAGGGTTTTGCTTGCAATTTTTAGTTAACTCAGTCGTCCACATCTTCTGACATCTACTCAGTGTTTAACACTCTATGGATGCTTTCATTGCTGCTTGTTTGTAGTGTAAAAAATCCAGTTTTATGTTAAGTAGGTGGGTTGCTGATTTGCCAGCATGCCGTTCTGGATCGGGCATTTATGAATTGTTTTTAAGCACCAAAGTGGACAATGAAAGCTTTATATCAATTCCCCAATTAGCAGTAATCATTCTTGTTAAACTTGGTAAAGAGCTGCAGTATGCAATGAATGTAAAGTATTCATTCCTGAGCTGTTTCGTGGGGGTTTTTTTCACTTGCATTTCTACATTTTGTCAAATAGTCTTATGCTGCTTCTGTTCATTTTGCAGATTGAGAATGTTGATGTCTGCCTTAGCTTTCTGGCAGCCAGAGGCGTAAATGTCCAAGGTCTTTCTGCAGAAGGTAAGAGAAACAAATCATTAGAACAAGTAATAAGATTTTTTTTTCCCTGAAAACTAGTTTTTTTAATACAAATTATTTGCACCTAAATATGGAACTCTTATCTTGAACTGCATGCAAATATAGATCAGTGATAGCAAATGAGAGAGAAGTTTAGATTTCTTTCTAATTTTCCCTTGAAATTAAACAAAGAAATTCAAAATGTTTAGGAAGCCTGAGTCAATATTTTAAAATATTTTTGATAGTGGGTTTTTTTTGTGTGTTATCTCCACAATATTGTATAGGCACAGAGTTTCCCATGTATACTTTTATTAAACTTGTTTATATATGGGATTCAAACCAACAAAAATGAATATGAGAATCCTGCTTAGTTTAGTAAACCAAGAAGACTATTTGTTTAAACAAATGTATTATTAGTAGTAATACTGTCAGGTTGAGTTTGAAAATTACTGGTTTCCTTTGATGTCATGCATTAAGTGAAAGAGTGAATGGTCATACTGCTTATAACTCTTTTTACTGTATTAGTTACTTCAAGTGACTGCGTGATACAACTAAGTTAATGAATATATTAAAGCAAAACCATTAGTATACCAATTATCTTAATATGCATGTAACATTTCTCTTATTGATGTAAAATTAAGTCAGATGGGTACTTTATCTTGAAAATTAATAAAAAGTATACAAGGGTTTGTCCTGTAACTAATTACGTGCTTCTGCAAAGTTCTGTGTACCTACAAAAATCCCTTTGACTTCCATGGCAGCTGAAGGCAATAGGTATTAACAAGATGCAACGCTATTTTTTTTTCCTTGTAAAACAACTAAAAGCTAGAAGGAAAAATACATTTTTTTCCAGAGATTGTAATTTCAGTTGAACTTTAGAAGATATCTAGAGAAAAAATTTGAGTGCTAACCACTATATTATTTTAAAATTAACTCAGAATTGTTACCTTTCACCATTTTCACTATTCTAATACCTTAGCAGAAGTGTAACACAGCCATGATATGTACTGCCTACTCACTTTGATTGTCTACTTATGGAAGGTTACTAAAGTGATTTGAAAGAACCTCTGTATATACAGTAGATATGTGGATGCATGAAAACACCGAACGTTTACATTCTACTGTTTTTCTCAGAGCTGTTTAGAACTTGAATTTTTAGCACAGCCCATTTTTACTTGCATATGAAATAATCAAGTGTGTGAAGTTTGTTTCTTGAGAATCCTATTCATTGTTTAATACCATGACACAGTGCATGACTTTTTTTTCTGAATGCAATTAAGTCAAAACCTGAGTGCATTCTGTAATACGTTCCTTTATTCATACAGTTGTTTTGTTTTGGAAAAGCATTTTGATGGGATATAAGCTTCAATTGTGTGGCACTGAATTAAAATAGTACTAAAAGCAGTGATATTACATAATGTTCATTGCAAAGACTGTTTTTAAAAACTTCCATTAATCTTTAAAACAATTTTACTAAAGCAGCCTTGAGTTTGGAAAATTTAAACTACTTTTGCTGTTTTGCAGATGCCCATGTATCTGCAGTAAATCTACTCATATATTTGTAATTATGGTAGTTCAAACTATTACAGAACTGTGATTCCCTTAAATATTCCCGAATATTGCAATTTCTCTTGAGAAGAAATTGAGAAAAACAGACTTTTTAAAAAATTATTATGAAACTGTCATGTTTCCTTCAGTGTTTTGTCAGCACATTTATGTTGAAAATCAATTAAGTTTAGAAACTATAAGTCTGTTTATTATAATAGGCTTTGGTAAATGTGTCTCCTTACTAATTGGTCATTTATTAACGACCAGGCAGTTTCTGTAATGGTAAAAAATGAGCTTAACAAGGATTGAAGATTTCATAGCAGTTTCCCACCTCATTTTGACACTTGAGCAAGGAGGTATAGAAGAAAAGTAATTTTCAGATCTTGACTGCAGAATCTCTACTGGAGAACCCAAGTTATAAAGAATAAGCCAGTTACTACAAAGACAAATACTCCCCTCTTCTTCCCTGCAAATGTTTAGTTCATATTAGAAGTTTCTAGATTTTTGTTTAAGAGAAATTGTCCAACTTTGACTGATTTGAATGTAGAAAAGAAAGAGCAGTTCAAAACTTATAACATTCTTCTTTAGAAATAGTAAAAGATATAGTATAACACCAAAAAAAAGAAAAAACCCTAAGAAAAATTATGAATGGGATTTAAGAAATGGAGGATTCTTTTTCTGAGCATTAAGTGATGCAAAATGTAAGATTTATGTGTTTCTTGATAATGATCTTTGAAACCAACTTGACTGCAAAAGTCATTGTTGCTTGAAAAACTCTCTGAGAAAGTTCTTCTGCATATTTCTGGTGGTCTTGTGGGGAATTAGAGATCTTGCATCATTTTCATAGGAAAGATAAGAAAGTATAGATACTTAGAACAATTGACCATCTTTCAAAATAGTGTGCAGGATTGTGTTTTCTTTTGAAGAACAGGTTGAGAGCATAAGGCCTCCGGTGTTTACTGGCCTATTTGTGTATGTACTAACACTTCTCTTAATCCTACTGAAAGGAAATTAGCATGGTTTAAAGGACATGAATATATCCAGAGTTCATTTATAAATTCTGCTTTGAAAATTACCTAAGAAAGGCTGTGCAGCACATACAGCTCATTATTTAGATTATTATTATTTTAGATTAGTGACTGCAGTGTTGGATGTTAGATTACAAGGCTATAGGCCGAATGAAACCCTTTCAAAAGAAATTCAGTGCCAAGAAAATAAATAACGAGGTTATGAATAGACCTGAGTGCTGCAGATAATTTCATTAAAGCCTCCTGAGGTTTCTTTATTTTGGTTTGGTTTGGTTTTTGACATAGACATCCTTTATGAGGAAAGGATAACATTATCCTATTAAAACCTTCATCTCAGCCTAGGGAAAGACTAAGAGAGGAGTAGGAGATATGAGGACACTGCTGTGGCCCACCAGAATTTCATGTAGCCTCATGTGAAAGCTGTAGTTTTGAAGTCTTCATTAATCATTAATAGCAGTGTAAAATAAAAAACTAGAAAACCATGTGGTTGAAAAGTTCAAAGATATAATTGTGAACCTTACGGTCAGCTTTTTTAGTAGGTATTTTCCATTAATCTCCTTCTCTCATGTTCCTTGCAAAGTCTTGTGAATGGATATGTGCTCATCCATAAGACTTGCCATTTCTCTTTTGGATTTTTCCAGAAGGCAGTGTTGACTCTTGATGTGCACAGAAATTGCCAAAAATCAAGAGAAGTAATTTAAAGCCATGAGGTAGAAGTGGTGTGTACTTAAGGTCAGAAAGAATTCAGATTTTTCTGAATGCCCCCCTGCTTTCTGAGAATATTTGTACTGTATTGAGGCAAGAGTATTCATGTCAGATTATATATGTTATTTAAGGTCTGGTGTGCTTTTTTTTATGACTGTGCATCATGAGGACATTATGGAGATAAGTGTTTATTGCAACAGTGACACATAAAGAAGTGAAGATTATAATAAACAACAAAGTATCAATGTTACCTAGCATATCCCTGATATTAGAGATAAATGAAGAGATATAAGGCATAAATATATATAGCTATAAGTATGTACAGGGATGTTTTAGCATAACAATGTTACAAAACTGAAGTCTAAAACCACAGTGTTTTCACTTCTTTTTCTTTTCTTTTNTTTTTTTTTTTTTTTTTTTTTTTTTTTTTTTCAAAAATAGAAATAAGGAATGGAAATTTGAAAGCCATTTTAGGGCTGTTTTTCAGTTTGTCTCGATACAAACAGCAGCAACATCATCAGCAACAATACTACCAATCTTTGGTGGAACTACAACAGCAAGTCCCTTCACCTTCAGCTGAAATTAGCCAGTCCAAAACACACCAAGATATGCAGTCAAGGTAGGTTAAAAAGTTAATTTTCACAGGTGCAAAAGCTTTTTATTTATCTGTTCAAAAACTACAAGATTTACAGAAAAATTAGGTGACTTGCAAAAGACTCAAAAGTGGTATTTTCCTCTTTTTAGCTATTTTTGCAATGGATATAGGAAAACAATACCTAAAGTGTTTGTTTGGTATTATCTTGCATATCTTAAGAGTAATGTTAGAGTGAGAGCAGAGAATATTGCCAGTTAAATTTAGTTCAAATTTTAATTAATTTTAAGGTATTTTTTTTCACTTTGTTAATGATTTTATTGTTCTTTCCACAATAAGAGACATCATAAGGTTAATACACTGGTTATTTTTATGTTTTCCTCACATACCCAGTTTAATGTCTGAATGATCAATTTCAAATGATTAGCAAAATACATAGAGAAAAGGCATAATTAATAATTTTATTCATTATAAACTCTTTGTATCCCCACACATTGTGGTTTTGAGTGTCTAATTTTATTTGAATGTTTTTTGAAAGGAAGAAATGACCTTAATCTAAATGGTCAGTTTATGATTTTAAGTGGTCATTTTATGATTTAGTTTTAAGAAAGCAAAGCACTCAGCAGAATGTTTACTTGCTGGGTTACGTTGCTTTCAGACTGAAGCTGAAAATGTTTTGAAAAGCTAGTTGCTTTCTGACCATGAGAAAAGAATCCATTTTAAACATAAATATCAGTTTAAATGAAAATAATAACAATGTATACATTACTGAGGAAGTTAAGACATTCACATATAGGACCATGTAAAGTATACTTTAATGAAGAGCTTTATGTATTACTGTGTTGGTTTCAATACTTGTCTGATGTATTATTGCTTGCTTGTAATTTTTTACTTACTGAACTATTGTATATCTAGAATGTGATAAGTCAATGATCTAGGATGGATTAAGAGCAACAGACTACCATAATGAAATTTTGGTTCTTGAGTCTATTAATATCTAAAGTACTCTTTCTTGTGTATAACAAATACCTCTCTTCTTCAGTTGAGAAAACTTTTCACACTTCAGCCCAGTAGAAACCTTTGTCTTAAAACTAGGAATGTTGTAAAAATATGTTTATAGGAAAATGTTGCTGATGGCATTTTAGTTACCTTATTTGATACAAAAAAAATTAGGATGCACTTGTGTTTGCCTTGGGCATTACAATGTGAAATGCATTTTTTTAACTCTTCTACTGAAAATGAATGTCTCTAAATGTTTTCTCCATGAAGTTTATGATTAAAATATAATCTAAGGAGTTATTGTGTGATCCTAGAAGAATTTGACTACTCTCAATATTTTCTAAAGTTAAATTTCTGTTTCCTAAATTTAATACTGCATGAGAGGAAATAACATCTTGTTACTTAGAAATTAAATGTTTTTCCTATCATAAGGAAAGCATTTTGAATGCAGGTCTATGTCATGTTAACAGACTAGACCCCGACCAAGCAGTCTGCCTGTCCACAGTCTACAAGTGTTCACTACTTTAATCAGGGGAATTAAAGGCTTAGCTGGTTTCATGTAAATACCTTTGGTTATTGGTGTTTGTTTATAATTTAGTAAAAGAACTGATACTTTTCCTGCTTTTCGAATTTATGCGTCGTGAATTTGTAATAAAAAATAATGTTCCTTTATACATCACTGCTATTGCAAAGGAATTCTGTTTGCCCCAAAAAAAGCTTGGAGCAAAGCAGTTGTTTAGTATTTGGAGGAAAGCAGTTGCACACTAGTCCTTTGTCTGCTCAGGAATGGTAGGCAGAGAGGAGATAAATTCTTTTCATTATTATGCCCCAAGATCTCATGGTCCTTCAACCCTTTTTTCTTCTCTTCTCTGCTGTGTTTAAAGTATACTTTATTAATAGGAAAGGCAATCACTCCTTGACCAGAACCCCCAGCATTCATGCCTTAGTAAAGTGATATCTAAGGCTGGTTTAACAAAAGCTCTACTCGCATCACTGTGCTTTAGATCTTCTTCTTTAGTGCCATGAGTTTAAAATAATTTCATTCTTTGATTTAATTTCTATTTATATCTATGTTTCAGCTGCAAAATATTTCTGTGTAAAAAATTATTACACTGAGATTGATACTGTCTTTTTTATTTTCTGTCTGTAAACTGAAAGCACAAATTTTTCTGTTTGCTTTCACATACATAGAAGTTCAATACTTCTGTACTGCCTAAGAAAATATGATTTTCTTTTCCATACATTTTTCAGTAAAGTCTTTAAGGATAAAGAAAGGTCCCTACTTCTAAAAGCTTCCTTTTTTATGAAAGATTTCTATCTTCTGATAAAAATATGTCTAGTATTCTCAGCTGCTAGCAAAATAAGGAGCTCCAAGACTCAGAAGAAAACAGAAATACAAATATTTTTAATACTATTTACATTTTTAATTGTCACTGTTTTGAAGTAATATTATGAAAATAGCATAAAATAATATATCCCCTTCTATATCCTTAAGAAAAAAAGACTACATTTGGAAAACAAACATTTCCATGAATAGTTGGACATATACAAGCACACCTTGTTATGAATTCTCGGTGGTGGACTTCGCAAATCTTTTCATTGTAGTAATTTAGTTTAGTTTAAAAAATTCTTTTGTTGCCATAAACCACAATATTTTGAAAAAATAATTTAAAATTATTTTCCAAACAGCTTTTTAGTTTTAAACTGTTAATGAGTAATAAAAGCTTCTGTTTAGAAAGAAGCCATAGTACGATATTTAAAAAGAAAAGATGCCTTTTATGGGATTCATCTTGCCTCTTGCCTGTCTTTTGCTATCTGAAATGTGGACAGGTAGCTTACATGACTCCCAGGAAGGACTTCTGTAAGATTAGTTTCATGTAATCTGTGTTTCAGCATTTATTACAAAAGGAACAAATGTGACTGACTGAATTACAGGTCAGGAGTTCATGATTTAGAAAGTCCTAAGGAACTTACATGGCTGCTCCATGTGACACCTGAGACCTTTAAGTATTTTGGCAAAAATTTGTTCCATACAGACAGTTAGGCATTCCTTTTTCATTGGATGAAAGGTATTGAAAAGTAGTAAAATCTGAGATGTGTAGTAATGTCATATTCTTCGCCTTTTCCTTGTGAAAATATTAACTCAATAGACAATCTAACTACTATCAGTAGTACCTACTATCAGTAGTTAGAATAATTTTACTCTTTTTCCAAAGTAGTGGTGATAAAATGAGCTGTGAGTGGATGTTAATCTTTAAGGCAATTTATTATTACATATCTAGTGTGCAGCTATGCTGCACTTTATTAGCTTGTTCTGAATTAGCAGCTCTGAATATGCTTTTAAAAATTCTTAAATGCTTTCTGTTTTCTAACACTTTATACTATGAAAAAGTTTGGTGTGTAGAAACTTTACAGCAGTAAATTACTTTTGATGTATAGGCTGGAAAAATGTTTTGGAAAATGTACATAACAGATTATTTTTCATTATTTGGTCTGTGGTCCTTTATTATCTAGAAGTAGTTCTTTTAAGTTTTTGAGAGGAACAAGAAAAAATGTCTTATTATTATGGCAGAAGCCAGATAATGAATATAGTAACAAACACCTGAATGACACATTCATCATTGTTCAGTAATGGCAAAAGCCTTCAAAACTAATTTGAGTAAATTTTCAAGAGTATTGTGAAAATTATCTTCTTCTACCTATGGGTATTTTGTTTTGCTTGAAGACACACATAATTCTACTGCATTAGACACCTGAGAAATAAAGCTGTCTTTCTGAGGCAATGTAAACATTAAGTGTTTCATATGTATGTACTTGTATGCGTGCAGACATGTAAGCAAAACCAAAACATACACTGAAAAAGGTGGAGGCTTTTTATAGACTTTGTATTTGTGTAAAATATTTAGTAAGCAATCACATTTCATGTTGTAGTTCAAGTTTTTGAAACTATGTCTTTATAATTGCAGTTGTTTTAGGTTAGATTGTTCCATTGGAAAAGTTATGATCTCTCTTGCTTCCAGCCGAGGTATACTAAGCATATTGCTTAATTTCAACTTGTTTTCCTAGGAGATAAAAAAAGACATTGTATGTGTTTTATTAAACAAGTATGAAAAGGTGATGCTCTCCACTGTTTCAGAGAGAAATACAGAATGTACATGGCTGAAGAAAATACCTTTGAGAAGTCACACAGAAGATGGTCAGAAAACAGAAATGGTAGCATTTAGACCATGCTGAAAACCAAGGAAGTTTTGTCCTTGTGTGTACAGGGTTGGCATCTCACTCTCCTAATTTAAGAGAGTGGTCCTGGTGATGATGACAATGATGGCATTCTAATCCTGATTTCTAGGTTATGATATCCTCAGTATATCAGATCAATATCTGTGATCTTACTGGGTCTCAGTGTGTTCCACGTGCCATTGAAGCCAACCTATTTCAGTATTAACCTCAGTGAGAAAGTATTTGTTTTGTTTTGTCAACAAAAGCTGAAAAAGGCACAAAAAATGATCTTAAGACTCTATAGCTTTCACAGTCATGTTGGTTTGATATGCTAAACAAACAGAAGCCCCACAGGAAGGTTATAATCAGAATATCATGAGACGAACAGGATTAGGTTTGTGCAGAAATGAGGTCCAGATGGATTCGGGAGACTAATTCAGGAGGCTAGTTGTCCTTGGGTGACTGGGTAATCAATGTCTCCTGTAGGACACAACACAGATCAGGAAAGTAACTAAACATTTCTGGAGAAGATTTCTAGAGAAGCCTCTATCCCCCTAGTGTAAACTGTGCATAGGAGGATAATGAATTCTCTGTGGCAGGCTCCTAATAGTACCTAAAATTGGCCAGTGTGGCAATACTTTAACATTCCTAATCCTACATAATCTGTCTGTAACCAAGATCAGAACTGTGAAAACTGCGGGCACAAAAGGGGGGCAAGATTCTGCATGCAAAAGAGTATGATTGGCCTATCTAATCGTAGGGCAAACAGCAATATTTCAAATTAAACACAAAAAGAATGAAAGAAGTTGATATGGTAAGTGAAATTTCGTTGCAAATAATATGCTTTATTTATGGACAATCACAATTTCTTGCCACTAAATATAAAAACTGTTAAAATTATTTAGTCAAGTAATGGAAAAGTCCGTTGTAATTAATAAATGGAGAGAATGGTTTTACATCTAATTTCTGATTTCTTTTTATTGTAAAATTTCCTGTGTTCTCATATGAATAACTGTGGGAATTGAATACTTTAAAATGTGAGGTAGAAAATTCACTCTTCACTCAGGACTTTGTTGCAGCTTTGAGATGTAGTTAAAAAAATACAGTGCCGGTGGCCTTATTTATATCTGTCAGTACAGATAGATGACAACAATGGTTACATTATATTTTAATGCTTCGCTTTGCTAGTGGATTCCATTATCACAGCAATACATCTAAACTTTCCCCAGTGATGATCTTTCAACCACCCAGATACTAAGAGAAAACACATGTGGATGAAAGAAGTTCTGTCTCATTTATGGATTAGGGAGTGACTGGTTTCAGTAAGCTGTCAGCAAAATTCCCTGAGACGGACAAACTATTTTATCACGTACAGGAATGATCAGCACAGCTTGAGGTCCAGATGGATTTTGTTAAATTTGTTATATTAAAAGAGCACCCTGGTTTTCCTAGGCATATAAACAAAGTTAGGTAGCTGATTTCTGCAGGCAGCTGCATGTATAACTACTGCAAGGAGCTGGGTTTCATATTGCTTCCTGCTCAGAAGTACTAGGGGGAAAAATGAAGTATATTGGATACACAGCTTGTGCTGTGTGAAATACAGTAATGCAAATGTAGTGGTCAGGATTATAAATTTAAATAGATCCGTGCCAGAATACTGGCAATCCTTATGCCAATCTTGGTTCCACCACTTTCAATTTAGAAAAAGGCCTTTGTTTCAGTTTTTTCAGTGTTACCTCAGCAGTCTACATAAAGTGCTTTGCAGTGAGATAGGCTAAAAAATGGAATGTGTACGTAGATGTGTATCTTCCTTGGTTAATGGAGATGAAAGTGATGAATCAAGTCTCTTCACTGCCCTTAACTTTTACCATTCCTACTCACTTGGTTTTAATGAGGATAACAGGTAGCTAGGTCCTGCTTTTACCACCACAGTATCATTATGGCAAATAATAATAAAAAAATATTTATTTTTATTTCTAGTCTCTGTTTCCTAGTAAGAATCTAAGAAACTGCTATTAGTCTAATCTGATCTATTTTTATGCTTCTGAGAGATAATGCAGAATGAATTGCTTAATGTGATTACACCAGGATCTGCAGCAGCTGACCTTCAAATGGACCTTAGGGGTTTAATTTTACTTTAACTGGGCTATCTTTCTGTCTTGAAAATCAGCTTTGGCCCTATTTTGTTTTAGACCTCAAAGATGCATACCATTCTCTTGATTCCTAATGAATGGAATTTCAGCAAGGAATTTCTTTCATCTTCTTTGTCCTAAACACCAAGTAACTAAAGTATATAGTATCTCTGCATACCAATTAAATCAGTCCCCTGTGTACTTAAGCAAATAGATTATATTTAATAATGATGAATTGCATAAATTAGAGATTTGTTCCTGTGATAAGCACTATATAGGTTGTCAGGAAAAGTAACTCTTTCTGCACATGCCCTTTTTTTAACCTGACATAGGTATGAAATTAATTTACATGCTGGGAATTACGTAGTTTCAGGAGCTTTCTAGGCTACAGCAATGATATACAGAAGGTTTACATTTGAAGCCAGAGGAAAAGATGGATGGTCATTCCTCTGTGGCTATAACCTGAAGTGCCCTCTGAAGGACCACTTTTCTCTGGGATGCAGCCCCAGAAGTAGGATGGGATGTTAAAAGAACACTGGTGAAGCCTGTCTGGTCCCTGAGAGCACTAATGAGCCTTGATGGTTCTAACAAGGCCTCACCTGGGACCTCCACCCACACCACCATTTAAGCAGAGAAGGAGGGGGGGGNGGGGGGGGGGGGTTACTGGTTCACAGTAATTGAAGATGAGCTAGTAGCGTGCTCAGATGGTCAAGAAGGCCAAGAGCACCCTGATGTGGATTATTATTATTATTATATGGCCAGCAAGACAAGGGCAGAGACCAACCCCCTGTATTGGACACTGGTAAGGTCACACCTCCAATACTGGTTTTAGTTTTGGGTCCCTCACTCTAATAAAGACATTGAGATGCTGGAGTGTGTTCAGAGAAGGGGAATGAATCTGGTGAAGGGATGAGAGCACTAGTCTTGTGAGGAGCATCAGAAGTAACAGGGATTGTTGAGCCTGGAGAAAAGGAGGTTCTGGGGAGACCTCACTATAACTCCCTGAAAGGAGGTTGGTGCAACATGGGGGTTTGGTCTCCTCTCCCAAGGAACAAGTGATAGGACAGGAGGAAATAGCCTCAGGTTGCACCAGGAGAAGTTTAGTTTGGAACATAACAAAAATTTCTTCCAAAAAAGGGTTGTCAAGGCCTGCCACAGGCTGCCCAGAGCAGTGGCGGAGTCACCTTCCATGGAGAGGTTTAANAAAGGCTGAGGGAGCTGGGTCTCTTTAGCCTGGAGAAGAGAAGGCTAAGGGGTGACTCATCTATGCTTTTAAATGTGTGAAGGGTGTGTGTCAGGAAGATGGGATCAGGCTCTTCTCAGTGAAGCCCAGTGACAGGACAAGAGGCAATGGTTGTAAGCTGAAGCATAAGAGGTTCCATGTGAATACACATAAAAATTTTTTTCCCATTGAGGGTGGCAGAGCACAGGAACAGACTGCCCAGAGAGGTTGTGGAGTCTCCTTCTCTGGAGATATTCAAAACCCATCTGGATGTGTTTCTGTGTGACCTGGTCTAGGGAATCCTGCTGTGGCAGGGGGGTTGGACTAGATGATATTTCGAGGTCCCTTCCAACTCTTAACATTCTGTGATTCTGTGATCTATTGACAGAACACTGTAAATAATACACCTTCATAGTCTTCTACATATTAAAATTACTACAATTTAATTAGCTATTTTTTTCTCCCTAAAATTCATGTTAATGGCTATATTTTGAAACAGCATACAAATAACCATCAGCACTGCTTGAAGTTTCATAATACTTACTTCTGTTTCATATGAGATGTAAAAATTACCATATAAACAGAAGAGTTGATTTTTGATGGTGGCAAATGACTAACCTTTCTAATAATCTTCACACAGAAAAAGCGGAATGATGCAAGGGTAGGAATGTATTTGTTATATACTTCTTCCCTGTAGCCCATGCTCTCTAAGATAAGAAAGTATCTAAT
>VWZX01001051.1:1724501-1863482 GCA_013399015.1 Galbula dea | reverse complement strand
GGGGGGGGGGGGGGGGAAGGAGGGTTCAAATCAGACTTTGATTCTAATACAAATGATCTTTTCTATAGCTACACTATAGCACTTACTAGATAGAAAATAAAAGAATGTGAATTATAAAGCATTTTATAGCCTCTCAACTGCTTTTAAGATTTTTTTAAAAAAACTTTTAATTTCCTATTTAACCATTTAATTATCAGCCTCTCAGAAACTGCTTCTATCTTTTCCTTTCTTACCCAATTCTGTGGGCTGGATCCTGAAAAACTTGCCCTTTACTGGTTGGCACCTGCCTTTGTGTGTTGCTTAATATGTTCTACAGTTTTATTTTTGATTACAGGTTTATTTTCCTGATTGCCAGGTGTTACCAACATACAATTATCTGGTAGGGTGGAGGGCAGCAAGTACATATTTGTTTATGCATTTAGAACAGTGGCTAGGCTTCAGATGTGTTGCTGTTCACATCTGTAATAACGGGGCCAGCAGCTGGGAAATGGCAAATGTGCAAAGCTTGATTGGGTCTAGCATATCCAGTGCTAACTGAGAAGGAAACCCCAAAGTCATTAGAAAATTGATACACCTGGTTTATTAGCCCTTAAAGTTCTCTTTTTCTGTTTCATTTGTTACATTACTTTGGAAAATAGATTTAGCCAGTCATAGTCACCTCCTATTTAACCATTTCTTTACCAAACTCTCAGAAACTGCTTTTATCTTTTCCCTTCTTACAAAATTCTGTGGGCTGGATCCCGAAAAGCTTGCCCTTTATTGCATGTTACCTGCCCTTGTGTGTTATTTAATATGTTCTACAGTTCTTCCTCTCTACAAAATACCTGGTGTTTCTTTGAACATTTTCTTTAAGAACCTGTGACATGTAGTTACACTGATTTCTCCTGTTTATAAATTACCACTACCATCTGCTCAAGAATTATGAAAATTATTGCCCATGGAAAATGGATTAAAATGGAATTGGAAAAAATGAGCTTTTGTTATATTTAAAATTCACCACACTTACAAGAAATAAGTTAGTAGCTTAATAAAATAACCTGTATATATGTTTTTGGTTTGATCTGCTTTTTTTTGAAAATGCTTATGGGAACAGAGCTGAAATATTGTTAGAATCTTTTGGCATTTCTTTATATTGCATAGCTCTGTACTATTTTAGAGTCAATGGGGAGATTAAGCACAATGCTCACAAGTATACTTTCATACTTTCAATAAAAACAGGCTTAACTGTGTGATAATTTTTTGACTGATGCAGATTTATAGCAATCCCAACCATACTTCAGGATGTGTTGATTAATATGCATTTTCTGGAAATTTGTGAATAGGTTCAAGAGATGATGAGTGTAGATTTGCAGAACTGACAGCCTCAGGCTGTTTTCATTCTTTGTAACTTTGCTGCAGTCTTGTTCTGTCAAACTACAAACCAGAATAATGGCATACATTTATGTGCAGATTTTCTGATATAATTTTGTTCTAGTGTAAGATCATAAATATTATGGAGATAAGGTCAAAAAGGGTATGATTGATCCCTAAGGGCCTAGTCCTAATTCTGGCAGCATGCCAGAACATGACTGATTTGTTCAGAGAAATTACTGGCTTTCAAATGTTTGCATTATTTTAGGTGACCTGCAGGTCAGGTTAAGCACAGTAGCTAAGTAGGACATTAATTACTTCATTGAGATCTTTTTTTGTTTCTTTAATGTTGTGTTTCATATATCCTTCCACTGAATTCCATAAAATATCTATACAACAAATATTGGGACCAGGGTAGGAAAGGTATAGTCACTGTGGCAGATGATTCATTCTTATTACAAGTCTCCATGTTCTACAACAACATAAATGTTGATATAAGCTGGGTTATCTGCATTTTGGTTGATGAGCTGTGGACAACAGGAAAACATCAAACCCACAATTTTACCTCCAAGCCTGAATCGGTCAGAGAAAGACTTATTGTATAAGATGACAAAAGTTCAAGGAGTAGAGAGAATTGTCCACCTAATATAGAACAGATGACATGGTATGATCTAGAACTGCCTGAGCCATAGACATTTCCTCTTGTGAATTAAACAATAAATTAGTGTTTCAGTGTTAGATAGATATATAACACTTCTATAAAATACAGATATATCTATAAAATACATGTACATATATAATATGTCTCTATATATAAACTTTAGGTATATGTAGATAGATATTATTTCACGAAGACTGGATAAAAAAGCAAAAGAAGTGTCTGAAAAAATTGTCAGTGGAAAAATTCATGGTTTTTTGTTTCCTCCTCAATGTTCCTTGGCTGTCCATTTGAGGAATCAGGGAACTTTTACCTTCTAAGGCTGTATGGTCAGGACCTTGGAAACTTTTGTTTACTATGGCATCTCTTCAGGCATACTTGGGTTTTGGAATCAGATGAACCTTAGAATATTATCTCTTTTGCTTTTTGCNGGGGGGGATGGGGAGAGAAGGAAAATGCATTATTTAAAACTAGTTTTTAATCAGGGAGTCATTCCTTGGACACTGCTGGAGTGCAGTCACCCTAGTGGTATAAATACACTCTATAAGATCAAAAGTATATTAAAATTCAAGTATGCCAGTAAGGTAGAAAGACTTTGATTACATTCTAAAAACCTCTTTGCCTTTTGTCTAATTTAGCAGATCACATAGCTAGCTTTTTAGAATCACCATGTGACTCAGTATTATAAGGAAATGACAGTGTGATGTAACATGATACTTTTGATCTTTTGAAGGACTGTTAATAAAAAAAGATGATATTCAGGGTGACGCTGTGTGGGTTACTTTTTGAAGAAGGAGGTTAAAATATTTTCAGCTTGATTCATGTTCTGTAGCTAGGTTTACAGGAGCTCTATCCTTCAGCTTTACATGGTATAAAGACTTTCAAGGAGCTGCTTCTTTCCTGATGTACTGTGCTATTTGTATAGCAGCAAGAGACACTTTCTGGTTGTTTAGTCCAGGGTTGACCTGTCACTTGCCTTCCCTCTTCATAGTCTTCATTCTTATTGCCCATTTCAATGGATATTTCACTTCACTTGAAGTGGAAGGACATTTAAGAACCTTTGATGTTGTAGCTTATATTGACTTCCTAGGTTCACCTACACCTTTTAGGACCATTGCTTTACCCTTTTAGCCTGCCTGCAACTGCATGCCCTCCATTCATTCCCCAGCTTGGTGGAGCATGTTCTGCAGCTCACCAGCACACACGGACACATGGCACAGCACCGAGTCCTGGTTCCTGCAACCAGCTTAGCTCTAGCACAGCTGTGATGTTCCACATCAGCACCCGAGGGTCAGGCCAATCTGTAAAATCTCTGTAGCTTCTTTCTCAATAATACCCTAGCTGCCTCTGTACTTAATGGCCTTTCTAGGCAGTCTCAGCATGTTGATCCCATTTTCTCAAAGCTTTTAACCAAGGGACTAGCCAGAGAAATTACCCACTGTCACTGTTTCTTAATCTGCTGTGTTGGCTAGTGTTTCCTTAGTTTGCAAGAGAAAAGATGGGAGCTTGGTTTCCACCTGGAAACCAATTTGAAGAGTCCAGCTAAAGACTTTGGATTAAGTGTGTTTATACCATCTTACATTTTTTGAACAGTATTTGCTTAACCAGGAGCATCTGCCTTCTCTTCCCTTATGCATTAGGTAGAAGGGGATAGCTAAGTCAGAGGGCAGAAGGCCTGTTTCTGGACCAGGAATCCTACAATTTGTTCCAGGTCTGCAAGACAGGGCTATAGACGCAGGAGCAGTGAGGCTTCCTGCTGGCTCTACAATCGGGGTTGGTTTTGTCTGCAGTTCATATGGTCCCTTTCTTGCCAATGCCCTGTGGCTCAGCTTTTTAGGTGGCTGCTGTGTCTCCTCTGAGGAGTCAATGCTGTGACCATGTCAGGGGATACTGCTGGTGGGAGTATTATAGCAGTGAAAAGGGTCTTGAGAGCTGACAGCTGAGAACCAGAGGCTTTCAAAATTTCCCTTTTCCAACCCTCTTGCAAATAAACCCTTCCTCATGCTAAATGCTCTACTGTTAAACTTGTACTGTCTGGTTTGTTAACACGCATCTGCTCCTTTAATTCAGGTATATATTTATTAAATCTCTCTGTAGATCTCTAAGCATACTAAATGACTGTCTGAACTAAAACAGGTTTATTTTCCTGATTGCCAGACGTTACCCACATACAATTATCTGGTAGGATGGAGGGCAGCAGGTACATATTTGTTTATGCATTTAGAACTGTGGCTAGACTTCAGAAGTATTGCAGTTCACATCGGTAATAAGGGGGCGAGCAGTTGGGAAATGGGCACCTGTGCAAAGCTTGATTGGGTCCAGGATATCCAGTGTCACATTACTTTGGAAAATAGATTTATCCACTCATAGTGGAAGTGATGCTTTGTTGACATCGCCACATCCATCAATGCCTTCTATGTCTGGGAAGTTCAAAACCAGTTTGTAGGCTGACATTTCATGAATTTGCTAGTGGGTGGAGTCTGCAGTAACAGGCATGGAAGAAAAGCATTCTAGCAAGCATTTTTACATATATGCTTCATGAAAAAAATGTGCTATCTGTGGAATACCTTACCAACAACTCTGCACCATCACTGAGATTGTTATTTGATCTTTCCAGGTACTTTGGAATGTATTGGTTGAGGTAGAAAAGCTATGATGCCTTAGAGCGAGGCAGCCCCTTCAGCCTTTTTAGCCAGAGGTTAAGATGCATCCTCCTCACTCTTATTTTTCCAGCTCACTATTTGTGTTAATTGTACTGTGCCTCATTTTACCTTTTATAACATAAATGCACTAAGGTTTCATTTGGCATACCATTTTTCTCACAAACTTTTTAGGTGGTTATCTGCATTGACTAAACTAAAATTTCTAGATTCCTTTATTTTAAGTATGTTGACAAAAACACAAGAGGAAGATCGTATCAAAAGATGTGTTATTATAGCAGGCACAAATGTAGCCACTTCAGCAAGACATTTGAGAGAACCGAATTCTGCTTTTATATATTGAATGATTCCTTTTTGCCCTCTTACAACTGAAGTACTCTCCTTTTGATATATTCATCACGTGCACGCGTGCTATTTGTAATCAGCAGGCACGGATGCCGTGCTGGCCCCCTTATTGGGCTTTAATTTGGTGAAGTAACAATAATCATGCATACCTTTCAAGTCTCACATTGTTCCGTGGTTTCTGCCTTCCCCCTGATGCCTCTTCAGGACTGCTGTGCCAGTATGAGTAGACCTTTCCCCCTTGAGGGCTTCTCCTATCTGCTCTATACTCAAGCTATCTGCTTCAGTGAACTAGCAGAAATTGCTTAACACTTTTCCAGTAGACTCAATACCACCAGGTGCTTCTTGTAAGTGCAGCCAGTAAGTGCTGCTGGGACTAGAGCACTGTGGTTTTTGCTGCTACTCAGAAGAATGCTGAAGGAAGCAGAGTTGTAAGAGACAAAACCAATCTATGACCATCAGAGTTTGTGCATACTCAGCTTTACACCACTTTCTTACTAAAGCAAGGAATTTGATTTTGTGATTGCACCTGGCTTAAGTACCTGTCTATATCCTTAGGCAGTGTGGATCCCAAAGTGTGCACCTGTTTATAGTAACTGAAATTATCTGGCAGAAGGCCTTATCTTGGCCATATATTTGACACATCCCTTATGTAAATGTCTAAAAGAATAGAGGCATATGTTTGGATTTAGTGATGACTAAATAGCAAATCAGAAATAACGTATAGTTTTTAGCCCTGTAGAACATCATATCTTCTGTTGCAGAAACATTGCTTGGATGCCTTAATAGACAAAGGTGCATTTTCCTATGGAATTTAACATGTCAGAGCTTTCCTGATGAAGCCTCTGGCTCATTGCCTGGCTAATGCATCACACACATGACCTCTGCTGCTGTAAGAGTACTGAAAATTATGATAGGATCCTTCTTTCATGTAGCTCTACTGTCAGGAGAGTCACCTTTCTGTAGTGGGAATTTTTCTGAGTCCACAAATAATTCCTAACTGTCAGACTGTGAACCCAGTCAGGTTACCAGAGAAACTATAGCTCTATATTTGTATTTAGTGCTTTTGGGGACTGAAACCAAAAATGCATGAAGTTTGGAGGTACGCTCTGTGAAATGAGCTAGGCTTCAGCAAATTGGTCACTATGGAAATGTGCATTCTCTACTACTAAGATAATTTCTAGCAAATAAGACAAGTTATAACAATATCCATTATTTCATAATCTGTGCATTGCATCTCATTAAAATCTGCATGTTCGCATTATTTCATATTTTTGCCAGTTAATTTGTGTTTTCTATCCATGTTCAATTTACATTCATTAACTCATAGTTTGCTGGTAAGTGTATTCTTTCTATTCATGTTCAAAGAAATTCTTTAATTCAGTTTCTCTGTTTCTTCTCATACAGTCTCACAGCCAGATATGCAACTCAATCTAATCACAGTGGAATTGCAACCAGTCAAAAAAAGACTTCTAGGTCAGTTAAATATCTCTAATTTATTGCTTGTTAGTGGTACTCAAGCAAGTATATGCCCATTGATATTTTCTTCCTTGGACATAAGCATTAAGACATTAAACAATGTGTATTTCTGTTGTGCGTGCAAGCTTCGCAACGATGAGCTTTGCCACTGGAAAGCCTTGTATGGACTGGAAAGAGCTGATTTGTACTGTATATTAGCAATATTTCTGGTTGTATTACAACCTGCATCTTGGTATCCTGCATGTCAAATATTGGATGTGAAGGATTAGTTGGTGATTTTAGTGCTCTCTGGCTCAAATGCTTACTTTAGTCATGAGTGAAAAGAAGTTTCAGAGTCCATCCCAATTCCAACTAGACGTTTTGCATGTATTGCAAACCCACCTGAAAAGTTGAGTTCACAGAGAATCAAAACAGAGCAGGAAAAAAACCCCACTTCCCATACTTCTGCTCCATGAAGAGTAGCCTGCACACAGTTTCCACTAATAAGATGTTTTGTTTTGGCAGTCAGCTTGACAGAGCTGTGTGTAGGAGCTGACCTGTTTCAGATTTCATCAGTACTTTTAGTTTATCATTTCCATGAGCACTAAAATCTACAAGCCAGACTGCAGAAGAAAGAAACTGAGGTCTAAAGCTTACTTTTGTTTCTAGTTTGGTTTTGGGGTTTGGGTGGTTTTTTATTTTTGGGGGGTGAGGGGGGCGCGAATTAATATGTTCATTAATTGTACCTTTGCTGTACAGTTCATTGGTGAGAACAATGAACTCTAAATTGCTCAATCTACAATGAGGATCATATTTTTTCAGCATAGTGCACTAACACAATTTGAGTTGCTGGTGATAGCTTGGAATGAGCTATACCACGGTCCAGTTGCTTTGCACCTGCATTTATAGGTCTTCGTTTTTCCTTATTGCTGATGTTTCTGTCTTGTCCACATTCAACATGTCAGAGTTAACAGTCTTACTGTCTAATACTTTAAATCTGTGGCAGTGTTTCCGAAGCCTGTTCAGAGGTATGTGATTTGTCCTTTATTCGTTATTCTCCTCTTTGCATTTCCTTAGCTGCTTAACATGATTCTGCAAGAGCAATTTAAAACCTGAACTCAATTAAAAAAGACAGCAAATGAGGTAAACTGGAAAGTGTGTAGAGCAAATGACCTCATGTATAATGTGCTTACTGTGGCAAGTTCTTGAATTATAGCATGCAGAATATATGCAGAACTATTTTATATTTTAACAGAACAAATGAGTTTCCAGTGTTGCACATGCCTTCTCATTGCTTTTCTCATTACCTTTGACAAACGATCTCAGGGCTCTTACTGCCTGTCAAATTAGGGTAATGAGGAGGAGCAAATGGATTTTTAAGTTTGTTTTAATGCACTCTTCAGGGAACAGAAGATCACTCGAATTCATGGGTCACAGTAAAGGTTAGCATGCATACAGCTGTGGAGCGGAGACAGTCTGCTCAGGGCTCGGCACAGACTAGCAGGGCAGCCCTTCGGCCAGAATGAGCCATAAAAATAACTAATGGATTAGCTCTCTGAGGCTTAAATTGATAAAGGAAGAGAACATGGAGCTGTTTACTTATGTTCTCTAATGAAAATAAAATTATTTGACCATTTCTGTTATAGCAATATGTTAAACAAAAAATTTATTGTTTTGTAATTCTTTGTAACATGAATTTTTTCTCCCTTCTGATGCTGCTCTTTCATAATATAGTGAAACTAACAGATTCAATAACTCTGGTATAACTTGTTTTGCTAATATTAAAATCATTAAATCATTCCAATATGTGAGAAATAGAAGAGACACATTCTTCTCCTATGGCAAAAGCCTCTTGCTGGTCTGAGCATTTCATCTATCAGATAAGAAAACTGGGAAAGAGTGGGGGTGTCCACAAGGATGCTGCATAAAGTTTGAAGTAAGCGTGTATTAAAGAATCTAGCATTAGAGGACAGATTCAGACAGAAAAATTATGCAGGCTTACACACATCAGAGACAGCACAGTCTACATTTTTTTCCTTAACATAACTGCACAATAAAGTTCAGATGGTGGCAGCAAATACTAACAAATGAACTGTGTAGTCTACGTGATATAGCTCTATCTGAAAAGTATACAGGCATCTGTGGCAACTAAAATATGAATTTTCAGTATTTTTCATTTAAAATAATAAGGTGGAAGTGCTTTTAGCCAATAGCCCTCTGCAAAATAACCAAAGAAGATAACTAAAAAGCCAGCTTTTATGCTAAACAGAGCTGTGAAACATTTGCTAAAGTAGACATGAAATATTTCTCAACTATGTATTATTGTGCTTTCTAGTCAATTTCTGTAACATTTCTTCTTCTAAACCAACAGATTTAAATGAAAGTTGATATTGCACTTTAGTGGTTTGTTAGGGTGAATCTGTTTTAGCAATGTTAATGGCAAATGCAAAGTACATTCTTTATGTGTCTTGTGACTCTAGAAAGCATCTTTGCCCCTTTTGTGTGTGTAAGGATAAACCTTTATATTCATTTGTGGAGCCTAACTAATTTGAATCCTTCTGTTCGTTGTTGCTTACCTGAGATCATAGTTTTCTGTTGCTGGTTATAAATTCTAGTCTGAAATTTGCACACTGCCTCCTCTACATGTTGCATTACACAAAATTAATTGATTTCTGATTATATTATTCCAGGCTTCCAGGACCCTCAAGGGTGCCAGCTGCAGGCAGCAGTACCAAAGTCCAGGGAGCTTCTAATTTAAATCGGAGAAGCCAGAGCTTTAACAGCATTGACAAAAACAAGCCTCCACAATATGCAAACGGAAATGAAAAAGGTAAGTGATTTAAAGTTACTAAGAGCACTTTACATAACACAAAGAGAGAAAATCGCCAGACTAACCCATCTGCAAAGGCTGAAAAAGTGAATGCAATATTGTCAAGGTTTAGGGCTGGGCTGGCCACTAAACAAGTGACAGACACTCTCTATTTACCTCTCTCTCTTCCCAAAGGGGAAAAGAAACGGAATAATAGATAGAGGCTTACGAATTGGAAAAGAAAACTTAAAAAGCTTTAGTGAAAATAGTAGTAATAAAATATATATAAATATATACAAAACCAATATCAAACCCAAGCCCCCTGATGGCAATTATGTTATCATCACCACTGATGCTGTGGCAGACACTGGGAAGTCCTAGACTGGATTCAGCAGCCCATGGGAACCAGACTCAGCAAGTAGATTCTGGAACTGGATTCAGGAACACATGGATTGGGATCAAAGGCAGAACAGACAGAGTCGTCCTTGGATGCTGGTCATTGAAGAATAGAGCTTGAACCTCATGATCCTTCAACTTTATATTGAATGTAATATATATGGAATGGAATAGCTAGTTGGTCAGTTTAGGGTCATCTGCCCTGTCTGCTCCTCCCTGCAGGTGCAGCTTTTTATTCTGCACCCCCAACTTTGCATACAAGTTTTAGCAGTGACCTTGTTCTGCATACCAATCCTTGGTAGTAACTGTAAACATCGACTGTTATCACTCCTAGAAGCAGACCCTGCCTGCAAAAACACACTGTTCATTTCAGAAAGTGCAGTTACTTAGAGTTACTTAGAAGAGACTGAGCTGAAAAATAAAATCACTGAACAGAATTAGTTCTATTCTAACTCAAAACAAGACAGATGTTTAGACTTAGTGGGACCTATGGACATAGGGCTCTGAATTAGGGCTTGTGGTTGACTTAGGATTAAAGTTCAGAACTAAAAGCTTTCAAAATATGGTATTTTATCCCTTTTTCATGGAAATATCACTGGGTGATTTTTCTGAAGTAAAAATGAATCCATACTAGTTGCCTATAATCTTGGACTGTAGTCAAGTCTACTCATACCCAGAGTAAGACTGCTGTAATTTTAGGGTGACTTCTTTTGGAGGCTTCCTCAACTCTAATGGAGAGGAATCAGAATATTACTTTTGCATCAGAATATTACATACATCTATTCCTTCAGAACTTTGCCTACTGTATATATGTCTGAGTAGAGGATTGGAAATTAAGTAAAATGTAATTAAATTTTGCAGGGATTTGAATTAATTTGTTCATGTTTTATTGCTTCCTGTTAATACGGACTGTTATTATGGAAACAAAGAGAGTTCCCCTGTTTCTCCCACCCTAATGCTGTTTTCCTGGAAAATGTGCCTCTTCAATCTTTATCTCAGAAACAATAATGTAAAAAATTCAGCTTTCTGCCTTGTATAACTAATCCAGCCCTTTCCCTGCCTTCTTTCCCCCTTTGTGTAATGAACAACATTTTATTCATATCTTTGGGTTAGAATACAGTTAAAAATGATACAATATACATAGTACCCATTTGCATCCTTGGGGTCTGTGGGAGGAACAAGTATGCAGTGAATGTTCTTCATCCAAGCAACAGGCAGCTATCCAGATTTTTTTTTACAAAATTCTGATGAACACACTTTGCCCCTAGCTGTATCTGAAGATATAAAACCATATTTTCAATGGTTATTTCTTTATTTTTACTGTCAGGGTTGAATGTTTCAGATAGTTCTGTAGTGGGACTTATTTTATCAAGGACTTGTTTATGGCAAGACATCCAGGCTAAGACTAGAAATATCAGAGTGAAAACTGGTCAGACACTGAATAGTTCACTAAAACGATAGTGAAGTTATCAAGTAGGAGATGTGGCTGCTTCAGTGAAGGTATGTACAGCAGGTTAGGTTTTAGAACTGCTTTGTAATGTTGACATGTTTGCTACTGAAAGATGTGACAGTGAAATGATTCAAGGTGAGACATGGTTGTAGGGATTAATGTTCTTAGCTCATTACCTGGAAACTTTATTTTGCCTGCTGAAGTTTGCATTGCATTGCACATTTATTTGGCTTTTTGCACGATGGATTTCTTTACTTTCCTATTTCTTTACAGCAGACCATGAGAACCTTGAGATTTTTAGTGAATCATAACTTGAAAGAGGATAAGGAGTGGCTTTGCTTATATATAATAATTCATTTTATAGGGTATAGAAAATGTAATGTTGCATATCTTGAGAGTGCTATATTTGAGGTGTTGCTGTCTGCTCTTTTTCCTTTCTTTCAAAATAGAAAAATGGATGGAACTACATTGGTTTTACATGAGAATATAAATGGAATGCAAGTTTGTTTTAGAGTATTTCTTAGAGAAAATAAGTGCTATGGATGCAAGAATAGTCAAGTGATATTTTTTATAATACCCTAAGAGGACACATGAAAACCTATATTTGAATTCACTATGCTACTTTGACTAGTGAGGAAAAACTATGATGTATTTTAAATTTAATTTTTACAGTGGCTACTTTTTGAATATTACAATGACATTTCCTAATAGTCTCATTATTTTTTAACAGTATTTGAGAATGTTCTGTGACCTGATGTGTTTTTAAGAATTTGTTTAGAAGCAAACTTCAACCCTCACAATAGTAATAGTGTAATAATAACAAACACCTTTTTTTTAATATGTTAAAATATTGCTATTTCTTTACTGTGTGGCACACACAAAACCCCATATATTTTGCTCCTCACACAGATTCTTGGAGTGAGATAACTTTAACAGCTTCACTGAACAGTTATGCAGCCCATACACTTTAATTTCTGAGACCTAGATCGTATAGTAAATAGCTTGTAATTTTGAATTATTGGTGCATAAACTGAAGTGGAAAAAGAGATGATTGTGCCAGCAAATAATCATTAAAGGTTGGGATATCCAGACCTCTTCAAGGGCAGACCACCCTTGGTACATTTTTCTCTGCTGCACATGTTCTTGTATGTGCTATCAGGAGACCTCAGAAAAGTATATAGAGCATAAGGATTTGGGGTTTTTAAACTCAGTTATATGTCATACTTGATATCCATTCCTGCACAACACAGTTTCCAACTTAGTCACAGTGGGAAATGAATATGTAGTCACAGAGTTAAAGGACACCTGAAGTTGATCCAAAGTAACATGTGATAATAGGCTTTTTATTTAGTATTTCTTTATTTAGTATGTCATCAATGTAGTTTCCTTTGCTTAGGGAGTAGTTCACACAGGAAGAAACCTAGCTCCCCTGAGCAAATGCTTGTTTGCTCTTTACTGAGTACAGTCCAGTTTTCCCCCCAGACCCAACCCATTGCTGTGACACAGGTAACAGTGTGTAGTTTGTGGTTAAGTCAAGAGCGCAGAGTGTACCTAAACAATAAACATACCGTTAGCCGAAACTCCTCTGTGGAGCTTTAGTGAGATGATTCTTTTGGTGTATTTGGTTTTTGTTTGATTGGTTGGTTTTGGTTTTGTTTCGTTTTTCATTTTGCTTGACTTTGCAGCTTATGGTTGGGTTTTCCAGAACATATCTGGTTTTCAGGTCATGTCACATCTATCTGTTTCTGACTTAATAAATATTAAGATGAAAATAAAAGTATGGAAATTAAACTATTTGGATAATGTAATTATTCACATTCCTAATAAGGGGGATAGTCAGGACATTTTGAGTCCAGCAAAGAAATAATGTTCTAATTCAAGTCAAATTTTAAAAACACATTTATACTTTAGACCTCAGAAAAACTTTATCTGAACACTGGTAAGGGTCTCTATGTCATGGAGTTTAACTGTCTGCTTTTCAATATAATTTAAGAATATAAAATGATGTTTGTATATTTTCTGAAGTTAGTTTCAATAATATTAGACTATTTTGCCCATACCAGCTCTGAGAAACTAAGACCCTGGAACTCCGATATCTGATGGTGCAAATCATTTTTCATCTGAGGCAAATATCTGTGGCAGTATGTACATCAACAGCTAATCTGTATAGTTTTCTTCTGGTGACAGTGTTTTGCCAGTTGTCCCTGGCTCTGTTCTCCTGTGCTGATAAGGTAGCTGGTTTGTCATGGACAGCTGGAAAGGGACAGTTGAACAAGATGTATTCTTTTAATCTCACCAGACAGACCTCCCATTGCTCCAAGCATCCTTATAGCAAGTCTTTGCAGGAGGTTAATTATATATTAGGCTCAAGTTTAGCCCCTCACATCTCCTTTATTTGTGCCACAGCTTATGAAAAGTGGACTTGAAAACGTCCCTTCAATTCTCATGGTCTTGGTGGGTTCTGGTAGAAATTTCTCTTTTTGCATTGAACACCTGGTGGTGTTGCTGCTGTGTTTTCACCACAAACTGATTATGCAATTCAATGATAAGGAGATTAGGCCCTAAATATAATACTATCCTCATGTAAAATTTATAGAAATATGCAATACTTATTGTAGGTTGTGTTCACTGTGTATCAAAAACACCACGAGATGGGGACAGATTTCATGTAATGAACAACTAAAGCTAAATCCAAAGGAGCAATGAATGATGTGCAGCTTCAGATAATGCGTTCAGGCTAGGGGGAAAATAAATCTTTTTATTCCACACATTTAAATACACAGAATAACTCTCAGTATTTCTTGAGAGCATGCAGTCCACATTCCTTGCAGAAACATTAAGGATACACTCTAAATTGAGGATTAAAGGCAAGTTAAAGTTCTCTGTAATTTTTTTATGTCTGTTTATGGTTTGTGACATAGGGGTCAATCAAAAAAATACCAGTGTTTCCAGGAACCTGTGTATTTTTGGTATATATGTAGTGGAACATGGTGTTGATGAAACAGTAAATACTCTTTATACAATCTCCTTCCCACACCCTGCAATGAATTTTATATTATATAGCAGGAAGTATGGCAAGGAATATGTTTTTCTTTTTAATCAGAATGTTGGGGAGTTCTTTTGGGGTGTTCTTTTGGTTTTTTGTTTGTGGGTTTTTTTGGGCTTAGGGTTTTTTTTTTTTGGTAGTAAAGCTAGTAGCCTGTAACCATACTAACGTAGCAGAATTAGTACAACAGAATGTAGTGGCATCCTGCTGTTCACAGATTGTTACATGCATTCTGCATTAGCTTTGCATATTCTTATGGTGAATTGTTCTGCAAAACTATTGGGATTGCTAAAGAGCCCAATCCTCCTGTGTGATTAATGTAAGTCAGCGTGATTAATGTAAGTTAATGCAAGACAAGATGTGTACAAGATGGTTCTTGTGCACACCCAGTCCTGGGCTATCAGCCACAGGGCTGATCCCTGGTATAAATTAAGGAAGCCTGAGGGCTGCAGTAATTTCCAGCAGCTGTTGTTGGCCCCAGGCTCTCTTCCAGGATCTGAGTCTCACCAGAAGATAGTGGGGGCTCAGCTACAATTCCTGGCTTGGTTGTAAGGGAGGGATCAGCTCCACAGCTGCCCAGCCACGTTGATTTAGTGCATGGTGCTACCTGGAGCCTGGGGAATAAGTCCTAAATTCACGTGTCCCAAAAAAAGTTCTGAGGCAACCCTCACCAGTTAACATTTTCTTGTCTAGTAACTGGACACAGCAAAGCTGTCTGAAACCTTTTATGAAGGTGGAGTCCTATGGGGTTTGCATTATCAGGCTGAGGAGCACACTAAAAAATTCTAGGCAGATGGAATTATACAACATCTGTTGAAGGTGGAGGTGATTGGCCTGGTGGGGTCCAGCTTTATATAGTCCATTTTAATAGTGTTAAACAAGTAAAAGCCATTATATTTGTCATGTTACTTTTGTTCAGCTTTTTAACTTATTATTAAATTAGAACACTTTAATGATATTTAAAGAAGTAAATTTTGCTACATTTGCATTCTCTTTGTTAAAGAAGAAACAGCTCCCCTTTCCTATGTGTATTAGTTGCCTTCAAACTTACAGGTGCATACTCCAAACAGCACTAGGGCCTTAGGGCTGAGATTGCAAAAATTACAATGATGCATGATTTGAAACTCTGTGCTGAAGGGGCAAATGTCTGAAATGTCCTCTGGGGGGGCCCAAGGCATGATTTTGGCTTCATGTGTATATGCAACATACCAAGTACTCTTATTTTCCATTACATGAACTATATTTGCATGGCATTTTTCATAGTCTTTCTTGTACTGCTGAATTTATATGCTATAGGCAGGTTTACACCACTGGCAATCCCAAAACTAAATGTCAAGACAAAATAGATACACTATGATAAAATACATCATCTGCTGAGATTGCTAAAATATATATACCAAATGTTTGATTGCTATTGCCACTTCACTTCTCTAGTGCTCCAGAGTTATAGTCTTTTGATACTCAGATATGTCTAGAAAAATTTGAGCTTCATACAGAAGAGCTTAGCCCTTTCATACATCAGTCTGTTAGCTTAATAAGGCTGGATGACTTTTTTAAAAATCACAGTTGTGAACTAAGATAGTTTGATTGTTGCAGAAGGAGTCTCACTCTCTTTCACTTTCTGGAGTTCCTGGATAATGTAAATATAGTGAAAGTATCAGGGCCAGCAAACAAGCCTTCTGAACATATGTGAGCTTCAGGCCCAAAACAACTATCATTGTTGTACCCACATAGATGATATAACACTATAACTTCCAAGTACTGACACTGGTGAAATTGGTGGTATACTTCTTCCTTCTTATGAAAGTGCACTGGGGTAAATTCCTGAAGTCAGTTACTAGAAGTTCTTAAGTTTATTTAAAACCAAAGAAAGTATAATGATCTGTCACTTTTTGCTTTTATGAATATTGATTGCATCCATTTATTTTCAGAATTATTCAGTCCTCCTTCTCCTGCCCAAAACCTTAGCTTTCTAGCACATAGTTTTTCTTTCATTAAATATCTTTGTTTTGTTTTTCTTCCAATACTGTAGAATTCTTTTTTTCTTCCATTTCTCTGTGCTTTATTATTAAGTGATTGGAAGAATGTCTTTATGACTTAGTAAAGTTAAAATCTTTAAATTGGAAGCTTCAGTTTGCATAATGAAATAGTTACAAGGAAGGTGTTTCCAAGGCTCTCTTGAGCTCATAGAAGTATTGAACAACACGGTGATGGGAGGAGGAAAGCATTTTCAATTAGCATGCTTCCATACCCCATGCACATGTAAATTATGTTTAGTATAAACCACATGTAACTGTGTTTTAAATGCCAGAGGAGTATGGTATCACCTTCAAGCAGAAGATGGGAAAATAACTGTACCATGATGATTCTTTCTATTTTTTAAGCAGATTCACCAAAAGGCCCTCACCCATCTGCAGGCATGAATGGAAATGTGCAGCATCCCACCAGCACCGGGCAGCAGCAGGTCTCTGCCATACCCTCTCCAAGTGCCAGTAAGCCTTGGCGCAGCAAATCCATGAATGTCAAACACAGTGCAACCTCTACCATGTTGTCCGTGAAGCAGCCTAGTCCTGCAACCTCCCCTACTCCATCTTCAGACAGGCTCAAGCCACCTCCTTCTGAAGGCATGAAGCCCCCTTCATCTGGACAGAAATCTATGCTGGAAAAATTCAAGCTGGTTAATGCTAGGACTGCTCTCAGACCTCCTTTGTCACTGATCTCAGGACCCAGTGACAGTGGGAGAGAGGATGATACCTTTTCAGAGTGTGGCGAAATCGATGTTGTAAGCAGTGGGGTGAACAGCAGTGGCTCCACAAGTAGCAGTCCTAAAGTGTCACCGAAATTAACCCCTCCAAAAGCTGGAAGCAAAAATCTCAGCAATAAAAAGTCTTTGCTACAGCCAAAGGACAAAGAGGAAAAGAACAGGGACAAAAACAAAGTTTGCACTGAGAAAACAGTCAAGGAAGAGAAGGACCAGGTCACCGAAGCATCTACAAAGAAGACCTCAAAAATTGCAAGCCTAATCCCAAAGGGAAGCAAGACGACAGCAGCCAAGAAGGAAAGTTTAATACCATCTTCTAGTGGGATCCCAAAACCTGGATCAAAGGTGCCAACAGCAAAGCAAGGCACTTCATCCACATGCACAGGAAGTAAGGAGGTTGAAAAACTGAGGACTACAAAAGGAAACCAGTCCCAATCAACACCAAAATCTCAACTTAGTGAGAAGACTTCTCCTTCCTCTGGTCTTGCCTCTTCTGAAGGGAAAGAACCAAGTGCAGCTCTGGGGTCCTCTGCAGCTCTGTCGACCTCGATGGCTGCAAGCAGTGGCCAAGGCACAGGAAACGGTGTCGTCCAGCTTCCTCAGCAACAGCAATACAGTCACCCCAACACTGCCACAGTAGCTCCTTTCATTTATAGGTAAGGTCATGGAGGGAAATTTGGGTTTTGTTACCATTTAGGAAAGAGCTGAAACAGATAGAGTACTGGCAGATCACACTATTATGTTTCTTATCTCTGTTTCTGTCACAGCATCATGCACTTTTTCCTAATTTTATTATTTAATTAATGTTACTGTATGAACAGTTTCTTCCAAGAACTGAGTCTCTACCTTGTCTAAAAGCAATCCACTGTAAATATTTGCTATTTAAAATTCAGGATGTTTTGATTAGAAATATAAATCTCATGACACATTCCCTGTTCTGCTTTTGAAAGGTCACGGCTGAGTCAGTTTTCTAGTGTGAATATTCTTGTTTGCAGTTGAAGAAACTCAATACTTATTTGCTGATATTCAATACTATTTGCTTAAAATACATTATTCTCTTAAAAAATCCTAAAATAAACTGCTGAGGTATGTACTAGTAAAATATTAGAGGAAAAACCATACACAAACTTTTGCAAGTATTCAAAAATATTTTAACATTTTGGACAGAGAAAAAAAGATTGCCATTTGCAGGTCCTTTTTCTGTTTCATTTAGATTAACTCCATGGAGGTAGTTAATTTTTACAGGTAATGCAAACTCCTTGGACAGCCAAGACACTGGAATAGGTGAATGAACAGTTAAATGTATCAACCTTTGTCTGAATTTGTTTTGCTGTATGATAGAGTAACTGAAGAGAAGCTGTGAGATTTCATTGTTTTACATCTCAGAAGACAGAGTAAGTGTGGAAAGACTGTCAGGCTGGTTTGAATAATGATTTCAGATCTTAGCTGTTCGCAGAATCACAGAATCACAATGTTAGGAGCTGGAAGGAACCTCAAAAGATCATCTAGTCCAACCCCCCTGCCAGAGCAGGATTCCCTAGACCAGGTCACACAGAAACGTGTCCAGGCGGGTTCTAAATATCTAAATAGAAGGAGACTCCACAACATCTCTGGGCAGTCTGTCCATTGGAGGGCTTTAGCTACAGTTGTGAGTAAATTTGATATCAGATAAAATGACAAGTACATTATTAAGCAAAATATACTGGTGGTTTTTGTTAGTGAGTATTACTCTAGATAATCTTGGCTAAAGATTAAAGAGGTGTTGAAGTTGGCTCTGAGGGAGTACATGTATTATTATACACAACTAAACATAGCTTCAAAATCAATCTGGATGCCTGATAAACTGTTTAAGTTAATTCTGAACAAAAGCAGTTCAGAAAATTGTATGGAAGCTGGAAGAAGCATAATATAGGCTATATTTATTCTAATATGCAGTAGGTAGCCTCTTGAGTTTAAATTAATCAGTATCACTGAATGTACTTAATATGAATGTCTCTTTATGACTGTCTGGAACAATCTCACTAATACAGATGATTTGCAGCAGAGTACATAGGATGGCCTACATATGTGTTAGGGTGCGTATATGAGGAGAAAAAAATGCTATGCTTTTCCTTCAGATGCACATGCTGTTTAATGGCAATTTTACAGCATACTGATGCCATTTCATTGCACAGGGGAGATATCGTTCTTTTAAGCTTCATCATGAAGCAAACTGTATTTTGAATTTTAAAGAGTGATAGAAGGAGGAATCTTCCAGTAAAATTTGGTACTAATAATTATCTGTCTGCTTCAAGCAAACAGCAAAGGAATCTGTATTTGAAGTTAAATCTCACATGAAAATGAAATTCTCAGAGCTAAGGTCTGATCTCAGAATGCTATAAACCCAGAGTATTAGACTGACTTTGAGGTTACTTCAATGTGTAAGTCTGTAACTGAGAGCAGAATCTGACCCCAAAACACGCAGTAACTATATTCCTTTCAAGTCTCAAGGGCTTTGCAGTAGTGCACAATGGTTTTATAGAAGAATAGCAATATAGCCAAGGATAAAATATCCAAATTTCTAAAGTCAGCATATTTATTTTTGTGGACATATGGCAAGTGGAACTGTGTATGAAGCTGGGGTACTGTATTTGCATTTTCTTGGTACTAAACATAATCATTTTCTGAGAAGTTACCACAGTTTACATGCAGAATTTTTAAGCTCAGTTTATTAGCTTCTACAATAGCTTCATAGATGAGTGACCTCGTAAACAGTAGAATCATGAAATCTCATTAGTTTGAAGGGACCAACAAGGGTCATTGAGGTCTGTCTCTACACAGGACAGCTCCAAAAATTACACCATGTGCCTGAGGGCATTGTCCAAATGCTTATTGAATTCTATCACACTTGAGCCATGACTGCTTCCCTGGGGAGCCTGTTCCAGTGCTCAACCACCCTGTGGGTGAAGAAAGAACCTTTTCCCAATATCTAACCTAAACCTTCCCTGGCACAGCTTCATGCTGTTCCTTCAGGTTCTATTGCTGGTCGCCAGAGATAAGAGATCACATCCTTCCTCTCCACTTCCCCTTGTGTGGAAGCTGTAGACCACAATGAGGTGTTCCTTCAGTCTCCTCTTCCCCAGGCTGAACAAACTAAGTAACTTCAGCTGCTCCTCATATGACTTCCCCTCTAGACCCTTCACCATCTTTGTGGCCCTCCTCTGAGTGCTCTCTTTATATCCTTTTTATGTTGTGGTGCCCCAAACTGCACACAATACTCAAGGTGAGGCTGTACCAGCGCAGAGTAGAATGGAACAATCATTCTCCTCAACTGGCTATCAATGCAGTGCTTGATGCATGCACCCCTCTTGGCTTTCCAGGGCACGCTGTTGACTCATATTCAACTTGTTGTCAACCAGAACCCCCAGATCCCTCTCTATGGGGCTTCTCTCCAGCCTCTCATTCCCCAGTCTGTATGTACATTCAGGGTTGCCCTGTCCTGGGTACAGTATCTTGCACTTGCCCTTGTTAAAGTTCATATAGCTGGTGATTGTCCAGCCCTCTGATTTGTCCAGATATCTCTACCCTCGAGAGTGCCAACAGCTCCTCCTAACTTTGTATTATTGGCAAACTTACTTAGTAAACATTTGAGTCTTCCATTCAAGTAATTTATAAAGATATCGGAGAGCACTTACCCTAAAACGGAGCCCTGTGGAAACCTGCCAGTGACCGGTCACCAGCCTGATGTAACCCCATTTACTGTAACCCTTTGAGCTTGAATCATCAGCCACTTGTTCACCCAATTTGTTATATATTTGCCTAGCCATATGCTGACCATTTTGTCCAGAAGGGTACTGTGAGAAACAGTATTGAAAGCTTTACTAAAATCCAAAAAGGTTAGGTTGACTTCCCTTAGTCAGCCAATAAAAATAAATTAAGTTTGTCAAGCAGGACTTTTCCCTTGTGAACCCATGCTAGCTGTGACCAATGACTGTGTTGTCTTTCAGGTGTTCTTCAATATCTCCTAGAACTATCTTCATAATTTTACCAGGCACAGAAGTAAAACTCACAGGCCTGTAGTTACCAATGTTGTCCCAGTTGCTCTTCTTGAAAGTAGAGATGTTTGCCAGCTTCCAGTTGACTGGGACTTCTCCATATTTCCAAGAGCATTGAAAAATCACTGACAGTGGTCTCACAATGACATCAGCCAGCTCTTTAAGTACACTTAGATGAATCCCTATCTATCAGGCACATAAACTTATAGGGAGCCAGATGGAGCAGCAAATCCCACACAAGTTCAGCACGGGATGGGAGTTTATCATTCTTACAGTCATAGTTCTCTAGCTCAAGGATCTCCAGAGCCCATCATTGGTGTTAAAGACTGAGGCAAAGAAAGTAAATGCTAGGACGTTCTAAAATTGTATATTATACTATTCAGCTTTGCACTCCTGATGCTTTGTCCTGTCTGGCATCATATTTTTATGCCATTCATGGAAATTCATTTGGGATTATTACTTCTCTTCAAAGATTAACAGTAACAGTCAGAGTTGCATTTCAGATAATATAAATATGTATAATTTAAATTCTTCTATCCTCCTCAGCAAGTGAATCTTTATTTTCAAATGCAGTCATGAATGTGATATTTACACATCTTTGTGTGTTCCCTTGGAAGTTGACTGCAGGGTACAACTGGGAATCTCGGGTCTTAAAAGGGAAGTCTAGCAGGGGACTCTAGCAAGGGGGGACTGACCCCCAGTTTCTATATTGAATGTGATGTATATGGGATGGAATACTTTTAGAAAGTAAAAATCACTGAACAGAGTTAGGTCTCCTTTAACTCAAACCAGGACAGGCACTCAAGACCAAAAGCTTTCCGAAATACACTCCTTGCTTGTGATAAAGTTAACAAATTAATCAGCCATTTGGTGTCGTTTCACATTAATTTAGTCCAAGGAAATTTTTGAATCTTGCATGACCCTCTGACATACTCAGGGTAGCTTAGCAATTGGGTCGTGACAGAATGATATTTAAAAATTTTGGTAGAAGGCTTACAGGACAACAAATGGTAAATAAGCTAGTCTGTACAAGGCTTCTTATTATCAAGGTTGTGAAATATTTAGAAAGTGAGTCTTTCCTTCTCAGATTATTGTCCTGAAAACCAAAGAGCTTGTTAAAGGAAAACAGAAAATTAGCAAGAAAGTATTAATACACTTGATGTAAGTAAATAATTAGGTTTATATTTTGAGGATATAATATTCTTGATTGAACTATCACCAGCTAGAGATGTTGAGACTTTTCACAAGTATATTAGCATGTATCTTTCTGTTGTTTCAGATAAAGAAACATGGATTTCTTTGCATATATAATAATGTTATTATGAGTTCTGTGATAAGACCAAATGAAAGCACATTGTTTCTTTTCTCTTGATGCAGTTTAGCAGTCCAAACATCCTTCAGGTTAGCAAACCTGAAATAGTTTCCTGCAATTTTGTGCAAAAGGAGGAGAGATGAAGGTTAAAGGATAAAATGAGCTTCCTGGTGTGAGAGGGACTATCAAAACACCCAGGTCTGGCTGTGGAGGGGAGGAAAAGGGGAGGAGAGGAGGGGAAGGAATGTGTTGGCAATTAGTACTCAAATTCCAGCAAAAGGGATAATTAATCTACATGTGCTTGCTAACTCCTGTGCTGATGCAGAGCCCTTTTAAGGATTCAGCTGATACTTCTTTGCAAGGTAGTATAGAAATCTTGGCCTGAAAAAGGAGGCAGAGTTTTCAGTGTTTGATGCTTTATTAAATAGGTAAGATGGAAGACATGAGNTATATTTTGAGGATATAATATTCTTGATTGAACTATCACCAGCTAGAGATGTTGAGACTTTTCACAAGTATATTAGCATGTATCTTTCTGTTGTTTCAGATAAAGAAACATGGATTTCTTTGCATATATAATAATGTTATTATGAGTTCTGTGATAAGACCAAATGAAAGCACATTGTTTCTTTTCTCTTGATGCAGTTTAGCAGTCCAAACATCCTTCAGGTTAGCAAACCTGAAATAGTTTCCTGCAATTTTGTGCAAAAGGAGGAGAGATGAAGGTTAAAGGATAAAATGAGCTTCCTGGTGTGAGAGGGACTATCAAAACACCCAGGTCTGGCTGTGGAGGGGAGGAAAAGGGGAGGAGAGGAGGGGAAGGAATGTGTTGGCAATTAGTACTCAAATTCCAGCAAAAGGGATAATTAATCTACATGTGCTTGCTAACTCCTGTGCTGATGCAGAGCCCTTTTAAGGATTCAGCTGATACTTCTTTGCAAGGTAGTATAGAAATCTTGGCCTGAAAAAGGAGGCAGAGTTTTCAGTGTTTGATGCTTTATTAAATAGGTAAGATGGAAGACATGAGCTTTAGCATTCAGACTGGGTGGAGATTTCACTGAGAACACTCTGCCAGCTTCTAAAAAACCAGTCTGACAAGGACTGTGCCCCTACAAGCAGCCAGGTACTAAAAGGAACATTAACAGACAAAACACTTTTCTCAGCACCTATGGGATGCTAGTAAGGATGCCAACATCTTTCTTAATCCTTCTGCCCCTACTTTTGTCTGTACTGCAACTTTTTCTGACTCCCTTCCTTTTACCCAGGCTTAGATAAAGATGGAGATTTATGGAAACTCTAGCTTCAGGTGGTGGCCTGCTGCAACAGTGAGGCTTTATTTCCTCTGTGGATAATGATAGTTTGCAAAACTCTTATGATCCCTGAGAGAGAAAGGTCAGTAGCAAAGCCTTTATTCCTGGCTCGTTCTGCCTGCCATGGCTAGGTGAGCATGCTGCTGGCCAGCTGGAACAAAGCAGATGGACAAGACTTACACAGACAGAATCTCTCTGTCTCCAGCACCAAGGGAAGCAGTGCTCAATGAAAGAAAGAACTTTTTTTTTTTTTTTTTGGCATTTGAGCCCAGGGTAAAAAACTCTGGAAATGCAATGATTAGTTTGGGTGATTATCAGGTTTGAAATCTGAAGCACTGAAATTAGATCTTGGAAAGAGGCAGGAGTGAGCCAAGAAGTAGTGATACTTAAATTAAACAGATATTGATTTCACTGAAGTGAACATCAAGTTTTATTTATCCAAGAGATAAATATTGACTGAGACATCCTCATGTGTTTCCTAACTACATGTTTTTGTTTGTTCTCTGGAGCAGTTTTTGGGTTGTGGAGTCTCTTACTCTGGAGACATTCCAGGCCCACCTGGACTCCTTCCTGTGGGACCTTACCTAGGTGTCCTGCTTTGGCAGGGGGGTTGGACTTGATGATCTTTCTAGGTCCCTTCCAACCCCTAACATTCTATGACTCTATGATATAAGAAAGGCTGAAGTAAATGTAATTTAGTTGCCGGAAGGCTTGATAAGAGAGATACAGCAGGAAAAACAACAAAAAGGAATGTGTAAGAGACTGTATAATTGTTTAAATTATCCCAACCACTACTTTAAATTATACATTCTTCTACACATACAGAATTGGAGGGAGATGGAAATTGCTATCTGCCCTAGACCCTTAGACTTGTATTGAAATTAGCTATATAATTTCGTTATGTTCCTAGTGGTGGTTAAATTTTGGATGGGGAAGAGTAATACAGAAGTTTGAGGGTTACTTGATATACAAGAGAATACAAGAAAAAGAAAATACAAGGCAGATACAAGAAAAAAAGAGGCATTACTGAAAACAAAAAATGAAGTCTGAATCTTTCTCCTAAAATCTTAGCAAAAAGAACAACAGGATAAATGGTCAGTATTTGGAGTTCTTATCTTTTCTGCATATCACTCAAAATGCAACATAACCCATAATTTCAAACATTTTATTGCACAGAGAAGAGCCTGTTTCATTCAATCATTGCTTTGTTTTTTTGTGAGCCAAATGGTTGTAAGTTTGTGTTATTTCTGTAAAATGGGAAACATAACTAATAATCCCAGGAGTAACACAAGTGCCACCTCACTCTCTGGGGCAAATCTGTAGCTGTTGTAAATAATCATAAACTTACATGAAGTATGCAATGTGTTGGCAATTTATTTGCTCTGGATTTGCTCAAACACTAAAGGAATATTTTAAAAGGGAAACATTAAGTCATAACTGGACACATGTACTGTACTGCAGTTTAGTTTTATTGATGCCTCCAATAACTGCTGTAGAACCTTAGTGGGTCTCTTCAGTGGCTGGAATATAGAATCTGAAGTGTCTAAATCCCAGGAGCTGTGGTGTCCAGGAACTGCTTAATGCCTGAAACACTGAATGTATAGAAAATGCTACAGAGAATTAGTTGACCACTCATCATCCTGAGCTGCACTTCTATGTTGTGCATCACTTGAATTTCATTTCTTCAGCTAAATGTATAGTTTAATGATAGTGATATCTGGAAGAAGTTTCAGCAGTGTCTGAATTGCAGCCTTGCAGAGATGCTCTTTCAGTGTCAATGCTGGACTACAAAAAGTAGTTTGGCACTGATTTTGTACCTGAAGAATAGGAAATAGGTAATTTCCATTAACTAGTAGGTTGGTGTAAAGAAGATGGATCCAGAATCTTCTTTGAAATGCAGAGTGAAAGAGCAAGAGGTAATGGGTGCAAGTTCCAGCAAGGGAAATGTGGTTTAAGAGGTAGAAAAAATATTTTTACCTTGCGAGTGGTGAAACACTGGAGCAGACTGTTCAGATAGGTTGTGCAAGCTCTGTTGTTCAACATGTTCAAGACCCAACCAAATGAGGACCTGGGCAACTTAATGTAGCTAGACCTGGTTTGAGCAAGTCATTGGACCACATGGCATCTAGAATATCTTTCTGATCTAAATTACTTTATGCTTCTGTGAGTCCTAAACTGTTTACTAGACAGAGTTACAGAAAGGAAATATCAGTATAATAAATATATTACTAGGTACTAAAATCTTCTTCCTATCTCCTTTCATATATGGTGATTTAAGATAGACCATAGCTTCAAGGCTGCATAGGAAGTGCAGAGCGGTGACAGATGGAGAGGAGGATATAATCTGGTTGCACCTCTGGAAGCTCAGTGAAATTAAATTCCAGCTGCCTGTTGAGGATGTTTTTATACTGGCTTAGGGAAAAAAATGTTTTTCAGGGGTACTGTAAACACAGTATTTGCAGGGTTTGTTGAAGCCATACTTATTTCCAGTTTTAATGACTAGAAGCTACTTCTGGTCACTGATTGTGGAGTTTAAATTAAGCTTTCAGTAAAAGACATCGTATCAGTTAATTGTGTTTGTTAATAATAGATTGTGCTGCTAAGCATACAGCAGCTTTCTTTAAAAATGTGATTCAAAGTTATACTGCAGTGCTTTATTTATTTCCATTATTTACATTACTGTTGTGAGAATAAAACACTCACTACCAAAATTGTAGGTAGTACTAAAATTTGCCACTCAGCACTTTTACTTGTAACAGAACAACAGTATTTAGAAAAATCCTCCCATTTTCTGATGTTTGATTTTCAAGTAGTTGTGCAAGGAATGTGTCTATTGTTGAAGTGTTGGCTTAAGAGGTTAGAAGAAGGTTAATAAGCAACGAAATAATCATAACACATAGTTGATTAATGATGAATTAAAACAGTAGATGGTAATTCAGTTGCTTCCTGTTTATGATCTGAAGTTACTCTTAAATTACCATACAAATAAGTATGGCCTTCTTCCTTTGACTAAGTGATAAGTAAAATGTAGAATAAAGGACCAAAAAGGATATTCTATTCAGTCTTCTGTCACTGGCAACCATATTAACCCTTTCATAAATCAAATGTTATTTTGAACTAGTTAAACCCCAGTGCTCCTGTGGGAAGGTTCCTCCAGAAATTCACTTAGCTCATTGTTGGAAGTTGTTTACAACCCACATGATGAGATTGCATCCATTTATTACTTTGTTAATATTGTCTTTTAACTTTAAATTTTGTTTTCCCTCTTTTTTATTGCTCTTTTTTAGATATGTGAGAGAATAATCCCATCCCCTGTTGCTTTTGTGAGGCTAAACCAAATAGTCTGTTTTCTTTCAGAAGAGTTTCTTCTTCTCTGTGAGCATCCTAGTAGCCTTTCCCTGCAGCTGTTCCTGATTTAGCTCACATGTCTTGAACATGGGTGATCAAACTTCTGATATTGCAGATGTGGTCCTGCCAGTCTGCTACATTGACAGTGTTACACATTTGAGACAGCTGCACCTCAGAGAGATGTTGGAAAAAAACTCTGCATATTCATCTGATATCTTTTGGAATGTCATGTAGAAACCAAACAGATCTTTGATGGTATCTGTGTTTATCATAGGTTGGCTATTTTGCTAGAGACAGGAAATGACTGACTGCATTAAAGACAGCTTATTAAGTAGTGTTCTGAATTATGTTCTTAATTACTCCTGTACAGGCTTATTTTAATCAAACTGAATGAGTTTCTGCAGTTGTAATTGAGAGCAGGATTTGTCCCATTAAGCAGGTTTGGTGCTCTTACAAATAGGTAGCATGTAACCCAGTGGGTTGGGGATAAATATAGTCTCTGACTGCCATGATTAAAATAGAAAACAGATTGTCCTGTTTTCATGACAGTTGCCTAAATTAACCTCACTGCAGATGCACAGCACTGGAAGAAATGTTGCTTTGACTAAACTGAAATTCTTTTCACTTTCCTTGATACCAAGAGAGATGCAAGAATTTAGGGGTTTGGTTTTGTTTTTAAGGCAGTGGGCTGTGAATGGATATAGGATCAAGGGCCATTCATTAAGGCCAATGTGTAAGGTTAAGAAGAGTTTTTAATTTGCTGTTTGCCCTTGAGCTAAATCTGTGCTGGAGTCCTGCAGAGATCATGTAGGAGAAGACAAATCTCACAATTCCACCTTCCTATTTTTTTTTTAATTTTTTATTCTTAATTAGGATGCTTAAGATTGGTCCAACATATCACAACCTGTGACAAGGCTAGAGCAAACCAACTTGATGTTTGAGCCACCCAGTCTATATCTGGACCTCCTTGTTTCTCAAGAGCTGAGGCCCTTAGATGATTTTGCTTAAAAGTGTTCCTTCCCTAGACCATTCTCAGACCATCCAGGCCAAGCTCAGCTCCAGAAAAAAGAAGGGCCTTGGCCATCATGCACCAAAAGACAGGGCTGCTGTGGAAGTGCTAACAACTGCCAAACCAGAGAAGACTTGCTGGGAGAAAACTATTAATGAGAGCCCCATCCCCACATTCCCCCTTGGGGTACCTTCATCATAGTTGCCCAAGAGGTGGGCAGGTGTCTTTTGATCCTCCACTTCTGCAATACCTAACCAGTTTTATCAAGTAAGCAGCATTTAGACTGCTGCAAAAGCCTTAGTCCTTTATAGATTTTCTGTTGTTGCCTCAGAAAATTAGTCACTGATGTTTTTACCAGTTTAAACATAAAAATGCTGAATGAAGTCAGTATAGCAGTTTGTTTGTTTGTTTTGTTAGCAAATCACATTTATTTTAAATTATATTTAAATTTTCAAATTTCAAGTAAAATAAAAGGGACATTTCATGCTTCTTAGATCTGTTATTTCAGGCTGTCTATGAATTTAAGAAAAACAATTAATATCTACATTTGATTTATGTTTCCATGGTTTTCTTCCTACAATTTAAATCAAACATTTAAAAATCATTAGTGTTACATGATCTTTGCTATTCTTTAAGGCTTAGATTCTAATGCCATCTTATGTCCCAGAAACTGGATTTTATGCTGCAATTAATCCCACCAACCAGATTCTAAAATTTGGAATGGAAATTTTTGCAAGTATCTCTCTTGCAGTATTTTTCAAATTATCTTCCTGGCTATAACTGCACTCAGACAGGAGTACTTATGAGCATTCATGCCTTCTCAAAGTGGCTTTCAGTGAAAGTAGAAATACCCCCCATTAATTTTGATGACTTGAAGCAACATGGGAAAGCAGGTAAAACTGTGAAATTTCAGTGTATGTTCACTGGGGAGGAATAGAGTGGACTTTTTGTTACTTAAGGCCCTGTCCTCAAGACCCAAATGCAAAGTTACATTCAAGGTCAGTAGGACATAGTTAATTTTGCAACGTGTGCTGAGCTTGTGTTTCCAGTAGCGTGTGACAGGGAGAAATAGTAGAGGAGAACCAAAAGTATTTATTACTATAGAGCAGTTGTCTACTTCCAGCATCCCAAAACTACAGAAATTGGTAAGAAAATGCAGACATCACTTACATTTCTGTTTCTGTGAGTAGTCAGTTAAATTATTCTAATCAATAGGTTCCACTATGGCAGTACTTGTGCTGTTGTATGTGCATGTATATGCTCCCTCAGTTACTGTCATGAATTCCTAAATAAATTCANCCTGCCAGTCTGCTACATTGACAGTGTTACACATTTGAGACAGCTGCACCTCAGAGAGATGTTGGAAAAAAACTCTGCATATTCATCTGATATCTTTTGGAATGTCATGTAGAAACCAAACAGATCTTTGATGGTATCTGTGTTTATCATAGGTTGGCTATTTTGCTAGAGACAGGAAATGACTGACTGCATTAAAGACAGCTTATTAAGTAGTGTTCTGAATTATGTTCTTAATTACTCCTGTACAGGCTTATTTTAATCAAACTGAATGAGTTTCTGCAGTTGTAACTGAGAGCAGGATTTGTCCCATTAAGCAGGTTTGGTGCTCTTACAAATAGGTAGCATGTAACCCAGTGGGTTGGGGATAAATATAGTCTCTGACTGCCATGATTAAAATAGAAAACAGATTGTCCTGTTTTCATGACAGTTGCCTAAATTAACCTCACTGCAGATGCACAGCACTGGAAGAAATGTTGCTTTGACTAAACTGAAATTCTTTTCACTTTCCTTGATACCAAGAGAGATGCAAGAATTTAGGGGTTTGGTTTTGTTTTTAAGGCAGTGGGCTGTGAATGGATATAGGATCAAGGGCCATTCATTAAGGCCAATGTGTAAGGTTAAGAAGAGTTTTTAATTTGCTGTTTGCCCTTGAGCTAAATCTGTGCTGGAGTCCTGCAGAGATCATGTAGGAGAAGACAAATCTCACAATTCCACCTTCCTATTTTTTTTTTAATCACAACCTGTGACAAGGCTAGAGCAAACCAACTTGATGTTTGAGCCACCCAGTCTATATCTGGACCTCCTTGTTTCTCAAGAGCTGAGGCCCTTAGATGATTTTGCTTAAAAGTGTTCCTTCCCTAGACCATTCTCAGACCATCCAGGCCAAGCTCAGCTCCAGAAAAAAGAAGGGCCTTGGCCATCATGCACCAAAAGACAGGGCTGCTGTGGAAGTGCTAACAACTGCCAAACCAGAGAAGACTTGCTGGGAGAAAACTATTAATGAGAGCCCCATCCCCACATTCCCCCTTGGGGTACCTTCATCATAGTTGCCCAAGAGGTGGGCAGGTGTCTTTTGATCCTCCACTTCTGCAATACCTAACCAGTTTTATCAAGTAAGCAGCATTTAGACTGCTGCAAAAGCCTTAGTCCTTTATAGATTTTCTGTTGTTGCCTCAGAAAATTAGTCACTGATGTTTTTACCAGTTTAAACATAAAAATGCTGAATGAAGTCAGTATAGCAGTTTGTTTGTTTGTTTTGTTAGCAAATCACATTTATTTTAAATTATATTTAAATTTTCAAATTTCAAGTAAAATAAAAGGGACATTTCATGCTTCTTAGATCTGTTATTTCAGGCTGTCTATGAATTTAAGAAAAACAATTAATATCTACATTTGATTTATGTTTCCATGGTTTTCTTCCTACAATTTAAATCAAACATTTAAAAATCATTAGTGTTACATGATCTTTGCTATTCTTTAAGGCTTAGATTCTAATGCCATCTTACGTCCCAGAAACTGGATTTTATGCTGCAATTAATCCCACCAACCAGATTCTAAAATTTGGAATGGAAATTTTTGCAAGTATCTCTCTTGCAGTATTTTTCAAATTATCTTCCTGGCTATAACTGCACTCAGACAGGAGTACTTATGAGCATTCATGCCTTCTCAAAGTGGCTTTCAGTGAAAGTAGAAATACCCCCCATTAATTTTGATGACTTGAAGCAACATGGGAAAGCAGGTAAAACTGTGAAATTTCAGTGTGTGTTCACTGGGGAGGAATAGAGTGGGCTTTTTGTTACTTAAGGCCCTGTCCTCAAGAACCAAATGCAAAGTTACATTCAAGGTCAGTAGGACGTAGTTAATTTTGCAACATGTGCTGAGCTTGTGTTTCCAGTAGTGTGTAACAGGGAGAAATAGTAGAGGAGAACCAAAAGTATTTATTACTATAGAGCAGTTGTCTACTTCCAGCATCCCAAAACTACAGAAATTGGTAAGAAAATGCAGACATCACTTACATTTCTGTTTCTGTGAGTAGTCAGTTAAATTATTCTAATCAATAGGTTCCACTATGGCAGTACTTGTGCTGTTGTATGTGCATGTATATGCTCCCTAAATTATTTCCTAAATAAATTCATTCAGCAAGTAACCTTGGAAAAAAGTTAACTGTAGAGTTATTTCATAAAATAAGTCATCATAAAATTATTTTGAGAGAGAAGTCAGTGGTTTTATCAGTTATATTTATGAAATACAACATCACACAGTTAAATATTTGTGTTTAGTCAGTTATTGGAAACACTTTATGGTGAATTTTGAGAATTGAGCTATAGATGTAACATTTTAAAATTAGGATATAACTATTTCACTAGTCTTTTACAAAATCAAAAGGCTGAGTGTGCAATTTATGTCAGGAAAGCTGGAAGAACTTAAGCTAAGTGAAGACTTTTCCATTTTATTTCAAGAAGTGGCTAGTACATATTTAGATGTATTTTTTCCACTATATACAGATGTGATATGTGTTGCTATTTAATAGCATCATAGTTCAACAGTGCCTGTGTAAGCTAAATGCTATAGCTATTCCTTACGAAGAGACAATAACTGTGTGATCTATTTCATACCAAATTCCATGCATTTTTGTACTTCTTGCTATTTATCATCATGCAACAGCAAATAACTGTATTCAACAAAGGTACCCCAATACAGTTTATCAATGATATCCACAGAAACACACCATCAAGAAAGTATGGGTCGTTTATTAGCAAGATAATGGAAAAACTTATCCCATTTCCCCAGAGTTATATAAGGGGCATTATCAAAAGAAGCTGCACATAGATTTAAATATCTGGGCCAGATTTCCATTCCAGTCTTGTATAAGCTTCTTTCCACATGGCCTTTCTCATTTAATATTTCAGCAATTACAAGTTTTCATTTCCCTTATATGTGCAGGAATGTGACTTAACCAACTTAAATAGATTCTGCCCATATCTGGTTAACACCTCTTGCAGAAAAGAAGCCAGAAAATACAATCACTCCGAATTTCCTGGCATTAACTCTGAGCTGTTCCTGAAGAGAGACAGAGAGAGTTCCTATTTGCTTGCAAATTTGTGTTAGCTGGAGTTAAACTAACACAGTAAGAATGTTGTACCATTCGAGATGGATCTGCAAGTAACACTTGTTTCCATTAATACATGAATGACAGGTGATAATAATCTTTTTGCTTCATTTCAGAACTCTCTCAGAAAATGACAGCACCTCTTTACCACCTGCTGACTCCTGCACCAGTCCTACTAAAATGGATTTGTCATTCAGTAAGACTGCCAAACAGTGCCTAGAGGAGATATCTGGTGAGTAACAATTAAGTCAGAAGCCAGTGAACTTCTTTATTTACGTCTCTTTCTTTTGCAATGCATTGAAATAATACTTCTGACCTCCATTCATAAGTAGTATTAAATGTGCAGAAAATTTGGGTCATGCATGGTTACTGCTTCAAATGCACAGTTCTCTTCTCTGAACTGGCTCCTTCTGCTCAAATATCCTCTTCACTGTTTTGTAGAAACTGGGCTTTCACAGGGTAGGGTTTGAAGGCATTATTATTTTTCAAGAGGAGTGTTGGAAAGTCGACTTCAGAATGTTTGACACAGTTGCATTTAAGAGCATCAAATTAAATCATAACAGCAGGGCTGAGACATAAATTATGTAAGATATATTTTGCTTTTAAAAATTAATATATATTCAGAAAACAAACAAGCTCTTACTATTGTACCTCATTTTAAAGCTGCTGCCAGAACTAAGCTGATAAAGGTTGTGTTCTGGAATTCCTTGTAAATCTGGAGTAAAGTCCTTATCAGGTTACAAATAAGAGGGGATTTTTTTTTTTTTTTAATCATATTGGAACAACTAATTTGAAGTCAACTGAACCATGCTGATTTACATCAGCCCAGGATCTTGCCATAACTCTGCCTATAGATGCAAAAAAGCAAAGTGTGTCACAGCTGACTTTCTCGTGAGGACTGAATTGCACTGCAGGGTTGTGTGGGAGTACTTTTAAAGGGACTCTTTGCCAGAGCTGTTCTGATGAAGTTTTGGGGGTTATTGATGTTGGGTTTTGGTTGGTGTTGTTTGGGTTTTGGTGTTGTTTGGGTTTTGATGTTGGTTTTTGGTTTTTTTTCATTAGCATCCTTACTCTTATTACCATCTTTAAGAAAATAAAAGGTGAAATCCTGTCCAACTGGATTCACCTGTACTTATGCCCTTTTACTCCAAATTTTTAACATTCACATGGATTTATAACTAGTCTTGTGGTTCTTCTTACACAGTATATAACTCATAGTAATTTGACATAAGCCTAAAATTAATTCTCCAGAAGGGAAATCAGATGCCCAGGCTTTGTGGGACTGCCTTGGCATTTAGCTGACTCATACTGAAATTGAGGTTTTGTCCTAGTTTGTCTAAGTCCCTTTGGAAGTTTTCCAAGTCTAACAACCCTTAGTTGCACAGCCAGATTTTGTGATAAATATATCACCCTTAAACATGGTGAAATGTTCCCTGGAGGTGATGCATGCCTTTTAAAACTAAAATTAAAGAATATTCTAATTAATCCAGAAATCAGACTCATTGGTTTTGCATGTATAATTGAAACACACAAATCAAAAGATGCTTCAAGGAATTATCATAGAGATGCTAAAAATATATTGATTCAGTACCTGCTGAAATGATCAAACAGGATATCATGTCTCCTGGCCTTTTACTGTTCTGAAGAGAAGTGGAACAGCATCAAAAAGAAGAAAATGACATAAAGGGCACTAGACATCAGAGATGTTTCTAATCTGATTATTCTGACTTGGGCTTTAGCAGTTGACTGACATAATGGCAGCAAAATAGAGCCACTGGGAAAATGTGGCCTACAGTTCACTGTATACAGAAGAAAACAGATGTGTATCACCCATAATTGCCTGTTAGCAGCAAAAAGAATGAAAAGATCAAGTACTGCATTTGCTGAATAAATTATTATCTGCATTGGTTAACTATCACCAAATCACTGGTGATTTTGTCATTGGTGAACCTGCATGGAAAAAAAGTCGTGATTGCTATTCAAGGGCGCATGATGATATTGCTTGAGGAAGGGCAATTAAGTTGTTACTTAGCAGTATCTTTTTTTCTAGTATGATCAAGGGATTGTATAAGTAGTAGGTTACTTCCTTGATCTGGTCACTTATATTTAAGATGTTAAGAGGTGAATCCAGAGTTTCTTTCACTTCGATATTACCTTTTCTTCTTGAAGTCTTCAACTGCTGCTATGGGTAGGAATCACCTTTATATTATCTCATGCTTCTTTTGTGACTTGGTATCCTGACACACTAGCACAATATATTAGTATGCAGTAAGGATAAATAAGGATCATACAAGGAACTGAGCATCTATGGAAAACACTTAAACAGCTTGTAGGAGAGTATGTTCATGAAGTGTTGTCCCACCTGTATTGTCTTTCTGCTTCATTAGTCTGTTATTTTGGCAGTGCCAAATGTTTGCTACTAAGGCTACTAACGCTCAGAACTGGGATAGCTTAACCCATATCATTGTGTAAACTTTGTCCAGTTTCAGAATATTTGCACACTCGTTTTTGTTATTCATAGAAACATTAAAGCTGTGTCTTGGCTGAAGATTACTTCTTCCACAGCCAGCCAAGAAGGTCATATCAGAGATCCTAGCCCATTTCAGGACAAAATCAGTCAAACAGTCTTAAACTAATGTTGGAAGTGTGGCTGGTTCAAGGCTTCTTCACAATATAGGCAAAACTTGGATGCAGAAAAAATAATTCAAAAAAGATTTAGGAGTGGTTGATGAAGCACGATTATCCTTGAGTGATTCAGGATACCAAAACCAAGCTAATTTCCTTGCTCTAGTGGTGGACAGCCGTGACACTCTTTTCTGTGCCCAGCAAGGCAGTTCATATCCTTTTGCTACTATCTCAGAACCGGTGATGTTGAAGTAGAGAGGGAAAGCAATAACCTATAAGGGCAGTTTCTCTCTCTCCTCTTCTCTCCTTTTCTCCCTGTTTCTAAGGGATATTTTAATTTGTTTAAAATATCTCCTGTCTTCCAGCTCAGAGCTGCTGAAAGGGTGGGGCAAAGTCACAGTATGAACTACTTGTTTCTACTCACTACTCTGCAAGAGATCACCTGGTTTTACTTGCACAGCCATGAGAGGACAATGGTGTTTGAGAGCAAAGGAGATGGTGAGGCTGGTGTAGGCATGAATCCAGAATTATGGCCCTGACAAACTGAACAATCTCTTTATTTTCAGCTTCTCCTCATAAATCTGTTACCCTAGGTAATTTCCTATATCTTATGCCTAAAGCCAGTTTTGCCTCTTGGTAGAGCTCAGTTTCTTCACTTTTCCTCCATCTCTGTGGGGAATTTGTTCCAGATGTGATCTGAAGTGCTTTAGACTTTTTTCCTACCTTCCCCCCCCAAATATTCCACAGTTCAGACCGAGCAGTTCCCATGTTTCCACAGTGCACGTGTAGATCAGCAGTAAAGCACATGCTCAGTAGTTGTAAGGCTTCCTGCACACCTTGGATCTCCTCTGTGTGCACAGTGCCAGTGATACCTGCACACACGCTGAATGAGTCCCGTTTGTAGGCACAGGTCACCTGTGCACTTGTTTTGGTGCATTCTGCATACAGTAGATTTGTTGCACATGTGGCACACAGATGTGTAGACTTCTTTCCAGGAAATCCTAGACAGAAATCTAGGATTCCTAAATAAGAACAAGTTCTGCAGCCATGTGCTTTATGTATTGGTTGCCTCAACAAGACTACTCAGTATCTATATTTCTGCAAAACTCGAGTATAACTTTTTAGACAGGATTTAAAAACAAGAATGAAAAGAAAGGCTAATGAAGTTATCCAGTTTGGCTCTGGTTTTGTTATGTTATGGCTAGGAACAAGTCATCCAGACTTTCACAAACAGTATTTCTACTTGTGTTAGCTTTGACATTTATCAATCTCTGCTGCAATTTTATTGGAGAAGGATACCACTAAGTTAATTATTTAATAATCCATTGTAAACTATACATGTCGGTAAATACAAAGTATTATTTTATGAAACCAGGGGTAGTGCTTAGTTTTAACTAGTGTTTACATGTTTAAAGAGCTTGATGAAAAATGTTTGATTAAATAATTACTCACAAATTTACAAATATTGGCTAATTTTAAAAATTCTGAGGGTGGAAGAAGAAATGAAAGAGTAATTTTAAGAGTTATAGGACAATATCAATGGCAGGATTAGCATAAAACATTAAACAGTCAAGCTTTTATTATTTCTGTGCTTCATTTTCTGCTCTGTGAAAGAAATAATTAATAGATTTGGAAATAATTTACAATTCTTTTTAAGTAAACTTGGCTGAAGAGATTCATAACCTTACATATTTGCAGATCTATTCCCTAATTTATTTATACAACTCCAAACTATGCACTGGGACTTCAGAGGAAATCTCATCAGACAGCAAAATTTGTCCCTAGATTATTCTGAAACAATTCTTAAAATATTTTGTTTAATTCCTGTTATGAAAAAGATAGGAAAAATAAGGTAATATGTTAGGGATGGTTTGGGGAAGTTTCCAGTGTTGGGGAATGATGGGTTGGGGAAGTTCCTTGTGCTGTTCTTGATTTAGACATATTCCTGCATGGTGGTTGGGCAGTACCTGGAATTACAAGGTAGTTGGGGATTAATGCTTTGTCATGACGTTTACTCTCCTCTGGTCTCCTTTACTGTCTTCCTAGATTAGAAAGAGGTGTTTGATTGTTCCTATATTTCACAATTTTAAAATGGAAGGATGAACATTACAAAAGTATTTTTCAGTAAATAAACCCAAGAATTTTCCACATTGCAACTTTGTTTTGTTGAATGACAGCCTGTAGAGAGGTATGGTGAAACAGAAGGATAAATTCAGTGTTCTTTCTGCTGAGCAATCAGTTGAAGATGTACGTATATATCTGCTGTATCTAAGGATGATCATGATGGCCTGTCTACCAAGTGAAGCAATGGGATTAACAGGAGAAAAGTTCATATAACCTTGTAATTTTTGGCTGTAGTATAGTGTTTGTACACACGAAGGCTGAACGAGGGTTGTGTGATTAGCTTCAGTACCTCCATACTCCAACATTTGACTGCTTCACGTTTCTAATCTGTGTAGAAAAGGAAATGAGACAGGTGGATGCTGAAGCTGCCAGCTACCCTCACATAACTTCCACACACTTCAGGTCTCATTCTTGTGCCTGGATGATGACCTGTGTCCTGCTGGAGCTGGGCTGCAGTAAATAGCTGAGGTGGGAGAAGAAGAAGGTCAGCAGAGATGCTGAGACCCATTATGTTGTCCAGGACACAGCTACACCCCTACCAGAAACCCTTCCAGCATGGTGTGGCACATATAGCCTACAACACACATGAGGTTTGGCGTGGCTCATTGAGTGAAGACTTTTCATCTCCTGCCATAAGATTTTCTGCTCCCAGCTGCAAAGACAACTAAATACATCTGGGCTGTTCTGGCAGTCTTGTATCTGGTTTATTCATGTTCAGATCTGAGCAGCCAGACTGCGTGTTGCTTCCCTAACACAGCAATGCTTAGTACAATGGGGGATGCCCTGTCTGAGGGCTTACTGAGGCCAACAGGAATCACTGTTACATATGACCAAGCATGTACACTGTGAGCTTGGCATGGAGGCAGAGCAATTCCATACTTGCCTACAGCTGAGTATGGAGAGAAGCCACTGATGGTAGCTGTTTGGGCATGAAGGGGTGGGTGTGGAAATTACAGTTGATTTCTTTGGAGTACTGGGGAATGATTCAGCCTTGCTGTTTATAGTAGGAAGAGATCCTGTTCCCTTGATCCCACTGCATTGCCATGCCACATGAGGCCAATTCATTGTTCTTCCTATTAATTTCAAATGTAGAAACTGAGAATACTGTACCAACTTGAGTACAAGTTGAGTTTTTAAAATCATTGAGTGGGAAAAGAGTGAGATTGCCCTTCATTTTGTATATTCCCTCCTGTAAATACAGCCCTGTGAGGTCTTTCTAACAACCTCAACACCTTCCTCAGCTGTGCTGAACAGGCAGTTACAGTGTGTATTGGTGGGGGAGCATGGGGACAGTACTGGAGTTCTGCTTCCTCAGCCGGGGCTACATCAGCATCCACACCACCCCTCTGGGCTCTGCTGCATGAAGGCACCAGCACATTAATCAAAATCTTTTAAGGGCCTGTATATGCCACTGCAACTGGCAGGCCCTGGGAGTAAAAAGAACACTCTTGCCTTTTGTTTCCATGCTGAAGAAGTGGCAGGCATTTGATATGTGAGACTGTTTTGTACTCACTGACAGAGCATTCTTCTTGTCTCCTCTTACTTTGATAGGATGGGCTAGGTGAGTAGGGGAGTGGTATCTCCTCTTGTTGTGGACCATGCCCTTCTAAGAATGTGTCAGTGATTTAGGATGGAAAAATAGCATTGCTTGCAATGACTGATTTTTGGGGTTTTTTTCTAGATTGGCTCTGCTTATGAGGGCTACCAAGGAAAATAATCTACCCTTCCTTTAAAATTTTTAAGAAGTTTCTCACATGTATTTTTTTTCTTACATATCTTTAAAAGCTATAAACTGAGCTAGCAAAAGCAAGAGGGACACAGAGGCTTCTGATAACAACTATTTATTCATATAGGAAATCTGCAAACACTCTGTAATTCTTAGGGTGGCATTATCACAGGTTTCTTCCCTGTTAGTGTTTCTTGGGTAGGAATTTGAGATGACCATATTTTCACACTAACAAAAGCAGTGTATTGTTTTACAGTAATTTTCTTTTCTGCAGATTGTTGCTTAATGTTTTGTGAAATTAGTTGCCACCAGATAAAAAGTTTGTATTTAAAAAATAAGAATACAATTCAGCTAGTTTTGTTCATCTGTCTGTTATTTATGGGACTAATATTTTTTCCTGATGATTAAAGATATATGTTTAAACATAAATCTTCTTTCTCTCTTCATAACATATTTAAAACAAGATTTAGAGCTCGTGAACTTAGTTCAGAGATAATATTAAGTTGCTTTTTAAAAAAAATGCTAGATTTTCTTCAGAAGATTATAAACAATGGGGGGTTTGCTGCTTTTAATTCCATATTAGCCTCTAAATCTCACAGAGATGCAAACAAGGTATATTTTAAGCAGAAAGAAATTAAATATTTCCTTTTATAATCCTTATTGGGTGTAGGTACTGTTTTGTTCCATTGTTTAGCTTCATCATCCTATTTGTTTTCATTTAGAGCAGAAATTGCGAGATCTAAGGTCCATTTGCAAATCTGCCTTTAGCTTTCTGCACAGGGAGTAGCAGTGATATGGAAGAAATAGTTTGTCATCCTTACCTTTTGGGGAGAAAAATAGGATTTGTCTGTGAGCTAGGTCTGGTACTGTAGCATCCCATTCAGGTGAAGCTCTGGAAACCTGTGGCACTGTAAACTGGGCAGAGGCTCCTGTGTTTCCGCTTTAATTCACCAAGATGTTTGCTGCCATGGCAGCCAGCAGCATTCACTGCAGTAGCAGAGAAGAGTCATATATCTGGGAATGCAGGTTGAATACTAAAATGTTAGGAGGCTCGTGCAGAGCTTTGCTTCAGTGGTTAATGTTGGCTCTTTATTGAGCTCTGACGTGGAGGCTGTACCCGCAGTTCTGTGTCAGCCCATCTAAAGTGAAAAGCTATGCACCGGGAATCGGTCATGATCTGGTGCGAGGGGAGGGAAAAAGCCTGAGACAGCACTTGTGCCTACTTCAGATTTCAGAAGGCAGCAGCTGTAGACAGAGATGCAGGCCCACCGCTCTGATAAGACTGGTGATTGGATGGAGAGGGGAAAACACAGTTGGCTTTTGGGATTACTTCTGTGCTGGAGCAGAGTGTTTGATCAACTCTCTTCTGCTTGAGAGAAATCCAAGTGTAAGTACTGCAGATTAATGTGACGGGAGAGAAGTGGCTTAGCAGAGACAGCAGCATAATTTTAAAGAAAATGACTGTGCCTGCCTAGTCATTTACACTGCTCGTTTGAGCTGTGCTTTTCATTTCAAGCACAAGTATCTGGTACCTGGGATGTGCATCCTGTAATGCTGGAGAGATAACCTCCCAGACCTCTCAGGAGGGTTGAACTGCTGCAGTCCTTTTTGGAAATATGAAATCTAACTGAAGTGAAGCCCCGGTCGGAGAGATGCAACGATCTGCTGAACTGTCAGTGTTTAAAGGCAAGGAGGTTAGAAGAGGGTGTGTTCGTCTTCAGAAGCAGAAGTCTTTAACCAATCTCACACTCATCAGTGAAGGAGAGAAGAGACGATATTCATACAGGGAGAACTGGTTTGGAAATGCCTCCAAGTCCAGCCAGAGTTACAATCAGCAGGAGGCAGAAGCTGGGAGAAGAGGTTCCCTTTCCAAGGCACTCTCACAATCAGTGCACTCTCTCTGCCACTCCAGCCTCACTTCACCCCAGGTGTTTCAGGTGATACCACCTGCTGGAAGGAGGCCAGGAGACCGACATACAGATGAAGGCTTTGAGATTGACAACGAGGAAAGGGGAAAATCAGATGATGAAAATGTTTCCTGCACATCCCATTTCCCCAGCAGGAACTGGGCAGAGGAGGAGGAGGAAGGCTGCTTGCGTGAAGGGACCGCACAACTGGATGAAGATGTCATAATAACAATGTTGGGGGACCTAGAACAGGTCCTTTATACAGATATTTTAGGTAAGTTAACTTTGGCTTGACATTGGGAAGGGCAGGGGGAGACCCAAATGTTAGAACCTATCTGCATGGAGCAGATTTTTGATCTTGACAGTGATTTCACAAGACAGAACTAGGTTTATTTGCAATAATATGCAAAAATAGGGTCTAGCCACTTCTCCCTTGTTTGCTTACTGTTACCTCTAAAGACTATATGAGATGAAACTGAATGTCTAAATCACTTTTGCAAGGTGCCTAGGCAGCAACAGCCTGTGAATAACAGAGCACAGTTTGCTTAGCAGTTTGAAAAAATAGGGTGAAACATTTAAGTGCTATTAGTTTACTAATAAATAGTTTAATGGCATTTGTTCTTATGAAATTTAAAATTAAAATGTTGAATCCAAGGTCTGGTTTAGATAGAAAATGACTCAGCCTATATATGAACTGGCCTTTCTATATTGGTTCCACCTTTTCCCCCAGTGATAATTTCACCCCTATACACAATTGTGAGTTCCAGCGTTTCATTTAGTTTGAATAACCAGTTTTGTTATCTCAGTGCATGCCAGTGAGCATTTGAAGTCCACAGCCATAGGTGCTTCAAAAGGCTTCTGTGTTACTGGCTTTACTTTTCATCTCTCAACCCTTTATAAGAGTGCTCAAAGTGTTCATTTCCAAAGCTTTGTTCTTCAGCCAGTCAAATGATTGAAGTGGCTGCTTGCATTTCCGAGGTTATACAGCATGTGTCTAGCCTGGAGCTTCTTTGCTGGTGGTTGTGTTAGCCCTGACTGTGTTTAAACGTTCAGGATAATGTTTTTCCTGTGTACATAATGTAAAAAACCTATTATCTCAAAGGAACAAAGAAACAAGTATTCTCTTTTTATGCATAATTTTTATTATTAAACTATACCAGTATGCTAAAAGGGGCTTCTCCTAGAGATAAGAGGCTTGTTAGCAAAGGAAGCTGAGCTCTCCACCCACCCCTGCCCCTCTTCAACTGTGTGTCACTGAGCAATTTCCTGCTTTCTTGTGAGCCTCAGTTTCCCCACCTGCAGAGTAAAACTGGTACTTTGTGAATAGAATTAATACCTAAGAGTTGATGATTCTCTGAGGAGCTGCTTAATATTTGTAAATCATTTTGTGAAAACCAGACAATAAGTGGAATTCTTTCTCCCATTTATCTGATTTGGGCATTACAAATTACATGTGCAGAAGTGCTGAAGTGATTATGTACAGCATTATTAAATGTGCAATTATGAGTAAGCTTTGGAAATGTGAAGGTAAAAGTTTAACCTAGGCATTTAGTGATTTCTGTGAAATATTTATTTTGATTTCCGGTGTACATATATCACACAATGGAAGAAACGAATGTGGTCTCCATTTTTGAGGTAATCTGTAATGGTTCACTGTTCATAAGCAAGAATTTGGGGTTAATCTTTTAGGATAATCTTGTTTAACATAGATGATGAAGCTACAAGCAATTTGAGCAGATTATATTTCAAGGAGTCAGTAAAATGTTTGCATCTGACTTTCTTGTAAGAGGAACACAATTCTAACAAAGTTTAAGGGCACCCTGGTTTTAGTCTGTCGTATCCCAGCCTCTCCATGTATGAAATAGAATGGCTTTTATTCAGCATACAAACCAGAATCACTTTAGATAGCAAGCCAGGGAGCATTTCTGGTATGTTAGGTCATGCAGATATGGATAGACTCTTTGATGGCGGTGGGCCACAATAAAAAACAACAAGGTGCCTGGAGGAGTCTGGGATCTCTTTGAACCCATACAGTGTGTGCCAATCCTGCAGCAACAAGCACCATAGTGTCTCTTCTAACAGACATGGTGTAGCCACCTTTCAGAAAAAAACCACATATTCACTATCTTTATGGTCCTCTGTACAGGAGGAGTCTTCATTGTATGTGGGAAGCCACAGTGCTGTCCTGAAAATGTAGGTAATGTCAGATGCAAGTTAAGTCTGAGGATGTTGCACTCAGTGGAGAAAATTTCTCAGTCATCATGTTCAACGATTTATACTTTCTGACTTGTTCATCCATGGAACAGCATGAGTCCATTGATTCAACTTTAAGAGAAGGATGGAAAGAAAACAGAACAATTAATTATAAAATACTTAATACTTACATTTATAAGGATTTTATATGTAGTACTATGTAGTATTTTAAGATCATAAAACTGTTGGGTTTTAAATTATGCTTTGTGTCACTGACAGATCAAAGGAGATTAGACCTTAAACTTTTCACCTTTCCTGGATAGAATAACACCATTTTTATGGTATAATTTGTCTGAAAGTGAAATATTCTTCTCTGTGAAAATATAGTTTGGCTATTTGCCATACATATGTACCTTTTTTTATTGCAATTATACCTTAAGGCTTTTTTATGCTATTTATTGTACAATATATATTTAAAAAGACAGTTGCTGTCATTTTTGCTGCAAGAATTTGCAGTGTTAACATACAGCAAAGGACAGCTGACAAGGATAAACAAGAAGGAAAGGGCAAAGTCACTGCAAATATGAATTATATTCAGTTCCTTAGATAAATGTAAAGGTAAAGTATTTCTTTGACTTTAATTCTGCATCTTACACCCTGGAATTTGTCTTTCTCTGTAGAATAGAATATTGTTATATACTAGCAAGCTACAGTTTCACCTTGGGTTTGAGGCAGGGCAGGTAAGAAACAGGTCCTGGGTGTCCCCCATACAGCTGTTGTGTCAGGACTATGATGTGCTCCTGGAAGTGAATTTGAGTGCATTTTGTGGAGAGGAGAAAGCAAAGGGCAGCAACAATGAGGAACAGAGCACCCCACAGGCAGCTGTCTGGAGGCAGATATGGGCAGTCTGCCTGGGAACTGTCTGGGCTTCGAGCAGAGGTTCAATCTAGCATGACTTAGTGGTTTCCAGCTTGGCCTTAGCATGACCCCTTTTTCCTCATGAGAATCTCCAATATGGTGAAGACACCTCTGCAAACAGTACGTGAGATCCATAGGTGCACTGATCAGCAAGGTACTTGATTGAACATGTCTAGCTTGAAACACGGGAATTGTTATGGTAATTTCAATCTTAATGTGAACATTTGCCTTCTGCAAGGTATCACATGTAAAAATACACACAGGTGGTTTATTTTATGGAGCAAAAATTTGTGAATGGACATGCCCTCGGGGTGTAGCTTGAGAAAAATGGTGAGTTTGCCAGCAGTGCTGGGCCCGTATCTCCAGTTCTTGTCTCCACGTATAAGTAGTATTGACCTCACTATCAATTCCATGGTTCCAGCTCAGAGTTTTAGGGACTGTTGGATCATCAAACCACCAAAGAATTTAGAGTGATAAAATAAGCAAGCAAACACCAGTTCCTGAAGGACTATTTGGCTGCAGCAAGAGAACAGAAGACAGCCAGGGCAGAGTAGATAGGAAAACCTCAAACTGGCATTGCTTTGAAAGCTACTTTGACACTGAGCCAGAACTGCAGGGTACATTGGCTAGTACCATGCATCACTTGCCTATCAGGGAAGAAATAAAGGGTATATATATGGAATAATTTATTTCCATTTACTGTTAGGAGTTGGGTTGTTTCTTAACTGCCTGCAATTCTTTGGGTGATAGTACTTGGACTGCAGAAGAGTGTACTGTAGCAATTCAGTTTGTTGATGAGCTCAAAGACTTCATCCTTTAGTTGAAATTCAAAATTAAGGAGCTTAAATGAGCCATTGTTCAAATATAGTTTGCTTTTACAGATTCTCTTGTATCTGAAATAAATGTCACTATGTGTTAACCTATTTTTTATAAACCAATATTAAACCCACACTTCTAGTTCTGATGCAAGACAACCTTTTCCCCATGCCTTCAAACAGATGTTCTGTTCAGTTTTTACCTTACCAGATTTTTTCCCTGTAGGACTTTTTTTTTCCTCTTGCATTAGTTTTCCAGAATACTTTGTTAAATATAAAATTTTCAATGTTTTTAGCCCCAAGTTGAATATTTCTCAGCTCTCTCTCCTATGCAACCCTTCTTGCAAGTTCTACATTAAGATCTCCTCCTAACTTTTTTCTCATTTTATCTGTTCTGCAAAGGATACCATTTTTTTTTCTCTTCTCCCTCCATCCCAAACATCTCCTACCTGTTTTTTTCACTTAGATGGCACACTATCCCTTTTCTCAGAGATATCATCATTGTTGAATTTATGTCTTATATAAACTCACACCCAAAACTGGGAGGAGGAAAGGTAGCACCAGAATAAGAGATACAGCAACTTGATGATGTGTGTATTTTACATTTTACAAATGTGAAATGTCTTAGTGCTGTATGGTCTTTTGCCTCTGCTCATATTTCTGATCTTGATTTTTCTATGATGTTGAGTTTAAATTTACCAGACTATCTCCTGTTTGGTGTATTCCAAGATGAAACAGTTTCTCGATGTCATGAGGATTCCAAAATCAGATTAAAATTTTGTTCTGGATGGGAATGCTGAAATCTGAAGTTAAATATTAGAGATAATTTTAGTGGTTGCACAATATCATCCTTAATGAAAACATTTCCAGAATAAGAAGTAAAATTAACTTAGCAAAGTGAGGTATGACATGAAATCTATCACTGATAGAGTCAAAGAGAAGTTATTTGCAGTTCACATTCAATGTTGTATACATAGTTATAATAATGATGCTTCTTTCAAGCAACAGATGCCAGACACAGTCAGAAGGAGAAAACTAACCTTGAACAAATCAGTTGATTTTGTCACAGATTTTCTTTTGAAATTCTCTTATTCTCCAAAAATTTTTCTTGACAAACTAAAATTCCTTGATAAATGAGTACGCTAGAAAACACTTATTTTGGTTCTTCATATATGACTTTTGGAGGTTGCTTAGGTGCTTATTAGGTTTTCCTTTTGTAACATATAACTTTTTTTACACTTCTGGGTTTTGTTTTGCTTTATTTTTTAATCATATGAAGTAAACATTGTCCAGAATGTTCCAGGTGAAGTGCTGTGGGCTTCATTGTTCAATATACCAGACTAGCTTTTCACAATGGATCTCTGCAAGGCTGTTAAAATCCATAATTGTATAAATGATGCATGTGCTTAGAATCTTCATATTTTCATTCCAAGAATAATATTTTTTTAATCCTACATGAAGAAAAATCTTCTGCTTTGGGAAACCATTACAGTTCAGAATAGATGTTTTATTAAGTGCCTCACTTAAAGAGTACTTTGGAATAGCCTGGAAGTTAAGTGCATACATAAGACCTGTGATAGTCATCCCAATTCTTTCCAGATACAGATTTACTGTGACTTTATTTCCTACAAAGTCATGTAAAATGTCAAGGAGGAAAAAGGGGCTGTGTAATGTATCAAGTGGTCTGGGGCTGCATCATGCCTTGATTACGGAGGATAAAAATCCCAAAACTGTAAATCTGAGTTTCATTAATAGATCTGGGCCCTAAGAGGGATACTTCATCAGGATTCCTCTCGGTGGTTGTTTTACATACCACATGTTACTTGTAAGCTTGTGTGGTATATTACTGAAAGGATGAGAATTTATTTTTTAAAAGATTAAAGGGACAGACCTATTCACAATCATATGTGTGTATTCTCAGCTGTGTATACATGTATGCACATTAGTCAGCCTTATACACTCAAGGCACTAAATTTTACTGGTTTTGTGGTTTGTTTTTTTTTTTTTCAGGGGAAGACCCTGAAACAAGAAGAATGAGAACTGTAAAGAATATAGCAGACCTGAGACAGAATTTGGAAGAAACTATGTCCAGCCTTAGGGGGACCCAGATAAGCCACAGGTATACTGTTTTTGTGTAGACTGCTAAAAATTTGAACTGTAGAAGAGTATTATTAATTGTTGAATGAATCAGAAACTTGCAAGGGAAAATTGACAGTGACACTAACTGTACTGTATGCTAGACTGCCTTAACTTAAAGATGACTGTAATATACTTTACTGTCAAAATGTCTTCACAAATATGGTTATTGTTTCATATACATCTACTTAGAAGCCTGTAAAATTTTTTTTAGCTTATTGTATAAGTAGAGGTTATTGTATACACAAACACGTGTGCACATGGAGAGACACGCACACACAGACCTTTTGCTTTTCCTTGTTCCTCAGGAATAGAGAAAACACAGTTCACTGACTTCTCCATTTTGTTTGACAGCACATTGGAGACAACTTTTGACAGCACTGTGACAACAGAGGTGAATGGGAGAAGCATACCAAGCTTGACAAGCCGATCCACACCAGTGACTTGGAGGCTAGGGCAGGCCAGTCCTCGGCTGCAAGCAGGAGATGCCCCGTCCTTGGGTGCTGGTTATCCTCGCAGCAGCACGAGTCGATTCATCCACACAGACCCTTCTCGATTCATGTACACTACCCCACTGCGCCGAGCAGCTGTTTCTCGCCTTGGAAATATCTCACAGATCGACATGAGTGAGAAGGGAAGTGGTGATTTGGACATGTCCTCTGAAGTTGATGTTGGTGGTTACATGAGTGATGGGGACATCCTTGGGAAAAGCCTCAGAACTGATGACATCAATAGTGGGTAAGTAGCACTTTATCCCCATTTGAACTAATGCACGAGTGGCAGGTTTAATGGGAGTTTTCTAACAAGCTCTGGCATAGTGGAAGTTACATTATGGTTGCAACATAACAATATACATATGAAAAAAACCAACCAAACAAAAAAAAGCCCCTAAGCTGCCAGTGATGTTCTCAGCTGCCTTCAAATTCAGTTCTTCTCCTTTAACATCAATGACTTTGCTGTGAACTTTGGTAGAAGCACAGATACTTCTTGTTCCTTACTGGAATTTCTTAGCTATCTGGTAAGCCACCATTTTGCACTGCTTGCCCTGGTGTGGGACTTTTTTTGGTGTGTTTTTTTTTTCTTTTTTTTTTTTTTTCTTTGGCTGGGGTATTTTTTTTGGGGTTTTTTGTGGTTTTGGCAGTTTTTTGTTTTGGGGGGGGGTTTTTTGTTGGTTGTTTTTTTTGGGGGGGGTTATGTTTTATTTGAGGTGGTAGATAAGGTTAGATGTGGCTAATGAAAAGTGGTTGCTGACAGCACTGCCTTTCTTTCCACTTCAGATATTGTCTAGTGTAGTCTGTGCATATCATCTGAGCTGTAGGAATATCTTTTCATAGAAGTATAGATCAGTCACTCTCCTAACATGCACACAACAAAGAATGACAAAGGTTTTTTATCATTGTTTGCTTAATCAATTTATTGACTTTGGAGCACTGCATTCCCCGTGTTTCAAATTACTATTTACCAATTGTTATATCAATCATGGAGCACAAGTCCCTTCACTTATATGTGTGTTCAAACTCCTAAAGCACCATTAAAATAAAAGATGTTGTAGTTTTACGCATACTTAAATTACTGTTCAGTGCTGTTATTGGCTGCTGGATGGATGAGGTAACATTGGGTTGAATGGAAGTCCCACGGAGTACATGACCATGTCACACTACTCTACTTTACTCTGCATAAACTTAGGACTCTTGCTGTCAATTTAATCTTCAGTCTGAAGTATAGCAATAATTAAAGAATGATGTCTAATGAAATTGGATATGATGTGTTCCTAATGGCAAATGTAAGTCTATGATCAAAGCTCTCTCTAGAGTAGTCTCACCTCGAACACTAGCCAAAGATAGATCTCTAGAAAAAACATGACTATAAAGAAAACATATTCCTATGATGCACTGTCTCAGTGATCTGTGAAGGAGCACTGCTGAAAAGGTTGTACACAGCACAGCATTAGTGGTTGTCAAGTAGGATGCCATATTCATGTGTGCTAGAACAGAGAAAGCACATGTGGAAAATGTAATATTTTAATGTCTGAAGACCTTTTACCATAAAGGAAACATAAATTTAGTCTTTGATGGATCCATGGGTTTATTTTTATTTTTTTTTAAAGATAGGGGAATCCTCTGCAGTGGCTAATGAGTTATATTAATTAGCTTATCACTTTAGAGGATGAATATAGTAATCTTTCGTGACTTTTCTTTGCATCTATAATAAGGATGACTCAATTGACAGTAAGTTGCAATGTGCTCAGTTAACATTTTAGGTGTGGTAAATGTTAAAAAGAAGTTAATAAGCTCTGAAATTTCAGGATTCACTGGGGCATGTAAAGTCTTATCTCCTTTATGCCTCTTCCATTATCAGTTTAATTACTTTAAACACTTGGGGACAGGAATGCAGCAGTAATTAGAAATTAGTGTGAGGAAGGCCTGTTGCATTTAAGTCTGTCCATTCAGGCCTTACTTACAGAGGAAAAAATCCATATAGTCTGGATGGCATTCAAACCACAGCTAAATTTAATAGGCAATTCCAGAGCTTTGGAACCTACTGCATAATTCACCTCTAGCTAAATAATCTGTCCAGAAGTCTAAATTTTGTCTTTTAATTATTAAAAGGATAATCTAGTGTGCAAGTGTGACTGTTAATTTTCCTTTGAAAACAAATGTGAAGTTACCTTCTACAGTCTCTAGATACCAATGTTTCAGAAATCCTTTGCTGAATTGCAGGCCAAATCTTACCAGTGCGTAAAATGCCTCAGAGTTTAGTTTAAAATAAACAAAACAACCCTCTGTCTTTTAATGCACTTGAGGTTGCCTTCATCCAGATTGCCACCCAGGACACGATGCTGTCTCAAACTGTAGCTGTCACACAGGGCTACCCTACTGCAGCTTTGCTCTCAAAATCTGCAGTAGAGCCAAGGTCTCTGGGACAATTGATTTCAATTAAATTAGTTCCCAGAAGGAACCACAGGGAGAGGGCCAGCAGAACATCTGGAGCACCAGCAGTGTGCATGTGCCTTGGCTTGTGCCTGGGAGTCTGTGTAGAGTTATTAAAGTTAAATGTTTCTGTAGTTTGACACAGACTTCAACTGAAAGATGGGTTTGAGTGGCAGCATTTCATGGCTCAAGGAGAAGTGGTGTTAAAGATTATTTGAATTGGGAGTGAACTCCAGTAAATCATTTTAGCCATCATCTTAGTATTGGGAATATACTTATTTCAGTAAGCCTGTAATTTTACTTTGAATAGGTTCACTGAGATATACCAACATTTTTTTACTGTATATGTATACTTCTGTGTTAAGTGCCATACATGTGCACAAATAAATTTGTGCAAACTCTGTACTAAGTTGCTACACTAAAGTTACCAAAAACTACAAGAAGAAAATGTTAAAAACAAGCCTAAAAGGGGAAGTGGTTTAATAACATGTCCTTTGAGAAAATAATGGACAAGTCTTGAAAGAAGAACAGTATTGTAGTTCTGCTCAGTTATAAGCACCAAGACCTCTCATAGAGATAACTAAACTATGGGTAGGCATTCCAAAAATAATTGCTGCTGCTTGATATTCACGAATTTTTAATGGTTCTCTAGTGAGTAAGCAGCACTGTACTCACTGTTTAATTCATTAGCCATTCATTATGATATGAAGTGGTGGGAATCAAGAAAAGCAACACAGATAAAAACATATTCTTAAAGGCCATCATAAGGGCTTCAGTGGATCTCTTTTTCATTTCTGAATAATTGCATCCCAGCAGGGACTGTGGAATTGAGTTCTCAGTTTCTGTTCTCATTTAGATGGATGCTACTGATCTTTTTCATATTTTTTTTTCCTTTTTTTAACTGGAGTTATGTTTCTTGTATCTGGTCCTACTCTTTGACAAAACCATACTACTAATAATGTTCTTTAAATTTTTTAAGACACTCGAGTGCCTCAGTTTAAATATGTTTCAGTAAAACACATTGGCCTGTAAGCCATCACAGAAAAAGGGAAATGATCCTAGAAAACAGGCATTTATCTGCTTTCACTGCACTGGGCACACAAAATAAGAATATTTGGTATAAGTGTACTATGTAAGGGGACAACCCATATATTAAACATTTGAATTCCACAATCCATTAACTTTCAAGTGTACCATGGTTGCCAGATGGCTGCATTTCCCACTAATTGACCACACATTTATTTTCAGGTACATGACAGATGGAGGACTCAACCTATATACAAGAAGTCTGAACCGAATACCAGACCTAGCTGCTTCTCGAGATGTCATTCAGAGAGGGGTTCATGACGTGACTGTGGATGCAGACAGGTAACAGTGCTTTACTAAGTAAAAACCTCTCTGAGCTTTACAAGTGTTTTTCATCCTTCATACCTGCTAATATATCACCATTTTGTCCATAAGGGATAGCAAAAGAAAGCAAGCTTCTGAGACTGCTAGCTTTCTGAGCACACAATACACCACATTCAATGGGGGAAATAACAAATCTCTCACATGGGAAGGAAACTTAGGAAGACTTTATGGTTCAAGATGTAAGATAATATAAGCAGCCCAGACCTTGCTTGTAATCTTGACTCTCTGAAACAGGTTTCCTTGTCAATTGATGGGTGTAAGGACAATACACATGGTCTCTAGGCAGCAGAGAGCTTGCATGTGCCTGACAGAGTGTGTCAGAATATGCATTTGGAGTTCGCTGGAAACATGACCCTGATCTTCTCCACCCCTTTTGCCCTCTGTGGGTGTCAGGAGAAGGCAGTACCCATGAGCAGTGGGAAGTGAGATGTGGGGTTATATCCCATTGCCTATGCAGTGTGAAAAAAGAAACAACACTATCTTACACTTACTTGTGTATTGTATGGGTGTGTGCTTAAAAACACGCTCCACTAGTATTTCTGTGGATTAGGCAAGTGTTTTCTGCTTCTTTTCCTTGAGCTTCAAGTAGATTCATACTGGGGGCTTGTATCTATGTCTGAGAAACAAAAATTCATAACCAAGCTTTTGCAAAAGTTAGAGCTGTCAGCTTTGAGGTTTTGGTCAGACCATCATAGAGATAAGGAGAAGCTGTGAAATTTGGAAGTTTTCAGGTTTAGGGGGTTTGTTTCAGTCCCATCTTTTTAACATCAAGTTTCCTTGGGAAAAAAATGTGTTTAATCAGGAAGGATGAAAAAGTTGTTTTGAGTGGCTCTGGTTTACAAACCCAGCAAATTAGTTGAAGTTCTAGCATATTAACATAGGTATGATATAATTTTTTACTTTTCACAGTTTTCTGGTGAAAAGGTACCTATGACTCAAGTCAGGCATAGTCTGCATTAGTCAAAGAGTGCATGCAATGTGTCAGGATAAAGAAAATAATTTTCATCTAGAGAACCAATTATTTAAAAAAGGGGGTTGCTTTAGCTGACATATTAGCATTTGTTGACCTTGCAGAAAAAGCCTCTTTTAGATAGCAATTCAAATGAACATGGCTCAGTTCTTTGGAAGGCAAGCTTTGATGTGATGTAAAGACCAGAGAAAGTGTACAGTAGGCGTTTAAGAAAATAATTTGGATAGAACTCAGACAGTAACAGAAGGAGAAAATGAGAAATGAGATGTGGGCAGGAGGGACTTTTGTGGAGCTCTGTATGTGAGAAAAAGAACCTTAAACTCAAAGTGGGAGAGAAGGTGAAAAATTAAAGTCTGGCAGTAATGTAATTAAAGGCAGAGAATGTTGCCAATGCCCACGTTTTTATATATCTCTATAGCTTTTTTTTAACCTGGGAGTGAAGTTATCAGAGCTCTTCCCACCATGCAGTATTCATACCAGACTTCAAACCACATACAGTTTCCTTGGGGGGAGGGGAAGAGATCCAAATTAAGCAATTTTTAACCTTTTCTTAGAATTCCCAAAGCCCTAGTGCCACTCAGACACTTTGTATTTGCTTTGCTTTGAAGTGCTGTTTACTAATACATGTGTTAGTTTGTTCTATGTAATGTGCAGGTACATGCATGTTTTGCATGTAGAACTACAGGGACACTATCATCATTCTGGATTATTGAGGTTGTTCAGCATTTCCCAGTACATAAATCTGCTTTAGTGTGTTGATAAAACTTTGTCAGGCTGGCTAAAAATGTTATGCTAAAAACTACTCTGCTGTTTCTGTTTCTTTCACTTCTGAGTCTATCTTTTGTTAGATTGTGGAGCAGTGAACTCAGCTTTGTCAGGAGTTTACTGTGGATCTTCAGAAAAGTTAACCAATTTTATGCAAGATACAAGGCTTTTAGAAAAACGAAATTTGTGTGTGTTCAGGAAAGATTTATTTAATCTCAACTAAAATCTCAATGTATTTCATCTTCACTGTGCATTTGCAAACTGCTCTTGACATTAACAAACTGCATGAGCAAACCCTAAAGTAATATTTTAGCTTAAAGCCTACGTATGTGAGGTAGGATTTGCTTTGTAATGAATGCTTTCTCGTGCACAAAAATTAAAGCTGGACTCTTCTGGACCTTCTGAACAAGGTACCATGGAGCATAATATATGCTATGATGTAATTAAAAACTTTATTTTAATGCACAGGCATGAGGGATTTAAATTATGGATTTTCAGACAATTCTGGCATTTCCTGACCTTTTGATGCTTGATTTTTACAACTTTAATTGTGCTTTGTTGACATAGATTTTGTGTGTGTGTGTATAAGTGTGTGCTTCTTCTTGAAGCAGCAAAAAGGTGTTTAGGAAGCAGCAAAAAATTAAATGTTTTTTTAATGAGTTCTGATGATAAGAAGACACATACTTGCCAAATTGGGTCACAAAAAACCTGTGTTAGGTCAAACTCAGATTGCTTATGCTAATCTACAACAACGTATGTCACATTTATGATATGAAATCGGGTAGAAATAGCAGTACAGAGATTGGTGAGGCTCTTGCTTTGTTTGGCAGGATGGGTTTTGGTTCTTCACAACTGCATGGGTACCTGAGATTTCATCTTCCCTCATGTAGTATTTTAGATATTTCTGGGGTTTTCTACTCTGAATGAAAAATAATAGGGTTTTTGCCAAGGCTCCAAGGTATGCCTTGCTGCAGGTGTGATTAATTTCTGCGAAAGAGGATTATTCTTCTCTCTATCATCCTGGTAGATATATGAAGAACATATGCATTCTTTATGGTATCATTAGTATAAAGCTTTTTCATACATGACATTATTTGCCCTGGCATTTCTGTTGTAAAGGACTTTGCTAGCATCTCTGTGCAGGCAGAAAATAAATTATATGCTGCAAATATCTGTGTTACATTAGCAGGCAGAAGGGAATTTTCAGTACTCTGTCCATCACTAGAGCCAGCAACTATTACTGACAGCAACCCCATGTTCTTCATGAAAACTGAACTTAGGTTTTCTCTGACAACCTAAAATACAGCTTCTGCTTATATTTTAAAACTTTTTTCTTTTTGCAAGCTGGCAGTACATTTTTCAGATAGGTGGGCTGATGATCTCTCTAAAGGTAATGCCATTTCTAGCCAGTGTGTACTTTCAGACTGATTCTCATTTTATAGATAAATCAGGAATGATTCACTGAAATTAAGGGCATGGAACTGATGTGAAAAGACAGTCAGCTTCCCAGTTTCATTCCCATCCAAACTGGTTAAAGATAGCACCTGCATCTCCACATCTTGCCAAAAAGCAAAGGATTGTAGGTTCTCCATGTGGAAACCTAGCCTGAGGGAGCTCATCCAAGTAATAATATTAAATTGGTCTTTGAACAACTTTATAAAAAGTTAAATTCATGAGTGCAACATAAGCCAAGGCTTAATTGTTGCTTACATACTGCTCTGGAAAGCACATTGGTGTAGAAAGAAACACAGCATATTTGCTTGTTCTAGGGGAAATACTGTAATGGTTCAGTGAAAGGCTGATGGGACACTGACAGCATCATATGTCAACAGCTGCATCATTCTTCTTTTAATATTTTTTCTAATTTGGACTCTTCTTTTGGTCTATGAATGCCTATTCCTTGCAACTTACCTTGCTTCAGATACCATAAGAAATTATTTAGATAGGAAGATGGATTCTCTGCAGTGGGTGTAACTTGGAATGTAGCTGAGAGAGTTCTCAGTGGTATGATATTACTTTTCATTTATTGTTCTGTCTTCCTCCTCTACACTCTAGCATTTGCATTCTGGGACTCTTAGAGGGAGTATTTGAGGAATATTCTTGGAGTTCAAAACCCTTTTCAAAGTAAGATGAGCCAAAAGAGATTAGATGTAAGCACTCAAAATGAATTATGTTCTTAGGAATAATAAGGTTTATTGAAAAGTAAGTTGCAGTGGTGCCAAACCACCCTGTGTTGTCCATAAAAATTGTTAAGGAAGTTTAAGCAATCCCTTTCAGAAGGGGACATAGCTCCACTGAGTTCAGTCTTTGTCCTTCCACCTGCTACAGCTGCTGAATTTAGTGCACTGTTTCAAAAGCCACAGTTTCTTTCATTTTCATCTGTCAACAATCAACAGAAGTTGTGTAACCACTTTCATTTCACATCCCTTGAATGCCCTATTCCTTTTTTGTTTGGTCTTTTCTTTGGATGAAACCCAAAACTGTAAAAGTAGTCTATGCTGCTTTTATTGTGACCCACTTCAGCTACTTTACTGTTGCATTGAATCTGAGCTCCTGTTACACACAGTTCTTGGGCACAAGGAGTCTTTAAAATGCTTTCACTATCTGTCACATTCGGTAGTTATATCAGTCCAGCTCAGACTGGCCTGTTTGTTCTCAGCCAAAGCATAATCACCATAATACATTATTAATTATACTTATAATAAAATAATTCCAGATTTTGCTTGTAGTTTATTAAATAACTTAATGGATGAATGACTCTAAGTCTTCTTCTGGAGTTTGTTTGACTAAATGAGCTTGGAGTTGGAATATTGTACTTTTGGAAAAGGAACTTTTCCAGTGTTCAAAGGAGCATTGAATTGGGAGCTCTGTTTCATAGAGTCAATAGTGTCAGGAACAGGTGAGAGACACCATAAGCAGTAACTTAAAATCCTAATAGAATACAATGCCTGTTCTCATTCTGTAAAGTTTTGTCAGCATATTAAATTTTTTTATATCACTTGGAATTTAACCCCTGGGGATTCTGCTCAGTGGACAGGCACACTTCATAGTTTGCCTTTCTATCTGGATGCTTCTCTGTAATGTGTATTTCAGCACTGTACTGATACTGTGCTTTCTGCCATGCATCTCTGCAGTTTGGTGTTGATGTGATGATCACTGTTCTGCCATTTTGCAAACCTTCAGTTTGGGCTTCTGGTAGCAGGGAGGATTTACTATGGAGACTTAAATATACATGTCACAGTATTGAACTATTCACTGTGTCCACACGTTCAGCCCTCTACGCTTTCCTCTACATGTCTCCCAACATTTCAGCTCTGTCCAACTCTGCACATTAGTGTCTATGGCAATAATATAAATATTGCTCCCATAGATATGAAATAATAAAACACAAAACAGATATACCTGCTTTTTCCTGTCTAAGACTTTCAAATCTACTGCACTGTGTAGAGAGGCTTCCCTATATTTTTGCACCTGCCTTCACCACTAAGTATGCCCCTGATTGGTATTCTGTGCACAATCTAAAAAAAGTAATTATAGGTTTTAAAATCAGTATGGTTTATACAGTCATGTGATCTGCCATAATTTTTCTGGCCATAGCTTTACAGTATTCGTTGGTTCTTAGGATACTGAAATAATTATAAATATCTATACCTCACTATTTTTGCAGTTGTTACTTGAATGTCTCCAGAAAAAGTAATTAAAGAATCTCTCTTGTGAAGCAATTTAAATTTTAAACCATTGTTACTATTATGGCTCTCTTCTATATTTTTAATCTTCCATAATTTCTTTTCATAGCTCTTTCTGTTAACATTTCCCCCCATTTACTTTTATTACTCTCAAATGATTCTGCATTTTCAGAATCTCTGGTGTAAATCTTTCCTCTTTTTGGCATCTGCTAGGCTATTGAGAATGTTACTAGTTAGAAGTATCTGGTTTTTTATTGTTTCTGCAAAGTACAGATACTAAATTTAAGTACCTAAAGCATAAATATGAATGTATTCATGCATGATGAGCAGAATAATTGTGTGAAAAGGAGCATTTCTGTGCTTTTGGCTCATTATGTTGTTAAGTATTCAGGATCTTTTGAGGATGATTACCTTAATTTCAAAAGTATAATGAGAAATAGAATTTTCAGTAATACCATTGTGTACAGCATTATTAATTTAGAAAGAATGGTATTTGAATTGACAATGATTTTGTTTCTGGTCATGCTTTCAAAAGTCAGGATTTGGACAATATAAAGTAGGCAGAGTGACTGGACTTTGATCTAATTTTGTGAGGTTGCTCCCTTCCTTAGCTACTTTAAATATCTACAGAAATTGCCCATAGAACCACAAACCAAAATATGGAAACATATACCTGCTGCGTGGCTTTAGGTTCAGATAATAGTGACATAAGCAAACTGCATTGTTAGCATTCTGTCATTAGGATGTTAAAACTGTCATGATCCTGCAGCATCGTGTCTGCAGATGCATTTCTTTGCACCCAGCTTACCTATGGAAATGACTTTCAGTAAAGGTTGCAAGAACAGTGCATCCTGATCTTTACTTTAAAACAAGACTGAGCTGTAAGTGATCACGTGAAATGAATGTCAAATTAAGTTTTCTTTTTTACAATTTTTGTCAAGTGGCAGAAAGAGGGAGACTATTGACTAATTTCAGTTCATATGAAAAAGGAATTCATTGGGAGTTTTTTAACTTTTGCAAGGACTGGAATTGAATTGCATTCTCATGTGATGCTAAATGAACTGAGAATATAGTTTGCTGTAGGGTGATTCAACCAAAGGCTGGCTGTTTACTCCTGATACATTTAATTCTCACAAATCTACTTTTTCAAAGTGTGTGGTGTGGAGCTAGGTATTAAAGTCTGTTTGCATTGAAGTGAGGCTGGAGTTTATCTTATGTTAACAGATTTCTAAAACTTCCATTCAGGAAAAATACAGATGGTTTATTGACTGCAATCTACTTCTGAGGAGAGTACCAATGTGTTTGATAACAACTACCTTAAACTCAGTTTACAGTTTCAGCACCAGCATCATTTTGGTCCACTACTGTATTTCAGTGTTATCAGCAAAGATGCTCCTAACATTAACAAACAGTGCATTTCAGACAGATGCTTCATAAGACTGTATATAGTAATTTTGATAATTTAGTATTCAGTATTGGTGTAGGTATGCCTGCATGCTTGGCAAACAAAATGTATCAATTTTAAGAGTGTTCCAATTAACATTTTCACAGAAAACAATACATTTGTAACCCTAAAAACATCCTTTGCCTTGGACTGATTAGGTGTAAGTTCACTTTAAAGAATATTTGGTTTTGGCAGCTTCAGCAGATCTCTAAAATTAAGAGAAACAGGAATCAAACAGAGCCCCATGTCATGATGCACTTTTTTGTACCCATAAGAGGTAATGAGAGAGGGATAAAATCATCTGCTCTAACAGCTACTTGCTGTTGTTTTGGACACCTGCTCTTCCTCTTAGTTGGCAGGTGGACAAAACAGATAGGTGAAAGGAAGGATAAATTTAAATTAAGTTTAGCATCTTAAGGGTATAAGTGCATGTTTTCTCCTTAAGCTCTAGGGCTACTTAAAATGCAAAAGAGGAAAATCAGAAGGTTTTGACCCTTTTCCTTGCAATGTGCCACTCTTAGAGCAGGACAGTGCTGCTCTCGATCCTGCAGCTGAATCCTAGTCATGGGTTATCTGTAATTAGATAAAATTAAAAGAAGGATATATCTAAAGTTGTGCAGGTTAAAAAACACAGGAGCCTTTTATGTTCTGGGGGAAAAAAATGGACTTTTGACCTTATAGGCTGGCCAAAGACAGTGTTCAAACAGAGAGAGCATGAGGGAAAAAGCTTGAAGGATGTAATGTGGCAGGAAAAACTGTCAGCCAGTGCAGAGAATACCCTTTGCTGCAGGGCACTGACTGTGGAGTGGAACATGAGTTAACCTTTCTCTCTGGAAAAAAAAAAATCCCTCCGCTTGCTTGTATCAACATTTTACTTACAAATCTGAACTATGTCACCTCTGAGTCTTCTTTTGGTGGAGAGAAGAAAAGATGGTCCTGCCTCTTCAATCCTTCTCCAAGAGCTGTTGTAGAGGCTTCCTGCCCTCCTGAACCCCTTGTGACAACCTCAGCTCCGCACAAGGAAATGTTTGGTGCAGCAATGTGCTTGAAGTTTGTTTTCTTTTGAAGTTACAGCACTAATCTCATCTGTATCTAATTGTTAAAACAGTCAGTCTTCAAAGATTTCCTTTGTAAACAAAAGATTGCCATAACAATTTAAACAGGATCAGATGTGTAAAGTTAGAGTGGAAACCTCAATGCATTTTCCACAAGAAGTCTTTTACAAAAGGATACAGTATAGTTATAATTCAAACCCATTTAGTGGATTGAATAATCTAAAATAAATTCTTTGAATGAAATTTTTAAAATAGCTTTGCCTAATTACAGTTTACCTGAACAAATAAGCTTTTAATCTGTTACCTGTCTGCATCAGCTTTAATTCCCAATGTGCTAAACTTTCTTTTATATTCCTTTTAGCTATATTGCACATTAGATCCACTTTGTACTGCAGAATAAAATGTAAAATGGCTGCTAAGCCTATTAACTGCTGTGTAGATAAACTCACAAAAGCAAGAACTGTTTTACTGCAGTTTAAAAGCATGTGTTGTGTTGGAAAGAATTGCATTGCCCTGGGAAATACCATAATTGACAGAAGAGGTGTTTGTCATTCCTCAAAGTCTTTTATCTAGAAATAAATGTTATTGATATAAGCTAGAGTCTTTCACATTATAATATCCAACCATTTTTGATCACTCACTCAGTAGACTGACGTAAAAGTGAAATTAAGGTTTCGAACAGATAGGATTTGAACCATATTCTGGAATATAATCTACAGAGACAGAAAACATTAAGTTATATGTTACATATCTTCTGACTTCATCAATGAACAGCTTAATATTGAAAGCCAATGGCTAAAATCTAAACATGTGTTGATTCAAATTAGAAATGCACACACAATTTTAGTAGCAAGATCATGAATTTTAGAAGCAAGATATGAGGAATAAAGGTAGGTTGTACTTCATTTCTTTAAATCAAGCCTAGATCTTTCTATGAGATATTTATTGACACTCAAATAGCAAAGCAGATAAATTTAATGAGCAATCTGTGTCTGGTGTGACTCATGAACCACACTCTGGAGGCTCTTATCTTTTTTCTGTTGACTGTCTCAGGAACACGGCCAGTTGAGATGGACCATGACTGTTTTGAAGAACTAACAAAAAACTCTATAATTACATCAGCCACAGCATGACATGACATGGTGTCATCCAGGGATAGTCCCTCAGGGAGTATCTGAGGGATTTTAGAAAGGCTCCATTTAGGAAAACTAGTTTCTGTACAGCAAAACTATTGAAAGGGAAATCAACATGTTTCTTTAAGGATAGAGTATTATTCTTTTTCCTTCTTGAGTTAAAATCCTTCCCCACCATGAAAAGTGCCTCAGTGTGTCACATGTGACCCAAATCTTCTGATGCATAAAAAAATAACTGACTTGGCTCTATTTTACAAGCATTTTCCCTTCGTCCGTGATAGAAAGAAATTTATGATCCTTTGTTCTGTATATCTTTCTTTCTCTCTCTTTAATAATTTAAATTAACGATACCAGCAATACTCTTGAGAAGTGGATGAATATAAAGTGGATAAACTCATTGGAAAATCATGTAGGAAAAATGGGGTTTATGTATTGAAAATAAAGTGTGTTGAAAATGATAATTTAGAGTCTTCCAGATAAATTGTGAAAGGTAATATTGTAATTAAAATTCCAACAGCTTTTCCTAAACAGATATTTTCCATAAAATTACCTGTCATGTTTTCTTTTGGAATAATCCTGTTTCATTGGCAATGTGGGAAATTTTAAGAAGGCTGGGCTTGTGTGTATGAGTATCATTCCAGCATGCCACTGAATCACTGTGTAATGGTAAGTGAGCCCCAAGAACTCCAACTAGCTTTCTATAAATTTCCAATGTGGGCAGTAAGAACAGCCTATCACAGAAAATTGATAGCTTGTTAAATTTTGATTGCATCTTTGGTGATTTTTATCAGATTCTTGGACCTGCTGCAGCTATCTGGTGCAACTCAGCACAAAAGTGACAAATACTGAAGGTAGCTGATCAGCAATGTTACATGCGGTAGTGGTCCTCAGTCTGTCATGGGTTTGACTAGTGCTTACTGAGGAAGCCATAGCAGTTTCTTTAACAGGAGCTCCATTTCTTTCACTAGGCATGGTCCTGATATAAGAAAGATCTGACTGATGTTATATTTGTTATCTTAAAGCTGCGAGCATCATCTCCACCATCCCCCACTCTGAAAACATTACTTGTCCTTTCTCCATAAAAGTAGCAGTGGCACCCAAATACTGAATTCATTTCACCAAGCATTGAATTGCTAAAGGCAGAAGGTCTTTGAGCTTCTCTTTCAAGATAGCAGTTCATTTCTGAGTTCACAGTTATCATAGGTAATTATTAGGATGCCAAATTGCTATCAATGCTTCAACTTTTTTAAAATTAAAGAGAAAAATAGTTTATTCTTTATTTTTTGGTAGATCACAGACTTTGGAAGGAATGTCACATCTTCATAATATGTCCTAACTAGCATTAAGAATTGATCACCAGCTGCAATTTCTTATAAATATACTTTAACCAAAGGGAGCTCATTTTTTTTTCTTGGTAAGCCACAAAAGCAGAAAGTGAATATTCCTTATAAAGCTGGCATTAAAGGATGTCTCCTGTTTTCCAACCTCCTGCCCTGTTCCATCCCCATCACCCATATAGTGATATATATCTCCAGATATTCACTTGGACCTTTAAAAGAGCCCCTGTAAAATTTACTAGGTAAGGTATAAAGCAATCTAGTGCCTGCCCTATACCACATGGACAACCAAAGCTGTTGCTGTCAGTCCTGTGCTCAAGGAAAATACACACAGGATGTGGTCATTTTTTTTATCCCCCTTTGGCAATTGTGATGATTTAGACCAGTGTTTTGAAAATGAGGATTGATTATCAGTGCCATGGTAGGAGTCATTCATACAGTACTGCAGAGAACAAAGGATAGTATTGTCATTTTTATGTGAAATAATTAATATATTTGGGAGCAGACTAATCAAGACTACAAGTTAATATTGTAGGAAATTCTGTTTCTCGTGCTTGCCAGTTCCTGGAAAACCAGCTTGTCTTGTTTGAGTAGCAGCTTTATGTTTTGCTGCTGCTCTCTCTGTTGCATTTTATAAGGAGAAGTTGGGATAAAAGCCCAAGATAAATCCTAGGAAGAGTGAACTCAACTAAAGTATATCACACCTGGTTTTATAGGTTTTGTGTTTGAAAACCTGAGCCTAGCTGTCAGGAAATAAATGTAGTCTAAAAACAAAAAAATAAGAAAATTTAGGAAAAATAAATAAGAACCTTTTGATTAAAAAATAGAAGACTTGAAGCAATCTGATAATTTCAGGATGGCTTGCACTATGGAGGTCACAAAACTGAAAATAAAATTAGATTTTCAGAGGACAGTGTTAGATTTTCACATTTATTACACATCTCTTAAACAGAAATATACTTGAGTGATCTTAAAACAACAGAATCTTCCACAGTTAATTGTCTTCTATTTTATCTTTGAATGTTTTTCCAAAATATTGTTTGCAAAAGTGTGCCATAATGTAGAGATTACGATGAATGTGTTGTCAGGTTTTCCTGGATGGTGTGTGATTAGATTCAAGAGCTGGATGCTTAAGTTGTAGATTTAGCAAATTACTTTTTTAATTTGACCCTGGAGAATTTCTTCAGGAGAAATTTTTGGATTAATTTACATGTCACAAAAAGCCTTCACTCTTCAGATATGAAGCTAGTTAGATATGAATCTTACTCTTCCCTGTCTTTTTCTATTCCCGATTGGAGAATAAACACCAGTATGTAGAACTACTACATTTTAGAATGGTTTTAGAAGATGGGTATATGTTTTTGCTGGAATAGTGTCATGAGAATATTGTGGATCTGTAATATATTATATGCATTTTAATACTTGGCCCCAATGAAAAAGATGGAACAGCTGCTACCCTGGACCCCCATGATGCCTACTTTCTTATGGGTCTCCAGTGGATACCCTACATACAATACTGTGTTTGCCATTAAAAACTTCCCAAAAAAGATTGTGTTAGCACACTTTAAATTTTCTTTATAGTTGGCCAGAGAGTACTCAAAATGATTTAATACTTTCCTAAGCAGTGTTGGCCTCTTCTCCCTTGTGACTAGTGACAGGACTAGCGGGAATGGGCTTAAGCTGAGCCAGGGTAGGTTTAGATTAGATATTAGGAAGAATTTCTTTACTGAAAGAGTGGTTAGATATTGGAATAGGCTGCCCAGGGAGGTGGTGGAGTCCCCATCCCTGGAGGTTTTTAAGAAGAGGATAGATGTGTTTCTTCAGGGGATGATTTAGGGGTAAGAGTAGTGTAGGGCTATCGGTTGGACTAGATGATCTTGAGGGTCCTTTCCAACCGTAATGATTCTGTGATTCTGTGAAAAGGTGTATCCATTAAAAGGGCAGTCATAAAGTGACCTGTTGGCCAAACTGAACTCACAGTAGGAAGCTTCCAGAGACACAATAGAGAAGGGACTTCATCATGAAGAAAGTGCATACCCTGTTACTAAATATGTACCAAAGGAGAATTTTCATAGGTTTCCTAACACCTGAAGTTCTTCGGAGAAGTTTGCTAATAAAAGGTATCACAAGGATACCGAGGAGACTGCTGTTCTCAAGAGCATGGGTACCATGACAAGTACAGTGTACAAGCCTATGCGGCTGCTCTGTGGCTCTGGTTAGTATCCCAGCAAAATAAGACTGTGCAACATCCTCATCCAGCTGAGCTAGGATACTCTGAAATTATTTTACAAGCTGTTTATTGAAAAAATGCAAGCATTTCTGTTGTGTCTGGTTTTGGCATGGATTGCAATGAAGGTGGTGAAACACTGGAACAGGTTGCGCAGAGAGGTGATAGAAGCTCCATTCCTGGAAACATTCAAGGTCAGGTTGGACAGGGCTCTGAGAATCTGATTTAGTTGAAGATGTTCCTGCTCACTGCAGGAAGATTAGAGTAGATGAGTTTTAAAGGCCCCTTCCAACCAAAAACATTATACAATAATTATATGAATATGAATGGCCCTTCATTGCAAGCGATGTTGGCCAGATTCAGAGAAAGCCCTAAGTGTCCCTGCAATGCTGCTGGCAGTTCAGAGTGACAAGAACAGCAGAGCTGTTGTGACTTCCTGAGGTTCATGCTTCAGCTCTTGCCAGCTGCTACATGCAGCCAAATACTCACTCGAGAAACCCTTGAGATGATTCCTAAATATAAGAAGCATTTTATTAATTTCCATTTGACCCTAGACTGTGGAAATCTAGATGTGGCCTGGAGGCATTCATATTTTGGGTGCAATTGTGACGGACCAGGGAATTCAGCCTGCAGTAGTTGAGTGTGAAAAACTGTGGCCATATAAATGAGATTAAAGAGGAAATCTGTATTAAATCTAGATAAATCAGTGTTGTACTGTGTCAAGAGTAAAAAGATATTTATCAGTGTGGTACTTTAGAATAATATGCTGGAGTGGAGAGAATCTCAAAAGTGTATGGCAGCAACTGGTTTTAATAAGAAAATAATTGAATGTATAAAGTATAGCAAGTTGTAGTCTTTAACTGTGTACACCATTTCACTTTAATGCTCAGATTCTTTTAATTTTCCACTAGTTAAACAAGTGCATGGCTTTTTTGGTTTCCCAGTATGTTTTCATTTTTGTATTGTTAAATGACTTATTTTTTAGCAGAGACTAAGATAATTTGTTGGACAGGAACATATAGCATCCTTCATGCATTTCCTGAAAGCTGGAATTATGTTGCTGTTTCTCTATGAGGCTCTTCCATTTCCTGTTTTTCTGTAAATTTTAAGAGAAATCTTAGAAATTTTTTTTTTAATTATCACTGGTAAAGCAAGGAGTTTTTTAATGCCAAACTTTTTCCAGAGATTTAATATTTTTCTCATTGAAGATGAATTTTTTTTTTTAAAAAAGCTACTATCTCAGTTATTTCTGAGTTGCTGCTAATTTAAAGTCAGACTCCCTTCCTTAATGGGTTTCTCATTCTAGTGCCAGTTTCTTCCTCTGATATTTTAATAAAAGCTTGCTGTATTCCCCTTTGGATAGCATTACTGCACAATTCTTCTTCTCAGGCGTTATCTCTTGCTTGCAAGACTTGGCTGCAGCCATACTATTAATTGGTTTCCTCCCCGTTTTCCTTATACTAGAAAGGACTTTTATAACCTTCGAACTTTGAAATCACACTGGTCATTTCTTTCTCCTTCCATTTTTCTTTTGAAGCAATATTGAATTCCATTATAGCTCCTGGGGTGTCTTTCAGATTTGACCAGCTTTCCTGTACTAGAGTACTAGTTGTGTTGTTTGGATTAGGGATTTTTTTTTTTCTTATTTTTCCAGCTATATTCATTCTTATATTCAATGTCTGTTAGGTTGGTTGGTTTGTTTTACCAAAGAGAAAAATGCCAATCTTTTTTCCCTGTAGTTCCACTGTTCAATAAGATAGACTATAATTCAAAATAAACTCTGATTCTCCTTGCTGATAGATATTTGATTCTGCTATTAATCATCTATAAGACTTTCCCACAGTAATCCCCTCTTTTGAATTTATCACCACTGCATTTTTGATGGTGAGATTATAGCACAGTGATGGTTCCATTCTGAAATGTCACCATTTTGTTTGTCCCTTTCTGTCACTTTGCTAAAACTGAGAACCTATTCTTGCTGTCCAGTTATATTTATTAAGATGATTGCCATTCCTTTTCAGATTTGTTTTTGTGGTCTCATGTGTTTGTTAAGTCTATCAATTCACAGAATCACAGAATATTATGAGTTGGAAGGGACCTCAAAAGATCACCTAGTCCAACCCCCCTGCCACAGCAGGATTCCCTAGACCAGGTCACACAGAAGCATGTCCAGACAGGTCTTGAATATCTCCATAGAAGGAGACTCCACAACCTCTCTGGGCAGTCGATATTCCAATAGCTCTGTCTTTCTCCAGCTTATATTCCAACCTCTTCTACTGATCCTGACAAACCTGAGTTCATTCTGGTACAGTTGTGTATATGAGCACTGGTTGGACTTTGGGAGAGAGAAACAGTAGTCAGGAAGGAGCAAAAACTCTTTCAGTAAAAGACTGTTGTCAGTATGCAATTTGGAAAGAAGCCTTTGACATCCTGATAAATGTTGCTGGTGTAGAACATTCAAACTGTCTGACCTGAGTGTTGCTGTTGTCTACTAATGTACAAAGTAAGGAAATATTTGTTTTTAACAAATGGGGTTTGGTTTATTTTTTTGGTTTGTTTATTTCCCCTATATAGCAAAGCCATTTAGAGCCATGTCCCTCTTTATGTTACTGACTGAATCTGAATCTTAGGAGCCTAACTGTAGTAAGATATGAGGCAAATGAGATGTGCCATATTGCTGCTATATCTTCTGTCCTGAAGCTTTCTTGCTGAAAAGGGATTTTTATTTTATTTTTTTCATTTGTTTTGTTTTGTCCTTGTTCTAATTTGTGTTCAATTTCTGATAAGTAGTAGCCCTGTTTTTTGGTCTTTTCTGGCTTTAACTCAAGATGACATTTATGGAAGATGAAAGAGCTTAAGGATACTGGAGAGACATCCAGGGTGATTGTCTGCTGTTTGGCAGTGATTTATTAAAGCAACTCTCCTTATCTCCCTGTATGAGATCCTGGTACATTTACTGCAATAAACCCAGCTAGCTAGAGGTCTCCTTACCTTCTCAGCAAAAGTTTGTTGTGTCATAGACTTTGACATTCAAGTTCAAAGCCTAAGTATGATTTCATTTTTAATATCCAAAATTCATAGATTCCAACTAAACTATGGACTTCCTTGCAGCAGTCAGCCATTTTGGATGCATATTGCCCTTTTTTTATAATTGAAATACAGAATCTGCTTTGCTTTTTCAGATAAAATAACTTATATCTTGTAGTATTTTTGAAAAAGGATGGACATCCTTTGTGTTTCAGCCAGACTCCCTGTATTATGTGTGGATGCTTTGAGGCTTTAACAAATAGAGGACCTTCTAATAGAAGAATGAGAGGACAAGGAAGGAAAATTACTACAATGTGGGTTCTCTTTGACTCTGCAAAAAAACCCATCACCACCACCAACAAAACAAAAAAACCCAAACTGTCCCTCTTTTAGCTAATACAAAATAGTAAACTTACTGCTGTGTTTTAGCCCACAATTATAGGAAACACATACACAGTTGATGGAATCATCAAATCATTATTAAATAATTACACAGTATTTCAAGGTACCTGGATTTAATTGTTTTACATTAAAAAAAAACCCCAAACACCAAAACCCCAAGCCAAACATTAACTTCTAATTGAACAAGTGAGAAGGACAAAGGTCTGGAGTTCCTGGATTAATACTATGTCACTTAATAGTTTTAAATTGTCATAATAAAGTAAATCTGCATGCATGGTTTCTCTTTTTCCTCAAGGCCAAAAACATGGGTATACTTTTTATAGTGGGTAAATTTGCAGTAGGCACAATCTTGGGCTTTTTTTTTTACCATGTCCCACCCCTAAGCCATTCAAGATGTGAACAACCTCAGCAACCTGCCTGCAGGTGTTTATCGAGGTAGTGTTGGGTGTGTATTCACGTGTACATCTAGATGTCAGTGTCTGACTGTATGTGTAGAGTGTATGAGCATGTTGTTAGCAGAGGAAGCAGTGGTGTTCATGAGCTACAGTGCTTCTTCATGCTGTCACCATCCATGTAGGCTCTATGCCTGTACATAGCAGAAGTAGAAATGGACAATCAGCATATGCTGATATTTTCCTTTTCTTACGATGTCAAAGGAGGAAATATTCTGTTATTATATTGTCATCGGCATTCTTGGAACTATCCAGTATTTAGCATTTTATGTTGTTCTCTTTATTTAGAGAAATAGAGGAAAAAGGGTGATTTTTGTCTTAAAAACCAAAGTATGAATGTGCTGGTTTGTAGAATGGCTACCCAGCCTATTAGTTTCTAAGTTTTCAAAAGCCTTATATTCATAAACTCCCACTTGATGTACCCCTGATGGCCACATAGTAAGTGCACTCTAAAAAAACTGAGCCACAGCCTCCCTTTGCTGATCTCAGTAAGGTCTGGCTTGCTTACTCTGTTTGCTCTGGATTTGAATTAACATTGAATTGAATTGCTATTATGAGACAGTAAAGTCTGTGGCCACTTTGATAAAGCATTGCACTGATTTTTTTGTAAGGCAGCAGTTAATTATCAATATATAATTAGCACTTAGTAACAATGACAGGAAAAATGTTTCCTGATAGGTGTATAGTCTGCTGTATCTGGACAAAAAGCATCCTAGCATTTTAAAAGGGAAAGTATGGAAACACTTTACAATGATGTTCAGGAAGGCAGTATCAATCAATTTGAGAAGTTAAATGCAGAACTACATTATGGGAATATGACACAGAGGTAATCAAGAGGTCATTGCTTAGTAATCCTGGCACTTAATAGTTTCAAGTGTGTATTATTTACATAATTCTCACATGTGGAAAGGAAAGGAAGGACAAACAGACACATTGTGACGAAGCAGAACATGCCAGACATATTACTGCTTTTCAGTAGTGCTGCTTCCATGTATTTGCTATCGATTTCTGGAAAAAGCTATTTAATAAAGCTTTCAATATTCCCTCTCACTGATAGTAAATTTCTGCCAACAACAGAGAGGCTTCCCAGACCTGTTATGTGAGAACTCAGAAATAGCTCCTTATCTAGTCAAGTAGAAGAATCTCCTGACTCACTTTATGGTGTTATACAATAACGGGTATGCTGTAGGTGGTCTACCTATTGAATGCTAACTCAGAGAGCATGTTGCAATGAATATTTTGCTAGACAAAAAGGTAAACTGAAATCAGATTTAGGAATTTCAAAATTCTTTTTGGCACATAAACCAAGAAAAATTTAGAGAATTCCAGGTATTTCTCAGTGATTGTTGCTGATGAAGATTTTAGTATTTATTGAACTGTTAATATATCAATGAGTTAATGGAAGTATTTGCAGAATAATGACAAAATATTCACTATAGTAGAAGAAAAATATTTAAGGATGTTTTCATCCATCAAATATCTGAATATTGAAATAAATAGGAGCAATTCACAGTAAACTGAGAATAGAAAAAGTGAGAATTAAGTAAAATAATTCAACTTACCTCAAAATAAGGTAATTTTTCAGAACACTGCTTTCAGTTTCCAGTTTTTCCATTTTTCTGCAGGCACTTTCTTAAAAATAACTACAGCCACATCTTTAAAATCTTTTAATCAATATTTTTTACAGCAGTTGAGATTAGGTTATTCATTCTAGTGACAACAATGTCAATGAACTTGTTTGGCCTTAATGATTTGATTCTGACAGCACTTACTAATTCTGCTTAACATAAAACCAAAGGGTTTTGTACAAGGTTTAAAGATAGAAGTGGTTCCTGGTATGGCTGACAGGGTGGATTAGTGCTGCTTAGCCCTGTAGGAAAAGGTCACCGCTGCAGTACACAAGGGAAGGTTGTCACTGGGGAAGGTGAAGCCACGTCTAGCCTACAAAGAGAGATTTGGGCTTGGGTAAACTAGTTATTGGCAGGTATAAGTAGGATTTGCTTTTTGTCTCTTGCTTATCTTTGCCTACCAACACTGCTCTTGGCTTCTAATCACTGCTACCAAGCATCTGTCATGTCTATGGGACTTTTAGCTGCTCTTCTTCCTTCATCCTGGTCCCAACATTATTTGTTTTTGACATTTCCAAATAGAAGAGCACTACTAGGTGAGCAAGGGAAAATGAAAGACTTTTATCTACCAACAGAGGTTTTTAAGTTATGGAAAACTCCTTTAGATTTTTATTTTATTTTTGAAGTTGCATACAGCATTCTGTGCTTATCTATATCTCACTGAGAATTCATGTTCACTCCTGTATAACTTTTGCATCCCATTTAAATGGGAGTAACTGGAGATCTCATTACTTGGGATTTTGAATGATTAGTTGTCTAAAGATTCATAGAATGGTGTAGTGTATAGTAGCCTTAGGAGACAATTTCACGTGGTTGCATGAGGCAATATTGGCTCTGAAATACAGCTTACTAGGAAAACGATGGTTCAGCAGTTCACCCTGAAATGTCATGCCATTTCAGACTTACCTTTCACAGGGCTGCATATTGCAGACTTACGAGGCTGTACAGTGAAACCTACATACTACGGTTATTATATGTAAATGAGAATGCATGAGAAAGCAGCAGTTTGCAAAATGGCATCTGAATTATAAGAAATAAGAAGTGATTTCAAGCTTTCAATTTGCATTTAATAGAATCATAGAATGGTTTGAGTTGGAAGGGACCTTTAGAGGTCATCTAGTCCAACCCCCCTGCTGTGACCAGGGACAGCTTAATTAGATCAGGTTGTTCAGAGCCCTATCCAACCTGACCTTGAGTATTTCCAGGGATGAGGCATCTACTGCCTCTTTGGGCAATCTATTCCAGTGTTTCACCAACCTCCTTCTGAAAAATTTCTTCACTGTATCCAGCCTAAATCTCCCCTCCTTTAGTTTAAAACCATTACCCTTTGTCCTGTCACAACAGGCCTTGCTAAAAAGACTGTTCCCATCTTTCTTATAGGCTCTTATAGTACCAGGGTTACCAAGCCTTGTCTGCAGCAGCATGAATGGTGCTATCTGAATTTGATAATCTGGCCTCCCTGACGACAGCTAGCTTTGTTTAATACTGCACAAGATTTGTCTGTCTGGGTTATGTGTTTTCTTACACCAGCTTCATGCTATGTTCTCTCTTCAGTCACTCAGAGAGTCCAGAATTTGGTGATTTTCCTAGCTCTGTATACTGCTGTTCCTCTGAAATGGAAAATAGCAATTTTCCTAACTGTTAGGAGGGCAATTACAGACCACTGTAGATGTTCTTTTCCAATGTCAAAAACTAAATTTCAGTGTGGACCTGCTTAAAGATATGTATCACAAACCTCCACTGATTTTAGTGACTTTGCAGATAGATAGTAAATATATTTATTATGAAAATGGTAACAGGAGTCCTTGAGATTAGTACACAGCTCCTGAATCAGTTTCACTATATAATAATTTTAGGAACTAGCCCATTTGAGCCTGATACTGTTTCAGTGGATACACATATACATTTCTACAGAACTGTAGAGATGAGTTCAGGAGAGATCTACTCTTGAAAAGGCAATTTAGTGTTTCTACTTTTTGTCACCCAGCCTCTTTGTAAGGAGCACTTAGTACACATTACAAAAGGTAAATGAAATCAGACGACTAGTCTGAAGGGCTGGGAGACAGTGATTTTAGGTTTGAAACATGAATATTCATCAGATTTTGCTCCCCTAAAATAATCAATGAGCATAACCTTTCTTTTGGAAAAGCTGTCAAGTTTGTCATACTGCACATTCATAATTTGACTTAGAAATTATTCGATTGGAAATGAAGGAATTTTTTCAAGCAACATTAAACAGAGCATTTTATCAGTTTCCAATTACATTTTCTTCAGTATTTGTTAAATTCACTGATTTCAGAGAATTAAAAAGCAGCAATGTGTAAAAAATTGAGATTTAGTACTCAGGAGTAAGTAAACCAACTCCTCCTCCTTCAAGCTTTAAAAATAAAAAGTGGCTGAAAAATGCTTTCAGCAAATGTAAAGGGCTAAATTAATCTATCTCGTGTCTGGGAGTGCTAGATAGAAGCAAAGGGAACAGAAGGCCTTCTTGCTTTCCCTGCTCAGCTGTATTATTTGCTATTTTAGGCAGAGTCTCTCTCAACAAGCTGACAGGTATGCAATAACTGGGAAAACGGGCCATTTGATAATCATAGAATCATCAGAGTTGGAAGGGACCTCAAAGATCATGTCCTTAATTGCTTAGGTGTCACATATTTAGACACCTACACTTGAGAATTTTAATGTCTACCCAAATCCTACACATCACAAATAAAAATTAAGGTATGTAATATCATCATATTTGGTGTTTTGGATCACTCAGAAATAAGTGCAGAAAACCCTCTAAGTTATGGTTTAATAACAAATGAAATGTCTTCTCTCTAAGGGAAAGCCTTAGGAAAATGCTAATTCTAAGGCAAGGATGTTTAGAAATTATTTATACCTCATAACATAAAGGGGGTTTTAATATTTATTTGAGTATAGAAATGTATATTTGTATTATCCTTATGAATTCCTAATTCCTTTTAAAAGACTAGCTAGGCTCAGGCACTCAGTTGTGCTCTGCTTTATGAAATGTATTTCATTTTTGTTAGTTGTTGTTGTTTTTCAATTTCAAATTTATTTTGTCAAGTTGGTTTATATGTCAATTTGTTTCATTTCTTCCCCAAGAGACTTCTGCTTTTATGAGAGTCCCAGGTAAGGGATTTTAAAAGAAATTACTTTCAGTAATAGAACTATGAATTAAAAATAGAATATTTCCCTCAGACAAACTCTAGTAGATGTTTGTGCATGAAAAAATTCAACCAAAAAGCCAAAAATTTATTATAAAAACCTAAACTGAAGTACTGGTTAAGATAAAAGAACAATAAACAGAGAATCAAATGAATATCAGTACATGTTAGATATTTATTTAGTAATTGATTTTTAACAAGCAGATAACCTGACTTCTACTGGCAGACTATTTTGATAATGAAAAGGAAGATATAATAAGATGGACTTAACATGCTGCAGTCTATGGGAGAGCCCATAGTAGGTTGTTTATTTTCTGGGGTTGCACACTCAACTATTCCCAAGTGTAAGCCATCTAATTTGACAGATTCAAATGTGACCAGAAGCCTGAAGCAGAGGCCTGTCTTGTTCAACTACACTGAGTGTTTTTAGTAGCAGTATTACAGCAAAAGAGTGGATGCTGAACAGCAGTCTCAGGAGACTTCTAGACTTTGCCATGTTCAGGCAGACCATGACTGACTTGTAGCAATATCTTGATAAGAGGAAGGAGAAATCAAAATTAAGTTTTTTCAATGAAAAAGCTTGAATAAGCAGATAAAATACCACAAATACCAATGGGCCACTGGAATTGACTTGTTTGTCATACCATGCAAGAACCCTGTGGTGTTTTTTGCAAATACCTGTAACAGCAGCACACTTTTCTGTAGATGGGAGCAGCTGCCTGTAGCTGCAGCTTGTCAAGCCATGGACAAGTCTATTTGCAGACTACTGCAACTAGATTTGGGCTTGGACTTTGTTTTGGGGCAGTTAATTTTACTCTTCACCAACATTAATTCCAGTGACATTTTGGCTCGATGCCTAGGTTTCCGAAGAATGAATCTGAGGCCAGAAAGCTAATGTGTGCTTAATACAGCACATGGATCAGGTCCCTCAGAAGGGAAAGAGAAGCAGTACCAAGGGAAGGGAAGGCTCCACAAAGGGTTTTATTGCTGAATGTAGAGCACCCTATGGCACTTTGCTTTGGAACAGCATGTATATATTCTCTCCAGTCTCCAGTTTTAATACAGCTATTAAAAGTGAATCTTTAATCCATTTAGCTATCATATTTTTAACAATCATCTGTATTTAAGTATTTCACAATCAGAAAATTAGAAAGGGTTACTTGAGTACTACATGAAGTTCACATGAAGTTATTTTAGATGCACTGGCAACATTAGAGGTGCTAATGGAAATTTAGAGCTTTGCACAAAGGATAAGAGACTAAGCATCTTCATGAAGCCAGTGAGTCAGCAAAAAATTGAGAAAGGTCAGAGGTCCTGTGACTGGTCTCTCTGGTTTTGTCCTCCTTTGGAAAAAGCCACAAAATGTAGCAAGATGACTGGAGAATTGCCTCATGCTACTGCTTGCTCCTTTGCCTTTGCAGTGACTAAAGCACTATAGTCAAGAAAGGGGAGCAGTGTGTTTTGCAGTGCCGCCTTCTGCAGTGCTGCAAAAGAAAATGCCACTCTTATCTTAGTTCTTAGCAATTAAATAGATAAAAGTTACTTCTCTTATAGTTGGTCCCGTTACATTTTAGCCCAAGTCGTGATTGTCATTCAATATAAGGTTAGCTATTCTTTTAGCTAAGTTGTAGTCCTTCAAAACCATTTTAAGACATTTTTTATTTATATTTATGCCAATAATCCTTTAACTTTCCTGGGAACAAATTTTTTGAGGATGAGTAGAGTGAGGAAGGAGGGTGGGGTGAGGTGGGAGCATGATTACAAATAGAAATGAAGACTTTTTCTGAAAGAACAAGGTATATTTCTTATAAACACTGATTAGTTGTAGAAGAGCAGTATATTTGGTGTGAGTTGGGGGATTTTAAGAGGTAGGTTTACTCTAGAGTTTCTAGCCTGCTATAGCCTGTTCTCACTATGGCAATACCCTCTGCCCTTTAATTTCTGCTGCATCTGGTAATTTCATCTGGTCTGTCAGACAGGAAAGATTAGCTGAGTTTTAGGTTAAATGGGAGAGAACAGGAACAGGGCAATTTCAGGTGAAAAGTAACTACACAAAGTACTTGAATAATGTAATGACAACAGGCTTTCTCTGCTAGAATTGCATAGGAGGATTTTTGCTGCAGGCCCTATGTCACTCTCTGTAGTGCCCTTTGCTGTATGTGTCTAGGGTAGAGACGATGCAGCAGATCAATTCTCCAAACTCTCTGCTCCCTGCTAATGTCTAGAGCTTTGACCTTTGTAGGTAACATCCATCCTTTTTACATGAGGATTTGAGCTTGGTGGCCCTGTCTGCTGTAATCCATCGTATTTTCAGTCTCTTACTGTCTGGTCTTTTGATGTCTTTCTTGCATCCTAATTCTTTCTGCCACATTGCAGATGAATATTTTCATTCTTAGCTCTCCTACCAGGTGGTAAAAAGGACTCTCGTTCTTTCTGTTCTTTTTCCAGCAGAACTGCAGGCTTCATGCTTATCCATGACAGTACTTTTTTTTTTTCCTTCTTCACATAGAAACACTGCATTGAAAAAACAGTGTGCAAGCATTGTTTCTTTTTTGTGCCTGATAATTTTAGATTAACCTCCCCACTTTCACAGCTTACCTAGAGTTGTGAGTTTTTTGCGTGGTCACAATAAACAGCAGATGTGCTTTTCGTTTTACTAAAGTTAACTAAAAGTTTATATGGTTGGAAGGATCAATTGCACTTCTTTGCAGTGCTAACATAGTCATTGTTTTGGAGAGATCTTTTAGCTGGCTCTGAGATGAGGTGTCCTGTGCAACAAACGAACTGCCCCCAGTGCTCTGTGGATAGCCACGTCTCCAGAAGGATGCAGTGGGCTTGGAATGTGTGCCCTAGCAGATAGACAAGGCTCCTCAAGTGCCAAAGCCTCCTGCCTTGATATCTGTACCTACCACTACCATTTCTCAGGAACATGTGCATGGCTGTGGTGGGCTGGGGAGGGCCAGCCAGAAGGCTTTTGTCACCATCATTCACCATTTCTTGTTTGGTCTCATCACAAAATCCTCTTTCTGCACCTTAGTGCTGACCTCAGTGTGCTCCCCAGACATCCAGAATCCCCGAGAAACGGCCAGAACACAATTCCTTAAACATTTGATAAATCCTGACATGTCAGGGGAATAAATCCATTTGGTAGTTATTTATGTGCCTACAGGCATTGTTTTTCTCCTGCTGAAGATGCTTTAGAGGCTGAAATGGGTCCCCTTTTTAAAACCTGTGATCCATACCATGCTGACAAGCTGTGTCAAGAGTGCCTTGAATTCATGAGCACCATTTGCCTCTTTCAGTCAGTCTAGCAATAACAGTAATTTTGGTACTTTCATCTCTTGAAAGGAGAGAACTCATAGTAAGACACATTAGTGCTGCCACCCTTTCAGCTGAAAGGGATGCTTTTAACCTGCTGTTTCTCTGAACTTTGAGCTAAAAACAGGCAAGGGAAATATTCTGTTTTCCAGAGGAAGGACCACAACTTTCTAAAGGCTTTGGGTTCTTCTTTTTGGAAGAAAAGTGTTTAGAAAATGGAATGCAGCAATGCCCTCAGGAAACATCTGTCACTGTACTAGGCAGAATATCAAAAAGTTTAGGATGCATAAAAATTAGTTATTCAGCATGGTTACATATCTTTTGAGATTTGATCAAATATTTTCTATTTCTTTTTAAGGGAATTTCTCATATATTAGCTCTGGTTTTGCATTAAATTATGACTAAAATGGGTTTTTTGTTACAAGAGAAACTGAATCGTTTGCATTAAAAGAAACTATATTTGAAGAATTTTGTATCAAGCATCCATTTTATGTTATCTTAAGATTTGTACATTTTTTCATATGACTAACATATGGTGTAGCATTTCAACTAAGATGCTTCAATTTAGAAAGCAGTAGTTTTGTTCAGTATTAAATAGACATTTCCATAATGATTTGAAATATCAAATAAATTGAAACATCTGAAAGCTAAGATATAAAAAGAATATTTCCAGTGTCCTATTGCACCTGTTTTCTCAGTGTTAAAAAAGTTATATCTGATTTTAATATGATAGTGTAAGTATTGATGGACTGAAATTTATAAATTAGTTTCTAACTTATTCCATTTTGAAGCAAATCTTTTTATAATTATTGTGAGATTTTTTTTTTTTATCCATAGGTCAGTATATTGTCAAATATGTTTTAATTGAATATTTCCAGCTAGCTTTATATCTGCATAGCTCCATGATACTTTGCCCTGTCATAGTCCAGAAACCTGAGCAATTTCTCTTGGCTGCAACTCACTCCTAAAAGCTTTTCTTCTCCATACTGCTAAAAACAGGATAAGGATTAGGTTGAAACCTGAAGCAATAATTCCACTAATGAGCTCTTACCTTTGTTGGCACAAAGATAAACACATGGCACAGGTACTTTTTAAGAGATTATGGACCAACAAAGATTAGGTACCACTGATATATGGGATAACAAATATATATGTTTGGAAACTTCTGATGGTAGAATTCATCCCAGTTGTGATCTCTGAGCAGAATTAAAACACAAAGGCTCAATGATTGCTGTTAATGACGTGAAAAGTGGCTATATAACATAAGGTGCAAATGAATAGCCTTTAGAATTTCTGCAATATCCTGGTACAAGTCAGGATTAAAGGTAACATTAAACTCTTCAAAGAGAATTTATCTAAAATTAACTAATGTCAATAGTCTAAATGCCCAAATAGCTCTTTAAGGCAGAACTTGAAAATCTTGAACATTTGGGGAATTGAAAAAAAAAAAAAATCAAATAAATTCAAGGATGACTAAACCTCTGCAAATAACTTTAGTTCTTAAATCTGTGTTTTCTAAACTCAGCAACTTGACCTTCATAGGGGAAAAGGCTAGAAGGAATTAAAAATCAAGAAAAAACCATCCAAATCTCAAACCTAAACAAAAATGTTCTATGAACCTGAACTAACCTTTTTTATTTTTTTTTAGAGTATTCTGGTTTTGTGTACAGAATCCTGTATGTCTGCTTCATTTCATTTGTATTGCACATTTCTTTTCAGAGAAACTTCCCTGTCTTTATGTGGCTGTGTATTTGTATCAGAGTTATAAACTATATTTTTTTGAGACTTTCAGGCTTCTACAAAGCTTGATTAAAATCAGCCAGTGGTTTTGCCCAGGCAGCAGTGATGAGCAAGGCCCTGAAGGCCAGATATACAGAGAACATGAGCACTGAAACCTTGATTCCCTACAAAATGATGCTAAAAATCAGGTCATGCAGAAGCAGGAGAAAGTCAGCTAAAGCAGTAATTTGGGTCTTTACTCAGCAAAATCTGGGAAATGAGCATGAGTGACAGTCCAGGCAAACAAAACCAGGGGAAGAAACAGCTTTGTGCTCTGCTTAAATTGTCCTTTGTTAGACAGGTGGTTGTCATGATGCTGCCTGCAAGCAAGTAAGCCTGTTAGGCTTCAGATAATAGGCTTACCCTCTTATCTGAAAATATTTCTGTGGATCAAGCTCTCAGAGTTTCAAGGGTGAAGATTTTTATTAAGAAGCCCTTTAGGCATAGAGCTAGCAGCATTTCCCACATTCACAACTTGTTGCTGAACTCAACAAACAGGCGCTTTGCCTTGAGACCTGCAGGGAAAAACTACATTGAATGAGTGTGTGTGGGAAGAAGCCTATTGCTCCCAGTCAATTCCCAAATAAAATTCATCCCATGGTTTCAGAAGCTCTGTGTTTCTGACTGTGCTTCTAAATTGCTCTCCCTGCTCCTTGGATGGCAGAAAAGGGCCATGAGCTCTGGGATCACGTTAAGCCAAGTGATAAGGTTACCAAGAGAGTGTTGCAAGAAGGTGACAAGGATTTCTGATGTCTCTCAATAAGTGTTGCTTTCACCTTGTAGCTAAAAACGGTGATTTTATTATTATTATTATTATTATTATTTAAAAGATATAAAATTACAAATGAGCTTTAACAATTTTGGTTTAGTCTCTGCTTGCCACATCTTTTCAGCAGCAGCAGCATAGGACAATGTGGGGAAACAAATGTCTCTTGCATACTGAAAACTGTTGTAACTGTTACTTTACCTCAACATCAAAGCTGAAAAAAACCCTGCTGGTTTGAAGTGTTGCTATTTCATGAAGTGTTATAGGATGAGTATCATTACAAGAATGAACAGAGATCTGCTTGTCGTGATTCTTCTAACATATTAGGTAGATTTCTTCAGATTGAGTTTAATCAGTGGCAAACAGGAAAAATAAAGCTCTGTTTCTGTGTGTAAGCAAAAAATAGGATAGACAGTTCTAGCAACAAATACTCTTGAAGGTGAGAGACTACACAGAGCGGAGGATGTTACCAGTAAATCAGACTTCAACATTAAGCAAATAATTACTAGGAAAAGTTCTCTTCTGAACAGTTATCACGAGGATCTGTTTGGTTTCTTCATGCTGTAAAGACATGGCTGAGTAAAGATCTTTGATTTTTCAGTACCTCCTTCCTAGCTGAATCCATGGCTGGCAGTTTGCAAATGTGAAAGGCAAATTCTGCTTCTCTCGGGATGTTTAAGGTGCTCATTTCAATACGGTTTTCCTCCAAATACAAATGTGTGTCCTATGAGATATTTTTTTTTATGCTTGTGGGATCTCATATCTCTCTTCACTTTTGGGGATGCAAACTGACTTACTTAAGAATAACATTTTTACTTCTTCAGTAATAAGGTAACAAGGAATAAAATTTTATATTGCTTTTGTATTTTCTGAAGAACTGTATAGGCATTGTACTTTGTTAATTTATGTCCATTCAACTGGTGTTAATCAACTTGTCTGAATCTGCATTTGAAAAATCTAAACATCTCTTGGATCCAAACACTGTGTTAAAACATAACAAACAGCAGCAGGAAGATTATTCCATCAAAAGCTTTTCTCCCTTGGTTTGTTATGGTATTGTCAACAGTTCTTGATGGAATTACTTCCTTACATTGTACTTCAACCCATACAATACTATTTTCCATAGGCTATTTGAAATGTGATGTTTCTCTGCCTCATTTGAAGAAAAGAACTGTGCATTCCAGGACCAAACTATCTTTTCTAGTTGAATATTTATTATTTTATTCAAGTAGAACTTGCCTAAATTCTGTCTTGCAAAGTTCCTTCTTCTGATTGTTGACACATTCTGTTACGTGTTTAGAGCTAGTTAATGACTTTCCACTGCCTCTATCATGTCAGATTAAGTGTTGTATTCAGAAATAAGTGGAAACCTGGAGAGGTTCTGGCAAAGATTTATTCAGATCCTGAGGTGTGGTTATGCAGGTTTTGCAAGTATGTATAATTATTACAAGAAATATAAATCTTCCATCAATTCATTTCTTAATCCTGCAGGCTCTAAACTCAAATTATTTCTTAAAGCACTTATTAAATGCGTGGAAGAAGAAATATGAAAATACATTGACCTTGCAAAAATGCATTTTGCTTTAACTGTGCTCTTGGGCTAGAAGTAACTTCTGTGGTTGGCTATAATTTTCTAATTGGATCTTCTTATTAAAAGAATTCAAATGTGAACTAAAATATCCTCCCAAGGTGATACTGTATGAAAGCAGATACATAAATGCATTGCTATTCTTTTTAGTTGTAAACAATTTTCCTTCAAATATGCTGAATGCATCCATTTTGAAATGTACATGTCATGATTTTCTATCCATGACCTCAAAGTAATTCAAGATTAATGCTTCAGTGGTTGCCTTGTTTGGGTATGACAGGCAATGCATTACACTTGCTGAGGAAAAGGTGGTGAATTATGAGGCCAACTGGCTATGTTTTCATTTAGTGATGAGAATAGAATATATATTATAAGATTTACAGCTCCTGGAATTTTCTAATTTGATTCAAGACCTGGATTTTGGACCTCACAGTCTTTGGAGTGAAACAAAGTGTTGATTTTATGAATTCGGTGCCATTTTGAATCTATCTGTCAAGGCTGGTTGTGGCTATTTTATGAATAATGTGTAGTTGAGCTCATAACAAAAGATTTAAAACTGATTAATTCATGATGAATTGAACATGGAACGTGGAATTTTGCCAACTGATACATTGGCTTGCCTGTGAGGAGTTGCTTTGAGTAAAACAGTCCAATTATTTTCTTTTCTTCTTAATGAGATAAGAGATTATTTCTGTTCTCAAAAGTCAGTTAGGGGAGTAGCTATTAAGTCTTTATTTTAAGCTGAATCCCACCTTACTCTCCTGAGATTTGATCTGAAATATGGGTGTTAAAAATGATGGTTTGTGGCAGCATCCTGGACTACAAGTTAATATTCACTTTACTGGTATGCTGTGAAGAAGCAACATCCACCTCCATGGGGTGTGTTGTGGAGACTGAATTATGCATCATGTTCCTTTTTTATGGATTTTATATGTGAGGGACTAGCTTAAGCACAGGCTGATGATCAGCAAGTTCTATCTTCCTCTTGCAGGGCTTAACTTGTGTGAGTAGAGTAAGGAAAGGTGTACTGTGTTCAAGCTTTCTATTGTGGGCTTCTAGTTTAAGTCCTCTACCTCTCTCATATTGCTCCAGTCTTTCCTGCTTACACTTTGGATGCATCTGCACTTGTCTGCTGACTACAAAGGGTGTTAAATATCAACCTTTGACTTCCTAACTCACATTTAATGTAGATGCCTTGCACATCACTGACACAAATTGTTTTACACTCCTGGTAGTCACTCACTTCACAGGTGGCTAAATTTGGGGGTTTTGCTTTTTCAGGGCACTGTTAGCCAGTTTGAATAACTACCCCAGTATAACTGAAGGCATCTCAGTTCTAGTTACTGCAGCAGACTAGTGTTCTAGCATTTTATTTGACAAACATGAAAGTAGGCTATACTAATCAAAGCAGTTGCCTGTGTTTCTTATACCTCTAGTATTTCTACAAACATTTGTGTAGAGACATCCAGAGGCTCTAAGGGAGGGACACAGAGACCTGCATCATCTGAGGATACCTTAACATGAACCAGACAGCTGTGTGCAACCAGAGGAAGTGATAACACCTCACTGCTCATCTTTGATCTGCTCTTAGTGTGATTTATAGATCTTCAAACATAGACTCAGGAGTTAAGTTTCTGGTTAGCCCCAAATATTACTCTTTTATCATGATCTCAGTTATCTCATTTGTCCTCTAAAATCATTCCCCCTAGCAGCAAAAATACGCATGGGCAGTGCCCTGTATGCTCCCACTGTGTAGTGAACAATATAGAAGTATACAAAAGTGTTTTCAAGATTTGAAAGCTCAGAGTTGCTATAAAAAGCAAGTAAAGGTTATTTTGCTAAATATATTTGTTCAGATTCCCTGAATCCCAAATCCATACACAAGTCCTTAGTGATACCTGAGTTCCAGTGGCATAAGCAAGAATTTCACTGAGGATTTTTCATTCCTAAGCAAGACTCACAAGGATCATACTACTGTGGTTGAAAGCCCTTCATTTGCAGTACAAAGCACGTGACAAAGTGTTATTTTTCATTCTGAGTTACAGACTACTCTAGATAAAATAGTTTTTCTGATTAAATTGTTTTAAGAGGAAAAGTTTTGGTTTTGGTTTTATTTTTTTTTCTAGAGCTATATTCTGCAAGTATTCCTTTGTATTTATCATGTGTGGCTCCTTATTTTGTCATATGTCATTTGAACATTTTTCTAAAGAGAAAGTGTGTAGTGGCTGAGTATCCACAGTTATCAGAGTCAGTGTTTTCACACTCATTTGTGTCTGTATTTTGTCCATTTAAGGCCAAACATAGCTGCTGTTTTTTGACATGCAGCTTCAGTTAGTGATAACCTAAATTTTAAGATATTCCTACAGCAAACTATAGGCTCAAAGCACATATTTGCATTACAGCTTTGCAAATCAGAAGCTAAGGTCTAAAGAAAATTAGAAACTCTGTATTGGTGCCCAGCTTGTTAAAAATGTTGGTTAAAGCAATCAACTAATATCTTGCAGGTTGTAGGGAGTCTGGTAGTCCAGGGGCTTCAATCGTGCTTCATATAGCCCCTTTTGTTACAGAAGCCTTTCAACTTTGGAAAATGACAGAAGGCAGCTTGCTTTAATGTAAAATTCAGATTCATCCCTAGAGCAGACCTCTTTTAGGCACTAAATTAATGAAGCATTTCTAAAGAAAAATACAAAACTGTGTTGTTATATACAGTCACAGTGAAGGTAGTGGCTGCTGGGCTGCTTGCTTGCTCTCTGTTCGCCAGTTTGAACCCAGAACTAGGCAATACACAGCGAGCTGAGCTGCTGGGTAGGGATGAACCTTTGGCTAGTTAGCTGAAAAAAATCTGTCAGACATTTGCAAACAGTGGTTTTGAATAGATTTATAAATTATACAGATCTGAGAGGATTTCTCTTAGAAACAGTAAAATGCACATCCTTAATGCGGAGATTATGACTTGCTGAATTTCAAGGTTCTTCTCCAGTTGCTCATGGCAGACAGGGCTTTCTCAAATAAAAGGTTGCCAGAACTTGTCAAAACAAGGCATTTTTCTCTTAGACATTCATCACAGATAGCTGAATTGCACTTGGTGACATTTTCTTTTAAAGGAATCAACCTGCAACTGACACTGGACCAAAGAAAAAAAAATCCCAAAGTTTTAGGTAGGTAAACTGTAGTTTTAAAAATGGAAATGGTGTTAGGCATTAATAAGCAGAGGTAGTAACCTAACCTCTAGGATGCATCAAAAAAGAGGAAAGTAAATGAAAGACAAAATTAAAATTAAAGATAAATGTTAGCCAGTGTTTTAAAAGCCTATATTAAGTACTTTAAATACAGTTTGACAAGAACGTTGCTTTGATGAGGGGTAGGAGGAACAAGTACAAAAAATTAGACTGATAATTTCCTGCAGACTCCCAAGAGTGTGGTTTAGATATCAAGGTGGTACACATATAATTTTACCAGATTTGTTTGTCATATGTTTGCTAGCTTAAAGGAGAAATGAATATGAATCATCAATAACTTTTTCCAAATTATAAATAAAGCATTTTCATTATCCAAAAATTACAATAACTTTTGTGATAGCAACTATGTTATCTGGACATGGGCAAAGAAGGCTGAAAAAGTAGAAACAGTAAATACTGAAAGATAAAAGATTTAGCTGAATGACCAAGTGAAAACAACTCTGGACAATGCAGTAAAATAAGCACAGACCAATGATCTTCATTGCTAAAAGGGTGGCTGATAGAGTCAACTTTGTTGGAGTTTTCCATTTATACCATGTGTTTTCAAAAGGTTGGTATGAAAAATTGTTTCAAGTAGTAATCAGTTTCTTTAATAGTCCTTAGAAAAATGTTATACAGGAAAGAAAGATGTTGTTGATATTCCAGTCTTGTTTTGCTAACGCTGTATATTAGCAGAAATCTGGGGGTATGGACACCAAACCCACAAATTTAGAAAACATCTTGAGCACCTATCATAAGAGATAAAAATCCAGACAAATATAGTGATGTCTCTGAAAGGTCAGAAGTGGAGGTGTCAAAATAATCTTCTATGTATCTTACAAGACAACCCTGAGTGTTCCCAGAACCCGCTAATAATCCACCGGTGAGTGAGGTGTGATGGGTGTGAAACACCACAGAGAAGCCATAATAGAAAGGAAACATGTTCATATTCATTTTAGCCTAAAAAATTCAGCCATAGAGAACATGTTTATATTTTTTTGGATTAGCTGCACTATTTCCGAATTTAGGAAATGTGAATCTTCTTACAGAGAAAAATGAGAATGAAATAAAGAATCAAAAATTAAAATTGAATAAAATATCAGAGACACCTGGAGAAACAGAATTAAATGTTGATCTTGGTCTCCAGGGTCTTAGGGAAGACTCAGAAAACTGATGGTCAAGTGTTAATATACATGAATGTCAGACATTAAAAGTTCATGTTGCTTGTGAAAGTACCCAGTACATCTTATTTTGAATCTGGCTTATGTTTTGGGTTTTTTTACCTTTTTAAAACTGTATTTTAATGAGTGTATTTTGTATTTTCTAAAGTATAGCTACATTTAATGTTATTGATGCGTTAGCAGTGTTATAAAAGGTATATTCCCATGTGTTACAGATGATTTGAGTAATGCCTTTTAACATCAAGGAAATTCCATATCACATTAGACAGTGAAAAATACAGGAAGTATAAATGAATAGTGCTTTAGAGATGTTCTTAGATTAATATGAGCAGACTACGAGGTATGCTATTATAATTACTTAGATATTAAATAAATAAAATAATATTTTGTTGTTAAATCACTTTTGCTTATATTACTTGGAAATAGCAGAATTACTTGGAATAGCAGAAGGCATATTTCTGTGTAGCCATTGTACTCAGTGATGGAAAGTGAAGCACTGTAATAAAGTCTTGCTTTCTGAAATATGTTTATCTTGTCGTTGAGCTGGCTTACTAATGCGATTTTCTACCTTTCACAAAAAGAAGGTAATGCTTGCTGCAGTTGCTATGCTACAAGACTAGTGCAATGAACTTTCCGGTGCATCAGCACACTTTTTGTACCATGCAATTCACTGTCACTGCTGTGATGACTTTCTAAAGCCTTCCATGAAGAAGTGGACAAATTAATTTAATCTCTCAGAGCACCATGTGTAAAATAAGGATGCACAGATATTTTTCTTGTTTGCTCTGAATGAATAGTAGCAATAGTACTGAGCCTTAACTTGACTGTGGGGTTGGTTCATTTCTAGATGTTTTTTGTAAATGGCAGCTCATGATATAGGCTACAGCAAAACAAGGATATGATATATTTTCTCTCGTGTTTTGAACTTTACCAGCATGCATAAACATGTCACCTAGCGGTGTCTTTCCAGAAGTTATGTGTCTAGAACAGACTTTATCAACCCTTTCCTCTGTAGGAGCGGTAAAGACCCTAAGAGGGACGTTCAAGGGACAGTTTATCCCACAAACCTGACATATTTTAAGCCAAGATGAATTTCCTTCTAGAGGAGCCTGCTTCTTTGTAGTAGTTGGAGAGAGCACATAGCTCGATAGCGTAAATAAGATACCTAGCTCTTATATAGCTAGAACTATAGGAGATTAATCCCATTGCAAGTGATAAGGTGAATATTTTTCAAACTCTGTGGCCTGGGAATAATCCAAACCAAGATTAACAGGTGAAGACGCGGCAAAACCGGGTGTATATTTCTGTGTGTGGAAATAAGCTATGAGTCATAAAGTAACACCATGGAGAAGCAATTGTGTAGAGAAAGGTCTGAGACACACAAATCAACCTCCCTTGTGCGCAAAAGCAAAGCTTTTTATGAGATTAGGTAAATGACATTTCTATGTGAATAGCCTTTCCCTCATTTGCATCCTCTGCCTCAGTCTCCCAAAGCAGAAGAGTTGACAGCCTGTGTTTCTTGAGAGATGTACAACTTGTTCTCTGTCAGCCCTGGTGATGGTATTGTCAGAGAATCCTATTTTGATGACATTGCACCCACTAGACAAAGGCTGGAGACAAGAAGATAAAACTTTTGGAAATGCTAGCTTCCTGCTGACAGTTGATTAGGCTGCAGAAGAGATACTCCTTTTATTTTTCCATAGCCTGGAAATACATCAGGTATTCTCCAACCTATTAATAAAGCTTTGGTTAGCAATACCAGGTGAGTTTAATGGATTTCCCTGCCAGAGTGCTGAATGTGATTGCAATGAAGCATGAAACAACCTGTTTTAATGACTTACACTAGGCACCTGAGACTTTTATTAAATGAACAAGCAACCACTTGACAGTGGATGAACAATTAATTAAAAAGTCTGAAATCTAATATTCATTGTACATTAGGAAATATTACTGAAAATTTTCTGGTGAAGTTCTTGAAGAATAAGTAATCACATCTATTGATCTTGAGATGTTTTCTGCCTATTGATATGCAGTATGTAAACTAGATGTGCTGTTTTCTCTGCAGCTGGGATGACAGCAGCTCAGTTAGTAGTGGCCTCAGTGACACTCTTGACAACCTCAGCACAGATGATTTGAATACCACCTCGTCTGTCAGCTCTTATTCCAATATAACTGCCTCTTCCAGGAAGAACACTCATGCCCAGGTGAGTAGATTTTCATTGCCATTTCTTGCAATACCCCACAAGTGTGCAGGAGAACATGGAAAAAAGCTTAGTATCAATGCCTCTGAAACAAATGGAATATTCTTATTTTATCACACTCGTGTGCAAGAAGCCTATTGACCCAACCCTGACCATGGGCTAAAATCTCAGATTCTCTGCTCCCAGGGCACATCCCACTGCTGAAGGCACCAGCTGGCAAGACGCTGTTCTGCCCACCCTGGAGAAGTCCTCACTGGTCACTGCCCCAGGAATACCCCAGCCACTGCTGCACCCTAACATACAATATAACTGGATCTATGACAGGTGGATTTCTATTCACTTTAACCCATTTGGGATCTCTCTTTCAACAGATAACACAATTAAAAATAAGATAGTTTTTGTCTTTCTTGAGTTGACACATATCAAGGAAGAAATACCTAGGCTGTACTTCCCTTTCCTTGTCTTCTCCACTGGAGAAAGGAGGCTGAAGGAAGGAGCCCACAGGTGGCAGAACTTCTCTTCTGCACAGATAGGTCCAGGAATGAAAGTGTCTCATGGGGCCATAAGCTGACAATGCATAGTGTCAAAATAGAGTTCTGAATGCTGTATAGACACAAGCTATATACAAAATAAGTATAATCATATGTGTGTATTTATATACAAAAATCCCTTGTGCCAGGTCTTCCAGCGTTTCTTCCCAGCTACCCTCAAAATCACAAGTGATGAAAAACACAATACTGAATGCTTGCAGGACTCTGTTCATCCAAATAAAGAAAGAAAAATGAAGAGTTAGTCCCAGTAGAAAACTATTCTTTGCCATGTCATCTCCTGTTTACAAAGAGGGAACTTCAAGACTGAACACTCAGCCCAGAGAAAAAGTTGTTGCCTCCAGTGATTTGATGTCAAGTATTCAGGACATAAGACTGACACTCCCAGTTCCATTTAGACTCCTGCAGGCAGCCAGTGCCTGCAATTCAGAGATCTGTTTTGTAGATTTACATTGTGGCAGACTTTGTCAACAGGAGAAAAAAAACATATTTGTCATTTCCCTCAGACAATAGGGAAATCAAGTTAATTTGGGAATGAAGATTAGTTTAATCTGCAGCAGGACGGATTTCAGACCAGTGTTGTACTTGTGTAAAGATACTCACACAAATGCCAGCATCCTTCAGCCCTTGCCATTACTTTTCTCACCCTGTCAGGGTCTCCCATGGTTGCTAACTGGAGATCAGCCTTTTCTCTTTCACATCAACAGGGATGGACAGCTAGTCCTCGCTTACTTGTTCCACTACATCATCATCATCGTCATCATGGGGAAATCTCAAGCTATTTAACTTTTTTGGGGTTTTTCATTTGAGTGATCTCATGTTCTACCTGCTCAACCAGATACTATTTGCAGTTTGCTTAGTAATACATAGAGATGCAGCATGTGTTCAGATGTTGCTTTTCTGCCAGAACTGCTTTATGCTGTGAAGGCTAGGAACAGACCTTTATCAGGTTTGCCTCTACCAGGCAGATTAATCAGAATGCACTGTACCCCAAGATAGCCTGCAGTCTCAGTCAGAGGCTGAGAAGAGCAGAATAGATAAGTATTTTGCCAGCCGTTCTCCTGGTGTGAGATAAATTTATGCAACACAGATATCTCTTTTGCAGTCTTTTTTAAGTGATCTGAACAGTGCAAGCTGGCTATAGCCTAAGGCAGAAATTGCACATCCTGGTTTTCTTCTTATTAAACGAGGATTAACATTGCTTTTCAGATCCCATAATGGTGAAGAGAGGCTATTAAAAAGTAGTATACTGCTATTTCTTGGAAATAATGCACTTTTCTTTAAAAATGCAAAGTTATGTATTTATAACCATTCCTTTATGAGCAAAGTTCTGGAAGCATCATGCATGTTGTAACAACACCACTAATGAAAACGCTCTTCTGAAGGACCTGCAAGGTGTGTGTAGGTGTTTACTTGTGCTCTTTTCCCATCAATCCTTACCTAAAATCCGTACTAGCATCTCTAATTCATAGATGAAATCAGAGAATTGCACAGAGCTTTTGCATTTTGTATGCCTCAAATAACAAATATTTAAACAGTAACTGATTATTCTGTTGGTCATCTAATCAGTGTTAATCCAACTTATTCCCTAGTGCATAGGAAACAGCCACAGAGTGGTCTTTGGGGAGGAGAAGCTGTGGCAACACAGAATGATAAATAGTCCTCCTTTGAATGTTTGCAGTCCCATTTAGGTTAATTGTATGAAGATAAGGAAATGGTGATACCTGAGAACAGCACCACCTTTTTTCTTTTTAAGAGGGGCAAAGGTAATTGGGACTGGTGAGATGATGATGTGCAAATAAGGCTTGAGATTAAGACAACGACACTTCAAGAAAACAGGAGGAAGGGTTACAACGAACAGTCTGTCAGCACAAATAACACAAGTCTCATCAAACATGGAGGATAGAGTCAGTCTCCAACATTTCTAAGCTACTTTCACAACTTCTATGCTGTCTGTCTTGTTGGGCTGCTCCTTGCAGCACACCCTTACCAGCATGACCTAAGGAAAGCAGATACTACAGAGGTATTAGGTCCTCACTGGGGCATTTTCCACATGGGTCTGAGTTTCATAGCAAGTGTGACTCCAGCTGGTTACCTTCACCCTGCTGGTGGCTAATGCTTGCATAAGCCTCTCTTCTAGCTGCACTGCTACCTGGTATAGCTAGAGTGAGCTTCTTGGAAACAATTCATTTCAGTGGAAACAAACCAGTGGAAAAGCCATCAGCTGTAGCACTGTTAATTTTGCTGAAAATTTTGTCCTTGCGCACTGGTAGTACCACATACTCAGTGCTGCCGGAAGAACGTTCCTAATTCAGTCAGTGGAAGGCTCAGCTAGGAAAAGACAAGAAACTGGACTGTGATTTTAGTAGTATATTTAGGAATTCCCTCATTCAAGCTTTTAGTGAAACCTTTCAGCTCAGTGATTCATTTGTGAAATTCAGAGTTGATGAACAATAGTATATCACCACTGATAGTTAAAGTAAATTACATTTCACTTAATTTTTCTTTATTTATGAAGGAAAAAGTTGTAATCTGTTGAAAATAAAAGAAAAATGTCCCAAAATGTGAGTGTTTGTAAACTTTTGTGATCAAGATACTAATGTTTTATAAGGGAGCTTTCTGTGGCTCTTGCCACTGGCAAATCAATATGTTTATTTTCCTCTTCTGTGATTTAAGAAATCAGCAAATACTGAAAATGCTGAGACTGACCATTTCTCTTACAAATCTCCTGTAGCTGAAGACAGACTCAGAGAAGCGCTCAGTTACGGACGGTGAAACTTGGGGCAGCACTGAAGAACTGAAGAAACCAGAGGAAGATTTTGACAGCAGTGTAGATGGCAGTGGCAAGTGGAAAGGCCTTCCCTTGGGGCTGTCTGAAGATTCAGAGAAGGGAGGGCAGAAAACATCTATCTCTGTTTCACAGACTGGATCCTGGAGGAGGGGCATGACTGCACAAGTAGGAACAACTCAGCCCAGGCACAAAGCAGGAACAAGTGCACTCAAGACTCCGGGTAGGAAACTTCTCTAGTTCAGATTACAGCATTGAAAATTAAGGCTTTATACTTATAATTCTTGTTTTAGCAGTAAGGAATCCTGAGTGGGCTAAAAAGACTAGTTATTATAAATGTATGACTGACATGGGGAACTGTAAGCACATTGGTAGTTCATATAAATGACTGCAAAACAAGATTGTAATAATATGCTAACTTATTTGTCTGTATAGCTGTTAGTTTGCTACACTTCTTACTAATAATTTATTAATTGTATGTGAATGTATCCACAACAAAAACTGTATTTACATTTTGGTTTACTATTAGTTGAATTCGTCAGGTTCTACTAAGGAATTTTTAAAAGTATTTTTGGACTCCTGTATGTCTTAACTTTGCTCTGTAGAGAAAATGTATAGCTTTGATAATTGAACATTTGCAGATAAATGTCCAAAGATTAGAAGCTGAGATAACAAGATCTAAGATTCAAGTGAGGAAACTCAGAACTAGAGTTTTTGAACTAAAGTTAAATTGTCACTTTCCGTATACTGCAGGTATTCCATAGACCACTATTAAGAGAGAAAAAATTGTAAAAAAATACCTTTTCGCACACTTTCTTCTGTTGTAGATGTCTTCTTACCTAATTTTGAAAGGCCTCTCAGAAGTAGTAACCACTTCTGCACTCTAGTTTTGAAACAAAAAATCCAAAATTGGTGAAGTACATCATTATTAAGACAATCTAACCCATCACTTTACTAAGGAAATATTATTGTATGACATTTTCCTTTGCCATGTGCCGACAAAATACTACATGAGAATGCTTTAATACTTGTTGTAAAGGCAACTGACAAGGATCTCCTCGATATAAATTCAAATCCTTTGTAAGCCTCTTTTGTTTCTTAGTGATTTGGAACTGCTAAATATTGGTCAGCCTCTGGTCTTTAAGATCCCCAAGGGTCATTGCCACGGACAGTGGTCATATGGGTGTAGAAACAGCACCTCTGTAATAACAATTTAAAAAAGGACATACTAAAAGGTTTACCATATGCCAAGCTAAATTTCCCAGATCTGCTTTGCTGAAGGTGAGCAGGCAGCCACTATGCAACGCAGAACTGAGGCCTTAATTTTTTTAAGTACATACTAATAGTCAGTGCAATCACCATGTAGGAGTTTGCCTCGTGTCTTGGTGTGTGCATGTGTTTGTGTAGTATGAAATGTGCACTGGAGAAAACATGAGTGGATTTAGTTCTGACTTGCAGGTGTTGCTCTTTATTATAGTTTAGTTCTTTAAGAGAATTAGGCCACCCACATCCAGAGCTTCCATAATTGCATGAAAACTGAATTAAAAATTCTGTTACGCTGAATATTTGTTCCTTATTAAGAGCATACACTAGGTGCATAAAGAGAAATTAGAAGAGAAATAGTATTTTTTGTCTGTTTGTAAAATAGGAAGAGGATATTTTCTTTTAAGGTAAAAGAGAATATTTTATTTAAATCTTTCTGAATGCCACTATAATGTTATGTAGGATTATATAGTGTATAGGTATGTGTATGTGCAGTACTGAAGACAGACTCTCAGAAAATCAGAAATCTTGAAAAGATATCAAGGATACAACAAAGCCTATTGACTCATGTAACTGATATTGTTATAGATCAAGAAGATTCATACCATGATAACATAATCTCTTCCTGACAATATTTGTATAACTAAACCCAGAGCAAACGTAACCGTAAGCCAACAAGAAAGATATCAGTGAAAACCAAAGAATTCAATAAATACAACTAATTTCTACATACGTAATTAATGTTGGAAATTTACATTCTAGAAATGTTAATTACATCTCATGTTTTGTTTTCAAATATTAGTTCTTATATATAGAAATGCTATTATCAGTAAAAGAGCCAAATAAGATCTTGTGCATTTTTCCATTTTGAAATTGTAACAATATAGTATTAAAATTATATATTGAGACATTACAGCTTAAACACATGATCTTTTCAAATCTATTTTTATTTAGGAAAAACAGATGATGCAAAAGCTTCAGAAAAAGTGAAAACTCCCCTGAAAGGAGCTTCCATTCAACGTTCTCCATCAGATGCAGGAAAAAGCAGCGGAGATGAAGGAAAAAAGCCCCCCTCTGGCATTGGAAGATCAACTGCTACAGGGTCCTTTGGATTCAAGAAGTCTGGGATGGGATCTTCTACCATAATCACCACAAGTGGAGCAACCATTACAAGCGGGTCAGCAACTCTAGGAAAAATGCCAAAATCTTCAGCTATTGGTGGCAAGTCCAATGCAGGGCGAAAAACAAGCTTAGATGGTTCCCAGAACCAGGATGATGGTGTCCTGCACGTGAACTCGAAGACAACTTTGCAGTACCGAAGTTTGCCTCGCCCATCAAAATCCAGCGGCAGTGGGATCCCTGGCAGGGGAGGCCACCGCTCCAGCACCAGCAGCATTGACTCCAATGTCAGCAGCAAGTCTGCGGGCGCTGCTGCTACCAAACTGCGAGAGCCAAGCAAGATCGGATCAGGGCGGTCCAGCCCTGTCACCATCAACCAGACGGACAAGGAAAAAGAGAAAGTGGCTGTGTCTGATTCTGAGAGTGTCTCGCTGTCCAGTTCCCCCAAATCCAGCCCAACTTCGGCAAGCGCCTCTGGCACTCCAGGACTTAGGCAGCCTGGATCCAAATACCCAGATATCGCCTCCCCTACCTTTCGAAGGTTAGTGCTTTTCTGTGAATTCCTGAAGTTGCAGTATAAAAAGCAGGGCTTTGCAATGTTTTGAAGTACTGGGCAAAAAGCCTTTTCAGGGCATATGTTGCCACAAGTAGAGAATCAAGTAAAAAAAAAAAATAAAGGGGAAATATTTTTTTCACACAGTGTACTTATTTCTCTAAGATCTAAAGACCTTTGCAGACCTGAAATAACTGCTTCTTGAGCTTTGAGCAGTTTAGGTACTTTGTTAGGACAACGGTTTGAAGGTTAGAAGTTGGACTCAATGATGATTACTGGTCCCTTCCGACTTCAGACGTTCTAAATTCGGGCACAAGAGAAGTTAAATACTCTGTTCAATACTTTTTCAATACTTAACACTCTGATAAACCTCTAAAGGGAAGAAGGGCACCATGTTCAGGGATATTCTGTTACTGAAACAATGCAATACCCTGGTCAGAGAACTGAAGTATTTGCTGTCACATTGTTGGCAGGTCCAGCTACAAACATTTCATTATCTTCGCAAATTTGTTACATCTTTCATCACAAACATTAGCAAAGCTAAATTTCATTTGGAAATTCCCTATTGTAATGTTTCTGGAAGTACAAATCTGGATGAAGTGTAAATTGGGATGGAGCACTTACACTGTTGGAGAAAAAGCCAATAGTGCCCTCTTGTGCCTAGTTACCAAAACAACAACTCCAGGCTACTAGTGAGCTGCAGCTGATTTTTGTGGACTTGGTAATATGTAAAATGGATTCTTATGTTATTAACCATGTTTCCTTTACATCACGATGAATTTTGCATTTACTTCTTAGTAATTTATGGGCTGTATCTTAACTGCAGCTTCAAATATTTCTAGTGAGACATTAAGTCATCACATGACCTTTTATTTCAACAGTTTTAGAGGATTTGGGGTTTATTGTTCCATCATCACTGTAGAATTTTCTTCTCTGGAATTTCTAGAAGCAATTATGTGAAATACATCTCTGTCATTATTGCCCTTGGAGGCAAATGGAGCCCATTTAGCTCCAGTGCAGTTTATTCTATCTGAATGGTTACTGCATGACCGATGACCTCATGACCATCTGTGCTAAAGAACGACAAGGGGGAAATTTTACACAAATACTTAGGTGTTTATTAAATTATGAAGGATTTTGCAAGTGTTTGTTGCAGTCATGTTAGCTGATTTGAGAAGCAAGGGGATTAAAAGCTAATGACTTAAGTCAGTCGTGGGAACACTTGATTACTGAATTTGGGTGAAAGTGTAATTTGTTTATGCACTAATAAGACAAAGTGTCTGTATTGTATCGCTCTTTGGGAGGGTCAGTATGTGTGAAGAGCACACTTGAACAGGAGTGAATGAGAGTTGTTACTAATGAAACAAACCCTGCTTTATTGTTATACGGTTAAGCGAATTTAATTGATCAACTAGGTAGGCATGATTTTAGTATCAGTAATTAAAAATGTGTAGTTTGGCTCTTAGGATGTTAAGCCATGAATGTTTAATGTGGCTATCAGTTTCTCTAAAGCTATTTGTTTTACATTTAGGTTGTTTGGTGCCAAGGCAAGTGGTAAAGCTGCCTCTGCACCCAGTACTGAAGGTGTGAAACCCACATCGGCAATGCCCAGCCCTAGTACCACATTGGCACGGCAAGGCAGCCTGGAATCGCCATCCTCGGGCACAGGCAGCATGGGCAGTGCAGGTGGGCAAAGTGGTAGCAGCAGCCCCCTCTTCAGTAAACCTTCGGACTTAAATGCAGATGTTGTAAGCTTAAGTCACTCCTTGGCTTCCAGTCCCGCCTCAGTGCATTCTTTCACATCAGGTGGTCTTGTGTGGGCTGCAAACCTGAGCAGCTCTTCAGCGGGCAGTAAGGACACACCAAGTTACCAGTCCATGACTAGCCTTCACACCAGTTCTGAGTCTATTGACCTTCCTCTTAGCCATCATGGCTCTCTCTCTGGACTGACAACAAGCACTCAGGAGGTTCAGAGCCTGCTCATGAGGACTGGAAGCGTCAGATCTACTCTTTCGGAAAGGTGAGCTTGACTATAGATACAGTGACCATGAAACCAGTGAGAGGCAAAAGGACAGGAGCCAAAAAAATAAACCCTCCACCTGTTTTCCTAAAGGGACACTTTAGCTAGCAGTTTAGTCCTTTACATAAAAACAAGGAAGGAAGGAAGAAAAGAAAAGAAAGCTGAAAGGCGCTGGATGTGGAATCAACTGCCTTTTAAGGGTTTACAAGCACTTTTTCTATCCTGAGATTTTTTGTTTTGTTGTTCCTTTGTTCTGGAGAACTACCAGACGAAAGGGGATAATTGCCTGATTAAAGGCAATTCTGAACAGCCACATAATGATTCCTGCATGCTGGATCTACTTGCTGCCCCAGCAAGTGGCAGCCCCAAAGCTGTGTCACTGCCTTCACGCTAAAAATTCTTATCCAGCAGTGGAACCTCAGCAGTTTTCTTCCCACTAGCTCAAAGCATAGGCAGAGCTGGTGGGCCCCTGCCTTCAGCTGACCAGTCTTGCCTTAAAATATTCAGTCCTGAAAAGTTACTTCTTACATGACAATAATTACACAGATCCTTACTAAAATACAGTTTCATTGGCAGTGTAAGAGTTTACACCATGAAAACCTTTCTATATGCACAGTCCTGTCTGGAACAGACAAAAAAATATTTTTTCCTGTGTTTGCTCTATTATATAAGTTTTTGATATGCAAATGTTTTACCATTTACCTTATATTACAAAGAGGTGCAACCCTGGCACAGTTGTACCAAGATATTTTTTGTGTGTGTGAAATATTTATTTGACTTTTTCAAGAGAGAAAAAAATAGTCTTTACTAGGTAGTAACTACTTTTTACTTCCTGTAAAAATGTTAAGGATTTGACAAGGAAACTCTTATCTCACATGGGAACTGACAGGTCAATATTAAATATTTCCTGAGCCTTTGATCCAAGAAAGAGAATCATACTGAGTTAGTCAGAAATATTTCAAATGGTTTCAGGTTAAACTTAATTGTTTAAAAAACACAATAATTTAAAGGAAAAAATGATCTTTTATATTCAATGTTAAATTTTCTTGCTTATGTCTTTATATAAAAGAAGAGATTCTTCAATAGCAGTTGAAATCTTTCCATGGAAAGATTTCACTTTCACTTAGCATTTAAAAATACACAAAGAAAACATAAACAATTCTTTGCCAAATGTAGATGGAAACTCTCCACACATTTCATTCTCTTATGTTACAATCAGAAGTATTATTATTTCAGCTAGAATCACACCTCTTACTAATATAATTACAACACTAAAGAACCTGTGTGTACCAATATAATGTGCTAACAACAGAAGTTAAAAATATGCTGATACATGAGTAACTTGTAATGTGCACTTTGCCTTTAATTTTTTAGTGGTAATTTTCATAGCATGCCATGAACCAAATGTGATGATATTTCTTAGAAACTTAATATTTAGCTTACAAAAAGAATTTCCTAATTTCTAATGCTTTATACATGGATGGTAAGGTCAATAGAATGATGTGAAAGAGTAAGAATTTATGCCAAAGATCATATTTATAGAGAGGATGTTAAGCATCACATTTAAAATGTTAATGGTTTGGCATAAGCTCCTGAGCAACCCTCACTACGAATACTTTATTTATTTGTTCAATGACTTAATTTCAGTGGTTCCAAATGCTTTGCCTTTGGCAATATTTTTAAGTTTCAGATTTGTCCATGTGGGGATAGTATGATAGAGTCCAGAGAGAGCCATTTATCATGTTGATCTGGCCTCAAAACAAATACATGTACCTAGAGAAATGGTGTTATTTCTTGAATTATAGCCCCAATAGGGGTTTTGAAGTTTGATTTTCCTGAAAGGTCTGTTACAAGTTCTGAATATTTCCAAACTCTTTTATACAACAAAACCTACATGCAGCAGGCTTTTTTTCACAAAAAAAAAGTATTGGTTTACAGTGTTAGAGACAGATATGTTTGGCAACAAATTATGTCCTTTTTCCTTTGTAAACTCAGATTATAGTTGAATGCCTCTAGCAATACTCGTTGTGGCCTGGCACAGCATAAGAAATGATCTGAAGATAGGCTTATTCTTTCTCTTCAGTCACTCTAGAGCTTGCAAAATAATGAATGAGCAGTCTGTACAGTGAGATATATAATGTAGAGCAAAAATCAGAAAGATCAAAGCACAAAATGAGATGCAACTAGCAAGCAACATGAAGTGTATGCAGAGAAAGTCTAGGGAAAAGTAAAAGAGAGCGGTAATAATAGATACTATAAATAAATATGATTTTGCTTCATTGAAGCATTACCTGCAGTTTGATAGCTAAACATCACTAATGGCAAGCATAATAAGAGGGAATGACAAGGATAAAGATTACTCCAGTTTACTCGTCCTGATGAATTTTCACTTCCCTGTTTACGACAAAATCTGAAATAACCCCACAGTCATTAGGGCTAAAGAAGAGGTGTCAAAGGGTCTGTGCTGAGAAAGAAGTGAGGGGGAGGGCTGGGATGGAGGATGAGGGGATTATCAGCATGGCTGCATTGCTTTGGCTCTTGGAATGATACAGAGGATATTAAACAAAGTGAGTTAAGTAACAGATAATGCAGGATTAGTCATTAACAGCCTTGTAAGTAAGACTAATTCAATCAATTCAAACAAGCTTTGTGGGTAGAGGAAAGGAATTGGTAACAAGAAATCCTAAACGTAGGAAAGCTTTAGGTGCTATTTCAAGTAAATGTTAAAATTCTCATAAGCAAATAAGGGAAATAAAGTAAGGTGCTTGACCAGTTGGTAAAGAGTTACCAAAGACTAGTGATCTATGGTTTATTAGCCTGAAAGGGGTAGAGCAGGGCATTACATATTTGCATGGATACAAGACGGAAATTGATGAGCCTATTTTCTAGAAAGTAGACAGTGGCTGAATAGCTGTAGTGCCATTGCTGGGACAAAGCATTTTCCCAGTATGTTGAAAATGATAATATCCCATGTAAGTCTAAGAAAGTAGTTATTCTACTTTTTCATGTTAAGGCTTTAACCTGAAGACTTTGAGACATCAAGTTTTAGGAAACATTTGATGCAACTGGAAAGAACCCAGAAAATGAGACCAAAATCTCAAGGTACATATGTGTTTCCTGCTAAGGAGAGTTGCCCTTGACTGCCTCCAAAAAAGTGGTCACCTGCTATGGAAACTGCAAATATACATGATCTTGCTACATTTGCCCACACATCCCTCCAGGGGTGATCAGACATTGCTTACACCCAGGCTTCATGCTACCCACCAAGCAACAGTATGGCATAAACACAATTCCTTCACAACCACTGTATAGATACAGTGTCAAAATTTACTCCAGTCAAATTTTGTGGCATACAATGAGATTCTTTTGCCTTGTAATAGCCAGAAAATAGGTTCATTAAATATTAGCAAAAATATTTGCTTTTTCAACAAAATTTGCATCTCCCTTAGGTCTGTTGCTGGTTTTACACTAGCAGTATTTATTTAGACAATTCTACTTCTGTTGTCACAGCATTGTAACTCCCTATATGGAAGTACACTTGCATTTTATCTTATGACAATTTAGATGGATTAAAATAAATCACACAGGTACTTATACTCTAAAGTAAAACTATCTACTGGGGTTAATTGGTGAAATGTTACTGCTTTAATTGGTAAATTTTTCCAGGTGGACACATCACCAATAGTTCTTTTGAACCCTGAACTGCTGCTGTACATTGTAAACTTATGTCTTTCTTCTGCTTGGTCTGAGCAACACAGCAAGGGATGCATAAAAAATGCAGAAATATAGGAATTTATAGTGGCTTCATCAGGAATAATGACTGAATTTTAAGATTAGCAGAGTTGAAGTGGTTTCTAGTTACATAAGTGGCTCACTCTGGTTTACTTAAAGGAATGTTTAGTTTTGAGGGCTGTAAAAGTGTGTTGAAATTCACTTAAGCTCTTCAATATTTTCAGTGGTTCTAAATCATTATCATAGTTGATGGTTGTAGGTTTAAGGTATGAAACAGTGCATCATGTATCAGATTCATCTGTTCTCAGCCATTTGAAGGAACTCATTTTTAAGACCCATTCTGGCTTGGTCCAGGCTGTCCTAGACCTCCCTAGCTGTTTCGTAACTTGCAATCAATTGTTTTATTTCCTAACATCTTCATCAGATATAGCTGAAGGATATGGCATTATAGTCTTTTCCAGAGTTAACCTCAACATCAAGGCAGGTAGGAAACAGAGAACTGTAGGGCTTCCTGTCGTTTCCCCCAAAGAACTTGTACACGGTTTATTTTAGTGCAAAATAAACAAAAAGGAACAGCAGACGGAGTAGACTTGATAGTTTCAGCCTACATCTGCCTGCATCATCCTGTAAAACTGCTTTTTGCAATTGACATGGCAGAGGAAAATATCAGAAATACTATGATAGTCTTGTCCTCACTTCATATTGCTGTTTGTTTTGAGCTGAAGAGGCATTTCCATGTATGCATGCTTCTTTCAGGAAAAGACTGACTTTTTTCACATCATCTTTAGAGATCTTTTGAACACTGAGGTCAGTTCACTTCTACTTACCAAAACTCCACTTTCTATAGAGTAACTGCTTTGAGACACCAAAACAAACTGGCAGTTACCAGTTTGAATTAGTAGTTACATATAATATAATATATGTAATTATATAATGGATGCAATAGTTACATGGAACCATAGTTAATGTTTTCATGCAATTATCTGCAATCTAGGAGCATCTTCACAAGATTTAGTGTTTTAAAAAGACAAGATGAATATTTGTTACATTCAGTTTAATGCAGCTGCAATAACTCCATGCTGATGTTGAGGAATATTCACCCCCATTTCTTTTGAGTGAATTAAGTTTTTTAGCAAAATCCTGTGGTCAGTATTAGCCTGTTTCTCTGGCTGACATAACTTTCACCTTGTGGATTGCTTTGAAGGAGCACTGTGTGACTATTTTTAGATAATGTGCTATAGATTATTTTGAAATAAATAGAACTTCAAGTTAAAGTAATACTAGAACACATATTGTTAGTTAGGGTGATTGAAATATTTGCAGGAGAAACTGGTGGTGTTATTATGATCATATTTATTCGTTTTAAATTCAAAGCTACATAAAGTTACCTAAAGGAACATCAAGGCACCATTCTTCTCTATAGGGAACTAACAAATATGTGGAGCATGGATTCAAATTTATATTGTCTTTTTACCAACCATTCTTGGTCACATTAGTTATGTTGGGAACAAAATGCTGAAAATGTAGTCCTTTGTCTTATAAAGGGCTACTCTCACAGGGACCATGATAGCTGAAATCCTACTATGTTTCTGGTTCCAATCACTCTCTTCCTATGCAGAACAAGGTCCTGATTAATGAAATTGTCTACAAAACTGGTGGTAAGAGCATTTACTTCCATTAGTCTGAGCCCTAACGGCTATGGATTGTTAACACCAACAGTGCCTTTGCCTACCTGAATCAAGATTGCATGACAGTAGGATGCCCAGGACCTGTAGCACAATAGAAAATAACATTTATTAAAGGTGTGAGACTTTTCTTGTGTAGCAGTGGTCCTAAGTTACTGTTGCTCTCAAAGATGTGATTATGATATGTAATGCAGAAATTTACAAAAGCCATTCTATAATTTAATCTGTAGACTGACACTGAATTATGTTCTTAAGGGAAAAAAATCTTCGAAACACTTACTTGATGATTACTAGTTCAAATTCAACCCACATTAGTCAGGGACAGATCTACCAAGTCTTTATGAGGAAATGTGCAAATTACACTTATTTGAAGGAAGGCTAGTTGGTGCCCTTGCAATGATGGAGTTTAAATTAGGAAAACTCCAGCTATATATTTCCAGTTATTAGCCACTCTGCTACTGTATGCATGAATACTGAACAATGATGCTCTCATGCCAGTTTTCATTGTTCCCATCATCACCTTACTATGTGAGCCTCACAGCAAAAAGCCAAGGGTCTGTATATTTAGGATGTATTTCTACACAGAGCTGTCATTTGGCTTCTGGCAAGGCCATGCTGTCTCTTAGCAGGTGCCACAACCTTGATTTATTTCAGGAATCTCTTGGCATATCATAGGCAACTGTGAGAAATAAAGATTCATGCTGTGACCATATGATTCGCACACAGATTGTAGGATGAAGCTGTAGGAAGGTTAGAAATGGTAAGGAAGGACTTTTTTCTGACTTGGGCAGTCTCCAAATTACTATTGACCCAACCCAGAGCATGTCTAGATGAAAAATGAATGTGCAGCAGTCCGTGTCCTATTGTCCTCTCCAATGAGTCAGGGATTTATCATGAAAGATATATTAAAGAGCATTAAATGACCTCCTGTTATGGACAAAAGTCTAGACCTTTAAAATTTTAATTCTGAACAGTCCTGTTTGCTGTATGTCCTTAGGGATTTTTTTTGTTTTAACAGCATGCAGCTTGACAGAAATACACTACCCAAAAAGAGATTAAGGTATATATATTTTTTTGAGCATGGCTGCTGCTTGTCTTTTTTCCTGCAACCTTTTCTACACTGTCTTTCCATTTCTTTTCCTTTTCTTGATCCTGATTATATCAGAGTTCTTGGTATTTAGATTCAAATGAGAAAACTTAGATTTTAACAATGGACTTTTTATTTCAAAGTCTGCCTAGTGGATAAATTTCCTTACAAGATACATCATGGAAAGGGGATACTGTTAAGGATAGTTTCCTTATGCAATGAATATTTAAAGGCATTGAATCCTGGAAAGCTAAAAGAGACAGAACAAAATACTTGAAAAACAAGGTTTTAGAGGTGGATCTGAACTTGAACTCTAAATGAAAATGCTCATGCAATTTGAATCACAGATCTGGTAAAGGGTAGGGGTAGAAAATGCAAATTTTAGGTTTCTAAGTATAAAGTGAGCCCTGTTTCATCTAGTCTTCTTGGTCCCTATCCAGCAGTACCTAGAGTCCATCTTTTCTACTAATTCCCCACTAATTAGAGCTGTCTTCATCACAGAAATTAGAAGTCATCCCCCCTCTTCCCCACTCCATGGTTAAAAGAGGGGATGATCAGGTAACGTCTCATCAGGCATGGAAGCCTATCTTCCTAATCCAGAAAGGAGATAGCAAGGATAGATGTGCATGCACACACTCTGCAGCCTTCCAATCACAGTTAAATCTCTTGAGTTATTGATAAATATTTTTTATGCAATTTTAAGGTAGTGCTACAATGCCACTGTACAACATCTTCTGCTCTTTGGCACTAGCTGTTCCTTAATAAGAATTAAGTCAAATTTCCTGTTATTCCAAAACAATCATTTTGGATTCAGAGGGGATGGAGAAGGTGGAATACAAGAAAGAGACATACAGAGGACCCTGCAAGGGTACAGTGGGATAATTGAGGTTTGTGGCTGTAAAACTATAACGGTGGCTGAAAGCTGATAGTGAAATGAAGTGAGTAAACAGCTTATAGGCATATAAGCCTGATTTGTTATCCCAGAAAGACCATCAGTTTGATTTAATATGAAAAGATCCTAGTTCAAGACCCAGATCCTGAGTTCTCATTTTGCCATCTTTCTGATCTGATAGCCACTGGGTAACTCTGCTCTACCACATTTATAAGCAAAACACATAGCTGTCTTTTTTAAAGGAGAAGGGAAGTAAATATTTAATCAGGACAAGATGTTTTAATGCTGTAAAATATTGTACAAAACCCCAAGCACAACATGAGAACTTACATGTTCATTTAGTCTACTTTCTAAGCAGAAATATTTGTGCCTCACAAGCCTGAGATCAGAATATCAAAAGCCCCTTCTACTTGGCTGTTTGGGGAACGTTGATGGCTCATGACAGTGGTAAAGAAGGTGCACATTTCTCAGCAGGAGATTGTGCTAAATGAAGCAGGCTGTTGCAGACATTACTAAAAACAGTCTCTTGATTAAGACCTACACTGCCTGCACTTTTTAATATTTAGCTACTGCCAAAATTGCCCTTTTTCCAGCCCAGGAAAAAGAGGCTGGGCCAGTGAGTTACAAGTTTTCCCTCTTAGCCCATGTGTCAAGTTGTATTTTTTTATTGGTTTGCTGTAGGAAGCAGTTGATGAATGATTTGTTTGCCAGACTTCTTCCTTCCAGAGAACTTATTTCAGCTAAATGTGCAATTTTCCTGTCCCTTTCCCTCCTCCCAGTTTGGAGCAGGACAAAATGTCATGTGGCATTCGGAGCCCACGTGTATGCCCATGAGTAGCTGTCATTACTGATACAAACTCCTTATTCAGAGTTGTTGATCTGTTTCACTCCTGCCATCTAACTAATTGCCCACATGATCTGTGGCAGATGTAATTTTGTAAGCGACTACTCGCATTTCTTGGCTTCTAGTCTGTCTATTCCCCACCCAAGCCATACAGCTTTCGAGCTTTTGCATCAGCCTGTATGCTTCCTATAGCTTTGAAGTCCTTATCTGTCAGCTAAGTTGTTCCTTACCTGTCAGCTCAGTTGCCTGCCTTCTATGGTTTATCATCATAACTCTTCAAAGGAAGAGAATGCTGTTTTGGGGAGGGGGATGAAGAGGAAAGGGTTTTCAATTCTGTACTTTTCTGTTGTAATGATGGTAAATTTTACCTTTTTAAAATCCCTGGTGATAATCACTTGACTAGACTTGATGCTTTCCAAGGGTTTTGATCTGTCTAACTGGTGAAGGATATATATGTGACACCTGTTTCTTTCCAAACTGTAACCTTGTCGTTTTGAGCATGTCAGCTGTGGTTTTTCAGATATACTCCATCATCCCGGCAGACGAGTCAGGAGGAAGGCAAGGAATGGCTACGCTCCCATTCAACTGGAGGCCTGCAAGACACTGGCAGTCAGTCCCCGCTTGTTTCTCCTTCAGCTATGTCTTCATCTGCAACCGGAAAATATCACTTTTCCAATCTGGGTAAACGCTGTTTCCCTTCACTGTTTCTCCCACTCTAGAGTAGAACCATACAATTCAACAGTTCATATTTCTTAGTTTGCCAAACTAGATAGTTTATTTTGACATCTCCATTACCATATTGTGGTACGTCACTGATGAAGGGAAACTAACAGTATTTTTCATGGAGTGGGCCACAATACTTCTTACTTTGCATGCAGAAAAAAAAAAAGCACAGATTCTCTATGACTTGCCCAAGGAGAAGAAAATCTGAGGCAGAACTGGAAATTGGCCTCTAGTTCAAAGCTACTCGTCTTTTAGGTTTCAAAGTCAATAGGAAATTCCAATGATTTTAGTGAATCTCAACTCAGATACTAAAAATTGCTTTTTTCCTGTATACAAGTTGGCTTTGAGATAAGCTTTTCCAACGCGTTTCAGTGGCTGGACCTGGCTATATCTGGGCTCAATCCAAATCCTAACCTTGAATACAATATATTTTTTGGGACGTGAGTCATGTTTCAGATTTATTTGATTACAAGTCAAGACTTAGATTTGGTTTGTCTGGATCTTGTTTCAAGTTAATCCAACACATTTTTAGATTTGTTAATGGTTTTAATTTTAATTTACTACTTCATAGAAAACCTTTTATTTGCTGGACACACACCTAGGTTCACAGTGAGGTTTTGTGTTTTAGGCGCTTACTGTGGAATTAGCAACAACCATTAAGCATTTACACTTCCATCAGTCTGTCACAGCTTATGGCATCTGTAGGTTACAGTCACTCAAAAGAAATTTGATTAGACATACAAATGTTGGTCTTCATTACATATGGGAAGAGGAGTTGAACAAAGACACTTTTAAAAATGAAACTGGATCCTTGGTAAGCAAACCACTGCTTTGGATTTCCTCCATGTACTTCCAGTACTTTTAGACACAGCTCTTTTTAAGCAGTGTTTCTTTCACTCTTAACATTTTCTGCTCACAATTATCTTCTTTTTATTTTTGTTCATAGTTCTTGTGCTCACAACAGAGAGCAATAAGATCAGGGTGTTTTGAAATTTATTTTGTCATTGTCCTTTGCTTCTTTCCATTATCATAGCCCTATGGAATAATTTGTTCTCACAACACAGCTGCTCTGATAGTTTATGTCTTAAAACACATCTTGCACGATCTAAATTAAAAGACCAAACACTGAGGCTCAATTTGGATATAAAAATTAGCTTTTCTTTTAGGCATTGAGTTCATGTGGTCCACATGAACCATAATGAGGTTTTCCTTCCTACTGGCAATAAAAATTTGCAAAAGCTTAGAGTCGGTTTATCAACACTGTGTTGGACCTCAGACCTGACTGATTGGACTACTCCTATTTATTATTATGAAATTCAACAAGCCTGTGCAGGAATTTTAACCTAATATAGTGGTAAGTGCTGTAGAAAATCAAAGGTCTTGAATATGCCAATAAACTTTGGTCTTAACAGCACTTGTTAATACAGGTAGATAACAATCAAAAACAGATGCTGATTTATGAGAAGACCTGCATATAAAAAATTCTTATGGCTTCTTATTCTTTTTTAACTTTTAACTTTTGAATCTCTCCCACTGATTTTCTGTCTTGGGATGTCCAAGTAAATAAGTGTGCATTCAAATACCTGTGCTAGTGTTACCGTGTGTTTTACAGGATTAATCTCATCCAACTCCAGCTCCTTGGAGATCACCTGCTTCATCTTTTTGTGCTGGCTTTATGTATAGGAATAAAAGCCTTTTGTTTTCTCAACATCATGAAGTCCACCTAAGCATGCTAGTCCTACAGTACAATTTTGTGCAGAATCAAAATTAATTTAATGGAAATGTGCTTCATTAATAAAGCTTTGTATTCCAGTGAGTCCAACCAACCTATCTCAGTTTAACCTTCCTGGACCCAGTATGATGCGTTCAAACAGCATTCCTGCACAAGACACTTCTTTTGATCTGTATGATGACTCTCAGCTCTGTGGCAGCGCTACATCCTTAGAAGAGAGACCACGAGCAATTAGTCATTCAGGTTCATTCAGGGACAGCATGGAAGAAGGTAAGACTGAGTAGCTATTTGGATCAGTGAATAGGCTCCCCAAATAGGCCTCCAAAATGTAGCAAAATTTTTAAATATTTCTAATGCAACATAAAAACACACAAAAAATTGCGAAGCTTTATAAAAATTCTGTTGAGCTACACTCACAGGTTCCTTACCCTAGAACAGAATCACAGAATATTAGAGGTTGGAAGAGACCTCTGGAGATCATGTAGTCCAAACCCTGTGTCAGAGCAGGTTCACCTCAAGCAGGTTGCACAGGATGGCATGCAGGCAGGGTTTGAATGTCTCCAGAGATGGAGACTCCACCACCTCCCTAGGCAGCCTGTTCCAGTGCTCTACCACTCTCAAAGTAAAGAAGTTTCTCATTACATTTAGATGGAACTTCCTATATTCCAGTTTGTTCCCATTACCTCTTGTCATGTCACTGGACTCCAGTCTTCTCTTCTGTCTCTTGTGTTATCTTCCCAGCTCTCAGCCTCTCCCCATAAGAGAGATGTTCTAGTCCCCTAATCATTTTTTTAGCCCTTTTCTGTACCCTCTCCAGAAGTTCCCTGTTCTTTTTGGGTGGGGGAGACCAGAAATGGACACTGTACTCCAGATGTGGCCTCACTAGGGTGAAATAAACTTGGAAGATATTTCTTTCTTTTAATATGCATTGCTGTGTATGACATACATGTGTAAATCCTTTACTAGAAATTTTGGACAAATGGAAACCATTCTTGGAATACTCTTTTATACTTTTTGCCTCTAAATTTGAAGTGTCTGAGAATACCATGACTACTGTGATTCCACACATTCTTAGTCCTAGTTCTGTATTTTCTTTTTGTTTTTTTTTATTATTATTTTCCCAAATGCCAGTGCTACTTAACAGCCCCTTTGTTTTGTAGTAATTTCATTTTCCCACTTTCCTACAGCCTCCTACAGCAAACACTATATGAATTTCTGTATTTAAGCTCTGTCGTTTAATCTGACCTCACTCCTTTCTTTATGCAGGTTATTACTCTTGGCCTGATTTCTTTAATGATATGTACAACAGATGGAATTTGGGGAATCTTTCTTGTTTTGTTTTGTTTATTGTTCTTTTTTAACCACAGTGCATCTGGCAACTCCTCAGTATACACATTGTAATATTTTCTTCTAATATTTCTGTTAAAAATGAAAAAAAAAAACAACCCAAAACCCAAACAGAAACACTAGAAATAACCCTCCCTAACCCCCCCCTAAAATTTAATGGAGATTCATTCTATAACATTATCTCATCAATCTTGATTACTGCTAAATGACAATATAAGTGGTCTTTATAACACACAAATGTAAAGTCTTTCCCTAGCCCCAGAGCTCATAGTTGTTAGATAGAAGGGGGAGAGAAAAGTCCTAGATGAAATAATAGATAACTAATGCTTTTATTTTTTCAAATCTTTCTTCTCTATTTTAGGTGATATGTCAGGCAGACATCTGAGTATGTAATACTAGCAGTAGGGTGCAGGACAGATCAAGCTGTGAGTTGTCAGCACAGAGAGGATGGTTGACTGCACAAAAGCATATCACATAATTCAAGGACAGAGGTATCTACAGACCCTTTGCTGAGAAATAGAAGTTATTATCAAAGGAAACACTGGAAGAATAAAAAAGACAAAACAAGGCAAATAATTTATGCAGAGAAAAAGACGTGTTAAATCTAGATTTTCAGTAATGGGTCTCCAGTGGCTTTGATGAAAGCTTTTTCATTGGTCATGTTTCATGTCCAGCTGGAGTGGATAATGATGATCAATCTGAGTAAATGAAAGTCAATGCAGCAATAATAAACAGTTTTCAGCAGTTTATGGTCATTAGAGATTAACATGAAATAATGCTGTTGGAAGGCCAAATGTATTTCATTTAAGATAGGAACTCTGAGGAAGGTTATAGGAAAAGAAGTGAGGTAATGGGTACAGCCACTGTGTATGAGAGTAGAATGGCAGTTTAGCTGAGAGATTTAAAGCAGAGACTGAAAACCAAAGTGAAACAACAGGGTGCCAGTGGCCAGTGCACTACATCCTTGTAAATATTTGCCCAGTTACAAAACTAGATTTAAAGCGTATTTGTCTAATCCGAATATTCTTGTATTGTCAATTTGGCACACAGATGGCAGGTAGCTATTAAAGCAAAATAATTTATTTGCCAAACCCTGGCAGATTATAAATTTTGAGCTAATTTCTTTTGAAACAAAAATGAAAAGAAATAATGAAATAAATTATCTTCTTTAAAATTCTATCTCTTAACACATGTCCTTCCTCAGGAAAGTTGTCAGATGCAGAAGGGGCAATTTTGCTTTAGTTTAGACTTCACTTGCTATTTTCAGAGAGGTCAGGAATCCTACTTTTTGAGTTGAAGTCCTGCAACATTCACTCAGTGCTCTTGAGGCTAACTTTACTGGCGATTTGTGGAAATACGGCACTATGACTTAGTCTTGCAGTAACACTTTCACATGGACTACAAATACATGGGTCTGCATTGTGCTGAGGGGAGAAAGCAGCTGAACAAACCCTGGGAGCTCACCCCAGGGAATATGAACTGTTTTGCAAAGCGTAGTCTCTTATTAAAATCAGTGTGCTCGTCTTTGGACAGGTGTATAAACACCTCAGTTTCTGGTTTCTCTAAAGCATGTGTTTATCAAGTGATTCATTGTAAAAACAACAAAAATGAAGCTTGATTTGCAGATAATAACACTGAATTTCACTGACTCACTCTAATACCTCATACACAGGAAAGTGTTGTTTCTGTATGGAACAATTTTTTTAAGTGCAGGAAAAAATATCAATAGCTTTTCTCTACTGATAGCTCATAATTGCTCTTTGTGGAAGATTAGTTCTCATTTTAAAAAGATTATTGACTTACATGGGGGAAGTGCTATGCTTTCATCAATATTTCTTGTTATTTTCCTTTTTTTTTAAAGTACATGGGTCCTCATTATCACTTGTCTCCAGCACATCCTCTCTCTACTCTACGGTGAGTATTGACATTTTAGAAAAGTTCTGACTGCCTCTGTTCTTGTTCATTGTTCATGAAATTTTCAATACTTTAAGGTATTAGAAAGATTAAAATTGTACTGCAATAAAGCAAGAACGTTTATTTTTGACTTTGGTATTATTGTCATGTTATTTTACAATACATTATTTTCATCTTTTTATGTGACTTGCTTAGAACTGCTTAAAGTCTACAATTTGAAAGCTAAAAAGAAGGTAATGATCTAGGAGTCTCTCTTTAAGGGGAGGTCCTTATGCTGTTATAGCTGCTAATTTTGAATGATTTTGCTTATTTTCTTTTGCTTGTTTTCTAATTTCACAATTTACAAAGTGATTTTGTCCTGTCATTCTTTGGGGTACACTTCTTGAAAAGCTCAAGATTGTTTCAGGGTAAGGGAGATGCAATTTACAGTTTAAATGTCTAGTAATCTTTGTTGCAATTGACAGCACTTAGATGTTATTTCCCAAGAGAACAGTGTCTTTAAAAAAGTGATAGATTTTAGTTAATTGGACTGAAAAATAATTGTATTCAATTCAAGCTTTTTTGAGACCTTCTGCATAATTTGTTGTTTCAGTTGTTCTACTAACAGGAAATCATCCATATGGGAGGATTCACACATTTTGGCCATTCCCTTGGTGATATACAACAGTTGCTTTGCAACCTATTCGCTAACTACAGTTACATTTTATAGTAGCCCTTGTTCATGGGAAAACAACCCACTTTCCTGCTTTCACACCATGAATAGTGTGTCTCCTCTCCATATTTTCAGACACTGAACAGTGTCAGTTGACATCTTGGGAATGACATGGACTTCTCTACCCAGGGCCAACACCAGTTCTAGCCTGGGAATACCAAGCCCATGCAATATGATGCATTTGCAACATCTGGTAGCCTTATGTCAATGCTAAACTCAATGTTACCTTGGAAAGTAGGTTGCATCCATGCACAACGGGGCCTCTCCTAGTTCTGTTTAATTATAAAAAGGTCTATAAATGGGCATGTCTAAAACATCAGGTACACGTGTATTAAGTTTATCTAGGCCTTATGCTGAAAGTTGAAAACAATTCCAGTCCAGGCAAGTCCTGAATCATTTTAGAGGGACAGAACGTACATAAGGACTGGCTGCATGTGAATTATGACTAAGATTCAAAGGAAAGCTTCCCACTGACATTTTGGTAGTCGAAAAATCTTCACTGTTATTTCCCTGTCAATGAGACAATATGATCAGTTTGCATGGGAGGGAGGAGAGGAGTCCAAAACTATGATTCAAGTTTCGATGTCATATTTTAGGAGAATGTAATTAAACTGAAAGATGGTAAAAATCAAGTTCTGAAATGACAGAGGATGCTTTCAGCATCTCTGAATCAGAATCTGAAGTAACTAAATCTAAAGTAGTTCTGCTCTGATGTTGTGTAATGTAGCAAGAATTTACTAATGGTTTCTATTTATACAACCACTATCATTCAAGATCACAGAGTATCTTGGAAATATTACTTAAACCCTATGATATTAAAGAGCAGTATTTTTCCTGCAAAGCAAATTTTAAAATGTTTACCCAAGTTCATACTGTAAGTATGAACGAACAGTATGAACATTCTAAAATGTCTCACTGTGAACTCATAATGCAGCTAAACCATGGTCCTTAAGTTATGGATTTTATAGACAAGATAATGGTAGTTGTGGAAAAAATCTATAAAGGGCAAGAAAGGAATTAGTATGACAAAATTACTAGGGTTGACCTTTAGGGATGGTTTTTGATGAGGATCTCATCTGCTTGATCCCTCTCATCCAGTGAAAAAGTTTAAACTGTTCAGCAGTTATTCAGAAGATGATGCACAAGTGGAATATAGAATCCTGAAAGGCTGGGAATCAGTATCACATCAAATGAAAGCAAAGAACAATGCTTCATTGTTTGATAATACAGTGCAGTGCCCCCTTTCCTTTAGAAAGTGATAGCTTCACAGGGTTGTGGCACATGTACCTCACATTCTACTATTATTAGCTTCAAGGAGGAGTACAAGAACTTTTTTACTTTACTTAAAATCACTAAGCAGAAATTCCAAAGCAGCTGCCTTTCCATAAGTATCTCAATCAAAAATATGTATCATGGCTTCACTAAGGGCAGATCCTGCCTGACAAACCTAGTGGCTTTCTATGATCCTGTGACTGCCTTAGTGGACAAGGGACGACCTGTGGATGTGATCTATCTGGACTTTTGTAAGGCCTTTGACACAGTCCCCCACAACTTTTTACTGGCTAAGTTAGAGAACTATGGATTTGATGGGTGGACAGTTCAGTGGGTAAGGAATTGGCTGGATGGTCACATCCAGAGGGTAGTGGTCAATGGCTCAACGTCCAGATGGAGACCAGTGACAAGTGGTGTCCCTCAGGGGTCCGTACTGGGACCTGTCCTATTTAATATTTTTATAAATGATATCAACAGTGGGATTGACTGCACCATCAGCAAGTTTGCTGATGACACTAAGCTGGGTGGTGCTGTTGATAAGTTGGAGGGACGGGATGTCATCCAGAAGGACCTGGACAGGCTGGAGAGGTGGGCCCGGATGAATCTCATGAGGTTTAACAAGANGGGTCCAAAGGAGCGGTACAAAAATGATCAGGGGGCTGGAACACCTCCCCTATGAGGATAGGCTGAGAGAGCTGGGATTGTTCAGCCTCGAGAAGAGAAGGCTTCAGGGGGACCTAATAGTCACCTTCCAGTACCTGAAGGGGTCATATAGACAGGCTGGGGAGGGCCTGTTTACTAAGGCCTGTAGTGATAGGACAAGGGGTAATAGATTTAAATTAGGGAAGAGTAGGTTTAGATTAGATATTAGGAAAAAGTTCCTTACCATGAGGGTAGTGGAACATTGGAACAGGTTGCCCAGGGAGGTGGTTGAGGCCCCATCCCTGGAGGTGTTCAAGGTGAGGCTGGACAGGGTGCTCGGCAACCTGATTTAGTTGGAGATGTGCCTACTCACTGTAGGGGGGTTGGACTAGATGACCTCTGAGGTTCCTTCCAACCCTGATAATTCTATGATTCTATGATTTTTCAAGCATTGACTTAGGCCTTGGTGCTAGTGGTTTTCTGCAGCCTAATCACTGGAAAAATCCAGAGAAAGTACTAAATAAAGACCATGATTTTTATGTATTATTACTGAAGGACAGCTGAAGATCTTGAAGTTATTATCTGAATATTATTTCTTTGAAAACTAGAATATAAGATTACAAAGAAACATTTCATGATTTGCTGCCTTTGCAATAAGTCTAATGAGAGAGTTCTGAGTTCACTAGTATTTTCTGTATCTATTTGCTTTCTTCTTGATTTGTGTTTGAGATTCCAGGACTTACTTGGACAGACAGGAAATCTAGCTTGTAGAGATACACTTGTAGAGAGACAAACTCTTGATTTTACGGAAAAGTATGCTGTGTAAGCAGACTTGGTAAACTGTAGGACTGAAATACTGATTCAGTTTTGTTAGTGAATATATCTAGCTCTCTGAGAAGTTGAAAAAGTTGTGTGGCAGTATAAATTATGATAGATTGTCTCCAATTTTAATCTCCTCCTGCTCAGTAGGTGAGACACTGCAATTTGCACATACTTGGTTAATGGCTATTTTTCTCGCGCTGGCTCTCAGCATTAGCTACCATTAGAATCCCCAGACTTCATTAACCATGCTAAGCCAAGCTCAAAGGGGATGTGTAAGGACAAGTCATTTGTATGTTAATATTTTAAGTCTTAAAAAAAAAAAGTAAAAAGAAAAAAGAAAAATAAAATCCTTAGAAGGATAGGATGCAAGGATGTGCTGGAGACATAGAGGGGAAAAAGATATTTCCTCTTAGAGCCTTTTGAACTAAGGAGTGCTGGGATACAACCATTTCAGCATGAACTCTTAAGAAAAAACTGTGTTGAAAAAATGTGTTGGTTGTCAGATTTTAATTTTTAGACTTGATAGTATGCCCAGAATCCTGTTCTTTCTCTTTAATTTACTTCTTCTGCTGTCCACAAAAGCTGACCTGTGGGAGCCACCTCTCTGAACTCTGGGAGAGAGGCAACCCTTCCTCATACAGTGGGGGAGTCATCTGCTAACAATATGTAATCCTGCTTTCATCAGTAGGGGCTCGCGGTCTAAGGACAAGGGACTGTGTCTGCACATGGCAATTTCAGGAAACAGTCACCACCCCTAAATTTTTTTTTCTTTCTTTGATACAGTAGAATTTATAAAGGTCATGGTCTTTCTTGATGCCTTTGTGACTTTCCATGCACTACATGTTTGAAGTAACAACAATGATAATAGAATTTCAATTTTTCTGTAGGCAGATCTTTTCACATAGATCAGAAAGTTAATATCAGCAAGTGTGTCACATCAGTGATGGCAAATGAAACAATCATTGTACTAAATCATTCTCACGTAGTGATGTATCAGGTATTACAGTAGTTTCAGCCAAGAGAAGTTCTGAGTGTTGCACAGAGAAATATCATGGCATCGCAGCCTTTTTAGTGACTGTTAACAGGTAAGCATGTATGGAAAGAGGCGTTTTCTAAGTCTTCTCCCCCTACACAAGGTAAAGTAAGAAAACATTTCTATAATAAACTATTAGTATTCTAGCAGCCCAGAAGTTGTGCTTAATGAAGTCTTTAAAAAGCAGCAATGTTAATTTGTGATAACACAGATTCTGCCTGATGTCAGGGAATCTTCTGAGGAACACTTACACTGGGTTTTCTTAGCCTTTCTAGTATTATTTGTAGCTAATTTTTCTACCCACATTTTCCTTTTACTACTCATTTCTCTTCCAGACAATGCTAGATTGCTTCTCTGAACTGTAGTCACCTCAGATCACAGGATGGTTTGATTTCCAGTACATTAACTGATTCTTATTTTATGTTACAAAAGGGTTCCTTTCATGGCACACCATACCTTTCCATCAGAATCCCACTGAAGCAAGATTTTTCTGTCCAAAAGATGCCTCCTAAATTAGACTACTCCTATGCTTAGAAATTTACTGACTTCCAAGGGTTTACCTTGTAATGATTTAGTCTCTTAGTTTGTTGAAAAAGACTGCTGAGTAAAGCACAACTTTATATGATACAATACATAACAGTATGGAAAATGGTTAAAATTACTAAATATTATTAGCAAGTTTAAGCTAAAACTTTGATAGGACCTAATAGTTTGGTCATAACTCTGTATGGAAGAAATTACTTTAAAGTGCAAGTACCCTTCTCCCCTTACCTTCCCACCCTATTATGTTTTACTGGTATGCTGTCAACTTCTTTTAGAAGGGATTGGTCTGTGAAAAACATTGCTCAGTATACAGTAAAACTAATGAGTTCCAGGAGCCATAATAATCATTATGGTGTAAAAGTTTGCTGGTAGCAGGTCATGAAGTGACAGCATAGCAAATTTTCTTTTGTATCTTAGAAATGTAGCTACAGTTTCTGCAGTTCTGTCCCTGTTCTTCCTTTATTCACTGTTTCATGTTGTCAGTAGGCTGGCAAACTCTTCAGGGTTTCAGTTGGAGCCTTGCCAAGTAAGTTGAAAAGAATTCCATTTATTGGTTTTACTGCATACCTTCCTTAAGTGTAATGGATCCACGAAGCTATTCATTTCACTTCAGCGTTGCTGGCTTTTATTTTCTGTTACCGCAATTATGCTGCATAGTCTTTCTAAGCCATTACTTCTTTGTTTTGTTCCAGGCAGAAGAAAAGGCACATTCAGAGGTAAGAACTTTTCTTCATTTTTATATTTATGTATTGCATTGTATTCTTTTGAAGTTTATTGTTTACCTGCTATGGCTAAACTGCTGAGTTGCTGGGGAAAATACACCGTGTCTTCTCACTACTTTTTAAGAAGTATTGGTAAAAAGCAGCTGCATTTTTTTAGTGCACTGGAAAGTGTTTTCTTAGCATCATGCTGAAGAATACCTCTCCTGGCTGAGGTTCTGAATAGGTGAACATAACTGATGAGAATTGGGCTTCCAAGTGCAGGTGTTGTGATACTTCTGATTTCAGGCTTAATACCACTCTGTACTGGATCTAAGGAACTGTGCAATTCAAGGTAATGTGCTGCCTTTCAGGAAAAAAATGCTTGAAACGTTCGCTTTGAGTTTCTCTCCCCCTCACATTTTGCATTATATTAGATTTCTGAAACTGACCACTTTGAAGAAATTTCAGAGCAGCACAGATTGATTTCAGATATAAATCAAATCTGACGTGGAAAACAGCTTCTCTCTTCTCACAGAGAATGGGTGACAAGCCCAGGTCAGCAGCTGGATACAATTACAGCCTTCCTCAAAATGAAGTCCTGATGTGTTAAAGGGCACCAAGGAGTATCAGCAGTAAAGTTCAGCAGCAAGGGGTGCACTTTCACTTACAGAGCTACATGCCTTCTAATTCCTGCATTTATACTACTCCTATGTTTACTACTCTAATCAGAGGAAAAGTCAACTAAAACATATTTTTATGAAGTCGAACAAATAAACATATTCTTCCTTACTTGATGTAGTATATTCCAGTATAATTTCTGAGTTTTCTAAGCACCTTTCTCTGAAGGTAAAGCAAAGGAGTTAAAGAAGCCTGCCATAGCTTAGTAGCACAAAAGACATTTCTCATTTTATCACCCTTTATATAGGGCTGTATATAGAGGCAAAATAACATTTCTTTCCTGTGTATTTCTACAAGGTGTTTTCTCAATATCTAGGTCTGCTCTTTGATGCTCTTGCAGGAGATGCTGAACAGCACTTTGTGAGAACTACATTGGTATAGTTCTAGGAATATAATGACAGTGTACCTTAAGCAAGAAGGTCAAATAATTGCTATTGAACTTTGAAAAGTGGCAGTCCAGGATGGAGAACAGCTCAACAATGTGTGATCTCAAGTAGAGTTAAATGGCCTTAAAATGATGTGCAAGCTTCATGCTTGATATCCATCCTAGATGAAATGTAAACAGATATTTCTCTTAAGGATTCTGCTTTTCTTTTAAGGATAAAGGAGCCTTGACTTAAGTTTATTTTCATGTCAACAAGCACATTTAAAGCTACATTTATTTTTTTAAGCTGTCAAGCAAGGTTCTGAATAGTATCTAAGGTTTAAATAGGTTGTGTGTTTAAATCACAGCAACTGTAGCAAGTATTGTGTTCGAAAACACAAAAATTGCTGCACCTCATGTATCTGTAGATACGCATAAAGCAAAAAATCTCTATCTGAGGCATTCATCAAAGCCTTCTTCCTGCCAGGCAGTGGGAGAGTACTTTTTGCACTTTATCTGAATCTAATGGAGACATCTAATATATGTCAGTTGCATCAAGTTTACAGTCGGGCACAGTGAACTTCACCCAAATTCATTCATGTTTCATAACACCAGGGCTCATCCAAGGCTGCTGTCCTTGACTGCACTAAAGACATGTTTGGAATTTAAAGGATTTGGTAAAAAAAAATTACATTTGCATATGCAGAGGATTGTACATATGAAGTAATGAAGCATTTGCCTGTATGTACTGCTTTAACTGGGTTCCTAGCACATACACTGGTTAAGAGTAAGAAAACAATTGGAGCAGCAGTAAGCGCCAGCTTTTAATGATTTGTATTTATGAAGAGTTCTAAGTTTAAAATGTGAAACTCAGACATTCTATAGTAGTAATCCCTTAGGAAAACTAACAAACAAACAATCAAAACCAACCACACAAGAAAACCCAAACAAAAAAAAAACCCCAACAACAAAAGGGGGTTGCTGAAATACACCTGTCTTGCTTTGTTTTGTTTTTTTTCTAGCAAATTCAGAAACTACGGAGAGAGCTAGTTGCATCACAAGAGAAAGTTGCTACCCTAACATCTCAGCTTTCAGCAAATGTAAGTATTTTTGCTTGTGATCATAAACAGTATCAAAGAATACATTATCAGATCAGCTAATATGTCACACTCAACACATGGTCTGAGAGACTACTACTATTTATTACTTGTGGTGGTTTTCAAATTATTTATTTCATTAAATTTCTATATTGCCTCAGCTTAAAGCCAAAGGAATCTTGTAATCAAACAGTGGAAATGGAAAGGACAGCTTCCATTTAGGATGTGACAACAATCCTACCTAGTTCAGTTTCACTGTTTCCTCCAAATCGATTTTAAAAAAGCCCAAAAGTAGGGAGACGCAACCAAAGAAAGGGCATGAATTCCATATTCTGATTGAATGGATAATAGTTTCATTTCACAAAGATAAACCCTGCAAAACACAGATGGATATGGAGAGCAACACCACATACAATTGTATATAGAATTAATTTGCTGCAATAAGTGTGCTGATATATAGCTAATGGAAACTGAGCTATTTCACAGAGCTCTATGGTGTTCCACACTGGTAATACGAGTTTTTGAACATGTTATCAGAAAATAATGCTAAATAAGAAATATGAGATACAATCCTTTCTTGTTACTGTGGTTTCAGATGAAGTTACCAGATAGTTACTGAACAATCTGCTGTAGAGTGAGTTTTAAATGCAATTCAGGATATAACTATAGTTACCATTCCCAAGGAAAGCTGAAATGTTGCTGCAAGAGAGTATTGTTTTGCATTTCAAGAAAGCAGTTTCTTCATGTCTTGGGCAACCTATATAGTGCCTTTCTTTGAAATGTAGATGTACTGAGTATTTAGATTATAAATTCTGCCATGATTCTCAAGAAATTATTTCAGTCGTTAAAGTAGTACTGTGTTCATGTTGTGAGAAAATAATCTCTAGCTGTGTGAAAGCTGCTTGTTTTTTTAGGACTGCCACACATGAAAATGTGGGAGGGCTACTCAGCACTTTCTGCTCTGTTCAGGTGGCTGCAGGACACCTGTGAGTATTTGTACCTCTGGAGCAGTATGGATTGCCAGTCTGTTCTGAGTTCTGAGGATATACTAATGAAGGAGACAATATTGGAGTGCTGCAATGTTTGTAAATTCAAGAGCTAGATTCTGAGTTGGGTTTTTCATTCAGGAATTTATAGTCAGCATGCCTATCCTGGCTATGCAGTTCCTCATATATTTTAGACATTGATCTTCATCTTTGCCAAATTCTTTGCTTACACATCCTAAGAGCAACAAACTAAAATCAGCACTCGAGGTGAGAAGAGCTAAGCCAATATTTCTCAGATAGTGTTTACTAACAAGTCTGTTCTCTGCAGGGCACTTTTCTTTCCAAGATCACAGGTCTGCAATGTCTATGCTTTGCACTGGGGAGCACAGGGCTTGTGATGCAGCATAGCCGCAGGCACCCCCATATCTACTCTGAGTGCCCTGTTAATGCCCACACAGCAGCAGCTGGTGTTATTCAGGGGAATCACAGAATCATTACGGTTGGAAAGGACCCTCAAGATCATCTAGTCCAACCAAGTTAGCTTGATTCCTACAAGTCCCTTATCTAGTGAAAGATGTCCCTACCCACAGCTGGGGTATTGAACTAGATGATCTTCTAAGGTCCCTTCCAACTCAAAATTATTCTGTGATTCTGAGCAGTGGTGCCACATTAGTAAGACTAAATTGTTCGCTTGTGATGAGATTGTGCTCAGATGTTTATGTAGGAGCCACTCTGATGGTGATAACTTAGCTTCTTGGTACCATTTCTCACTTTAGTCTGTGAACAGGAAAATGGTTTGCCTTTCTCTTCTTCCACTAGCTCTGAACACAAAACACCAGCATCTTCCTTCAGCTGATGTGTTGAAAGGGAGAGTTGAAACATGACTATTTAGTCTCCATCTTTTCCAGTCATCCTCATAATGCTGTAGCCTATAATACAGCAACAAGTGTAATAAAGTAAGGACATTCTCCTCTGCAGCTGAGACAATGAGGCTATTGCTTGCTTTGTTTGGGCAGATTTTGTCCAATCTCTCCCCAGTGTTGTTTAGAAGTTGTTGACTATTTCTCTGGCCAATATTCCTTTGTGTGGAGTAAACACCATACAGACTAGTTTCTAATAATGTTACCTATTCCAGGAAAATTTTAAAAGTTAGCTCCAAGCTACAGTTAGATGTGGTCCATATTTCAAAGAAACTGAGTCAAGATAAAAGTGTACAGTTATAGTTTTCACTTAAACTAATTCTGCTGCATGTGTAAAATAAGATGGATTTAATCTGTATAAATCACATCATCTTGATTGGGGATCTGGTCCCATGTATTGCCTCTGGACTTCTGAAGACCTGTTAAGAATGTCCATAGCTTTTCTACTGGTGAAATAATCATAATATTTTCAACAGTACAGTTTAAAAATATATACATGCACATCTGGTTTTGCCTATCCAGAAGTACCACATTTATAATCCTGTATTTGCTTGTACACATATATATGTGTGCATGCATGCTGTATGTTTTATAAAGGTTAATTTAATCACATTCTTTTGACTGTGTCACTCACCTTTTAATCCATCTCCATGGAGACGCTCTTTAAACTCTAAACCTATGAGAAATCCTAAAGCTGATCCTTTTAGCACATGGGGTTTTAAAATGGTACCAGAGAGACCTTTCCTTCTTCCAAATCCCCAACATGTGGAAATTCCCTCAAAATTAAACTTGTCAGGAACATGAAACTTAGAGGCTTCACATTCTCCAAGCATGAACAATGGAATTAGAGACCTTCATAGTGAATAAAATCTTAAAAGAAAGGTAGATATTACTAGATATTATATATATTGTGGGGGGGGAGATACTGTCACGAGATGCATACTTTACAAAAGCAAAGATTGAAAAGTATTTCACAATAACCCTGGTTCTGACTTCATTATCTGCTGTTTCTGGTAGAGAAGGTGTAAAGCATTAAAAAAACACTTCCACGTAAGTCCAAAGGATCAAAAGAAGCTGCTTAAAGATGAGTTGGTACTAATTCTGTCAGTCCTTTGAGCACTTTATGTAAACAAATTCTACAAAGTATCACTTTGTATCAGTAATAAAATCCAACTTGAAAACAGGGCTTATATGCAACATTTTACTTTGGACATAGCCTCTGAAATTTAGTCTAATTACAGAATTGATATTTAAATGCCAGTGATTATATACTTTCCGTATGGAAAACGTTATGGGATTAACTAACAAATACTTAATTTAATGTGATGAATTTAAGAAAAACTTGGGCTTCTAATTTTCATGAACTTGTACTGTCTTAGCAATGGTTTAGTTGTGTCTATTCATTTATCATTTATCTCCTAATCTAAGAGATGTACTTCACCAGCCCCAAGCATTTAAAGAAGAAATAGTCCTAATCAGAAAACTTAGAGTTTATCCTCAGAAAAGAATTCAAGACCATATTTTACTCTCTGAATTGATATTACTGCAACCCTTATTTTGAGTCATGTTTGCACACTAGTAGGCTAAAACCTGAATGAACAGCAAGTCTAATGCAGAAAAAAGTTTGATAACTGCTGATATTTTTTGTAGAAAAACTTCCATCTCTGGCAGGTAGAGAACTGTTTGAACAGAGTATCTTCTGCTGTGTCTTTGCTGGCCAGAAAATTGCTCAGTCCTTTCTAATGCCTTTGTAATAAATGCATTCATCTTAGTTCTAAGCTCCTCCAAATTTCCATACGTTCAGTGTCTGAAAATAGGATAAAAATAGTTTTGCCTCACTGTGATCTGGAGAAGGAACCTATTAATAGCCAGAAATCTTACTGCCTTACAGTTCATCTTAGGCTTGAATTTGTTGTTACCATTTCCCTTTGTAAAACTGAGCAAAAGTATTTTATGTAAATAAAAAGGGCATCTTATTCATCTCCTCTCAACACTATTCATGTCTGTCTTTGCTTTGTCACAAAAGACTGTTGGTGACAGTAGTACATGTGTCATTAAAAGAATGTCAGGCTGAAATTTGACCTATTTCATCAAGCCTCTGCTTGATATATTATTTTATATCAAAATCTATCAACTGGAAATTACAGCATTTCTCAGGCATTTTGGAAACCTCTGCTGAGACTTTTTTTTTTTACTTGGTTGCATTTATTATTCACATTTTCTTGGCTGGACTAAAGTACTATGCTTGATTTCAGCAGTTTATTTCAGTTGATTAACCCCAAAGTGTTTTGCCTGCATATGATTAAATTCAAGCAGGGCCCAGCTGTTGTTTGGATGCTTAATTTACAGGTTTTTTCCTGAGATTCTGGTTTTTCCCTTGGTGCCTGTTTTGATGTTGCTAAAGGGCAAATCTGAATACTAATTAAGAAAGGGCCTGTTTTCAGTGCAGAAAGTGTCCAACCAGCAGACTTCCTATGTGACTGACAAGGGCTCAAATTCCAGCGAGCAGTCTGAACCCAGCCTGTTCGGAGGGACTTTGATCAGTGCTTTGTACTGTATAAAGCTGAAGGGTGCATGCTTGCAAACTGTAGTAGACCCAGGATGCCAATAGAAAGTGGAGGGGGCTCACCGGCTAATACTCTTGTTTGGCCAGCTCTGAACCACTATCCTACAGCCAAACAACGAGATAATAGCAGGCGGCGAACAGAAAAGGTCACCAGATGTACAGTTGCTGCTTGCAACCAGCCTGATCCCTCCTGGGCTCTCACACCTCCTTTCATTCAGCCATGTCAGGTGGGAGGAAATTTATTTATTTATACGTTTTATAAACCCAGACACTGCAAGTCAAATTGCAAAGTGTGTCAGCAGATAGATAGTCTTTGGATGTACCAGTGTCATGTTCAGGATGGGCTGTAAACCTAAGAGCTGAGGTATTTGGGGTTTGGCTGGCTGGGATTGTATACTAAGCAGGAAAAGTTTAAAATCAAATGTGTCATCTTAGCCTTGAAATCATTCCCTAAGCATATATCTTTTTTATTATTTCCAATGGTAATTTCAGATGTTAATAGAAGCCAAAATTAATCTATATGTGATGAATCTACAGATTAAGAGCTGTACATTCTCTATGTATCTAATACGTATATCATGTTAAAGATGGATATATTTTGCTGTAGGCATCCTTCCAGTAATTCCCAGTTACTTAATTCTATATATCTCCAAGTATAAGTGCTTCATTCAGTTATGAAGCTATATTTTTACTTTATTCCAAAGTATTATTTAAAGCACAGGCACTGTTCAGGCTACTTTGTATGGTACTCAGATGATCTATACCCTGACTGGAGCTAACACATGTATTTCTAAGGTGTGAGTGGTTGGATGTAACTTTTAAAAAAACCCTTCTCCTAAATATTTTTAGAGAATGAAAGAATGGATCCTTTTGGATAAAGTGAATAGTTTTCAGAAACTGAATATTATCAATTCAATCAAAAGTGATTACAAATTTTAAAGTGTAAAAGAATTTTTAATTTCTAATGACCAATTTTAAAGTCACAATTTATTCTTTCTATTAATTTCAATTGTTCTCTTTTCTGAATTACTTTGCATTTAATTATTTAAGTATAAAATCTGATTATAAATGGGTGTATGTACATACATATGTTTTATACATGCGCACATAAATATACAAATAATCTCACCTTTTTCAAAATAACTTTTATCATTTTGTTACATAATATTACTTTTGGGACAAATCTGCATATGATTTCAACAAGTAGGAGTTCCCTAAGCTGCTGAATAAAGACATTTGCTACCATGGGGAAAGGCAGCACAGTTCATTACTCTAAGTGTAAAATTAACACTTTGTACTTCAGAGAAGAGTATTGTGTTGTAATAAGCATTCAAAGTAATGAACAATGAGATTAAAGGGGTTTTTTTCCTTGATTTGTTTTAAGTGGTGGGCCTTTGAATTATGTTTCAAATCAAGACCTGATAGTCTTTATCTCAAATGAGTTAGGAAAAATCCATCATCTTGATCCAATTACATTTATGATGCAAAAATTTTAGTGTGCTTCTCCATTGTACTCTATAACAGGCTGATGCTTAGTAAGAATCCATTTGTGTGACTTGTCTGTCTGTGAAGAATATCAGATATGAACTTAATAATTTCAGTGACCTTTGATAACACTTTTAATTATACTTTCTATTTATTAATTTTTCCTGTATTTATCATTTTTTCCTATAAGTTCCTTGTGAAATATTCGTGTATAGTATAAGCTGAAGTTGCAGCTATGAAGTAGGAAAATCTTTTGAAGAAATGCACATGGTTAGGTACCAAAGAACTGTGATTATTGCAGTCTAATTGTGAGAAACGGACAAAAGCAGTGCATAATTAAGCAAATGATTCCTCTTTTCAATCCCTCAGTCCCCATTGTTATTCTCATGGTATAGCTGAACCACGGGCCATCAGCCAAGCCATAGACTTTTTTATGAGGCAGGGAATAGTGAGCTCCATTACTGTCCTGTTAAACACATGTAATGAAGAGACATTTGGCTAGAATTCTGTGGTAGTGCTTCTACTTTGTCTCTGATTGTTTTCTGGGTCACCGATCATCATCTTCAGAATTAAAGCACAAAAAAATAGTTTGGATATTTTTAATATGTAGCTAATTAATAAAGTGAAAAATAGGTTTAAAAATTAGTTATTTTTATCTTCCCAGAGTGTTGAAAACATCCAAAGGCTGTGGTTTCCAAACTAGCTAGAATAACTTTATAGTGATTGACAGGTTTCAGAGGAGCATTGGACACATATTCTAGATTCCTTCTATTTAAAATTATGACTTTAAGAATAAAGCCTAAGTTATGAATGTTAAAATAGGAATATATCCAATTTCTAATTTACCCTTAGGAAATTGTATATGTATCTAGTCCTATGTTTATCAAACATTATCCCTGGGGTGTGTATCCTTTACCAAGAGTTGCCCCTAAGGCACCCCGGCAGATGCAGAAAGTAGGTGCATTGACCATGATACCCATCCATAATTCTATAATTTTTTAACTAATAATATAATTTACAAAGAGTAAACTTATAGTAAGTTCAATAACTGTAAAATGAGGAGTTTACAGGATATTGAAATGTTTATAACAATCACAGAATCACAGAATGTTAGGAGTTGGAAGAGACCTCGAAAGATCATCTAGTCAAACCCCCCTGCCACAGCAGGATGCAAAATTACTTACAAAACACAAAAGCCACTTATCAGTAGAACAGTACTGAAATGGAGACAGGGAAGTGGGCATATTATTATTACATATATGATAAATATTATTATTATTTTATACAGAGCAAGATGGCAAGAAGCTCTTTTCCTTCTCCTAAAGTGCATATCAGAATGTCAGAATCTTTTTTGGACTATGTCTTTTTCTGATTGTGCCTCAGATTCAGTACACCACATACATTTGAACAATTTCAACTATGCTTGTAGATACATGCAGATCTGGAAGTGAAACATTTGCCAGGCACTGTGTGTGTGCCTATACTGCTATAATAAAAAGTAAATTTTTTCAGTTAATCCATTTGTGCTTATAAATACTTTGTGAGCTATATTTCCAAGTGTATTGTAGTGCCTATGTTTGAAAACTTTGCCCGTTACCACTTTTGAGGTGGTAAAGCGAAAATAAGCATTTCCTTCTGCTTTTACTATTTGGTGTTTTAAGAGGACTGGATGGAATTTTATGGAATTTCATAAAATTTAAATTCTTACCTTCTCTTGGCTGTACAAGCTGGATTAGCTTGTTGGTTTCATTATGAACACTTGCTCCTCTTTGCCTACAAAGCCCAACATCAGTTAGAACCAATGAGGAGTTGATGTATTGTTTGTATAAATTTTTGTTTGCGAGAGTATAGGGTGAATGTTGTTGGAAAATTAAATGAAACTTCATTTTTAAAAAATCTTCTAATCAGTTTCAATTTTATTGCTTTTCTTATTGAAAAGTAGGACTTCCAATATGACTCAGTAGAAGTAACTGTAATATTTTTTTGTTTGAGTTTCAAGATTCCTCTGGAGTGTTTTATTTCTGAGCTTAAAAACTGTCTTTTAAGATAAAGTACTTGACTTCTTGTTTTGAAGTGTTCAGTAATTGAAAATAATTGTTCCTGGACTTCTATCTGGAAACAGATTTCTTTTGGACAATATATCAGTAAACTCAAAGTAGGACATTAAATCCATAATTCGTTTCCAGACAGAGATATCTGAGCTATTCTCCTTGGGGGATAAAGAAGCTTGAGGAACACTGGGGCTGACTTGGCTATCCAAGTTAGCTCAGTCTGAGTTTAAAACTCATAAATAAGAGCTGGAGAAGATGAGCTTGGAAGGAAATAAGTATTTGTAAAAAAATGTCTTCTGTTTCTTTCACAGGCTCATTTAGTAGCAGCTTTTGAAAAAAGCTTGGGAAATATGACTGGCCGGTTGCAGAGTCTAACAATGACAGCCGAGCAAAAGGTAAGTTTCACAAAGCAGATGCTTTAATGTGGAAAGCAGTCCATAGATTATATTACAGTTTTGTTTAAAAGACACTGAAAGGAAACAGGGACAGCTGTGATGGTAAGACAGACAGATCTTTCTTTAATGGCTCTTGTGATCAAATTTTCATAAAGCTCCAGGAGAATTAAACTGTGCAGCATCAGGTTTACATGGCCAATATCATAGAGCAGTTTTAAGATAAAATCTTTCATTTCTAGATTTTAATTAAAACATAGACAGCTCTAGGTTTAATCCGTACTGAAAGATCCTGTAACAAAGACTGATCGTAACTTGCTGGAGTGCTTCATTCCAGCCTGCCAGCATTGTCAGAATAATAGAATTATGGGAAGAGAAGAACTTCAAGTAGAGAAAAATTACTCCAGTCAGAGAGTTAATGCAGGGTAGGTATCCTATTCATGATTAAACTGTTTTGTTTTCAGCTGCGCTGTTTTGACAACTGAGGGAAAATCTAAACGTGCTAGGTAGTAAATTCAATGGGAGTCTTTGTTTCAAGCTCAGGATTAAGAGATGACTTAGCACCTTCCAGGATTTCACATCTGCAACTTTGTGCCCTTATTCATTTTTAACGTCCTGTAAGTGGGAATGCCTCATTGAGCCAAAATGTGAAAGGAATTGTATATCATTGAGTTATTAGTCACCAATGGAGTCAGTGTAGTTGACTATAAAAATAACATTTCACAGTCTGTTTGAGCACCAACAGATGAAATATGGTGAGACTCATTGTGAACTGGATAGAAAATATTTGTATTGTTTGGGGATTTTTTTCATCTTAAGCAATAAAATAAAATGGAATTTTCGTAAAACCAAAATGTTTGACTATTTTACAAAATATAATTTCCCTCAGAAGATATATTTCCAGAAGACATTAAGCAGTGACGAAACAGATCATCTACAAGCTTCTTTTCCAAAAGATTTGAAACATGTTTTTTTCCTTCTTTCTCTACTGTTGAGTTTGAATTCCTTTAATCCTCACTATATAAATACAGACTGGAAGCTATTTTTTAATTAAAATTGGCTGTGCATTCTAATACAGAACTTCCTGTACTCAAGTGGAGTGGTTTAACTCCAACTTACATGACAGTTGCTATTAAACAGGACATTTTAATTTAATTATTATTTAGAAAGGGTCTTTTTGAAAAATCCACAAGTTCAGATTGAAATTCATTCATTAAGCAGTATCCTCACATAATAAAGTGTATAATTCAAATGGTTTTATTGTCTTTCACAATGAAATTGTTTGGTTGGTCTTAACTTTATAATGAATATTCAATTGAGACTCTTTTTAGATTAGTCTTTATTAAAAATGTTTTTTTCTTCTTAAAAATAGCATGTTTGCTTTGTACAGAATAAATACAACAGAATATGTAGTTGTGATTAATATCTTTGGAGAGAAAATATGCATTCTGCTTAGTTATTGCCCTTATGTTCACCCAAGCAGTTCCATGAACTTCAGTTTGACCACTCTTACCTTGTCAGTTTTCTTAGCTTAGACAAACATTGTTCTTGTGCCATATATTTTGAGCTCTCTTTGTTCTTTCCACAGGAATCTGAGCTTATAGAGCTAAGGGAAACCATTGAAATGCTGAAAGCCCAGAATTCTGCTGCACAAGCTGCTATTCAAGGAGCCTTGAATGGTCCCGATCATACCCACAAAGGTATGGTTTTGTCATTATTAAAATAAATGAGGACTTTATCCACAGGAAAAAATCTAAGTCACTACTTTTCTGTTGTTTTGTGTACTTTACTGCAAGGACAAGCACATTCTGCAGTGCATGGTAGTCATACTTGTGGTATTTCCAGAGCTGGAAACCTTCCATGAGCTTACTATTTGCCAGGGTTCCTGGAGCCTTCTGTTCTCAAAACTGGATGGCTAGGAATTGGTTGCTGGGTGTCAAGAGTTAACCCTGTCATGACAGTTGTGCACTGAAGTACACCCAAGACACTAGTGAAATCTTATGGTGAAACATGGTTATGGCTTGGAAATCCAGTGTAAGCTGTAGCTCTAAAAAGTGTTCCACTCCTTGTTAAGAGATGGACTGACAATGGCTCAAATCTTTCATAAGCTGCTAAATCAGTACAGGATTGGAGGCATTTTCAATTCCAGATTCTGAATTGATTTGTCATTGTAGTTAAGCAGATGTAACTTGATAAACATATACTTCAAAAGTGCCTGCTGCAAACAGGCAAAGAAATTTGCAACAGCAAAGAAATTACTTGAAGAAAAAATAATAGTAGCATTCATTGTTGAGAGTGTCATTGATCTTTCTTCAAAGAGGTCATTATTTAGATCTTTGCCATAAGGTCATTTCATTGCATGACTTGAATATAACAGAGCTAACTCCTAGGAAGTTAAAAAGTAATTTCCCTTGGTAATAGTGCGTATTTTCTGCAAGAATATTTTCCAGTGTTTGAGATACAGTTATCGAAGACTTTTAAGAAGTTGAATCTCAAAAGCCTCACCAACCAGTTCTAATATTTTCCACTTCTTGATTATTTCATTTCATTAATTTTTAATGAACTCCTGCTTGCTTATTTCCATCAAGGCATATTATAAGGTAGCATCTGAACACTGATTAGGCCTCTTACAATTCAAGTAGTACTTATACTCCTCAGAAAAAGAACTGTAGTACATGTTACAGTAATAAGTCAAGTAATCTATCTGCAAAAGAAACTGCTTAGCTCTGAGGTTATGCCTGCACAGATTGCTGTGCAGGTTCATTGCCTTTGTGCCAATAAGACCCTGGTTTGGAAAAGCTCCTAAGTGTTAGCCTAATTGTACATTTCCATTGACCCTCATGTGGTTTCTCACAGGCTGCGATAGCTTGAATCTGACCCACTGCAAGTGTCAATGCCATTTATGTTCATTTAGGCTCCCTTTGAAGAGGAAGATGCTACATAAATACAAGAATGATTATTATATTCAAACAGAGGCAGAGGGATTTCACAGTAATATTTTTTCTTTAGATTTACGTATAAGGCGGCAACATTCTTCAGAAAGTGTTTCCAGCATCAACAGCGCTACAAGCCATTCGAGCATTGGCAGTGGTAATGATGCTGACTCCAAGAAAAAGAAAAAGAAAAACTGGGTAAGTGCTCAGCAGGCTTAGACCTATCTTTTAGCTATTATGTCATTTCCTAGTGCCTGAGTAGTGAAATGGTCCATTTAATCTACAATATTCTTGTGGGGCCGGACAGATACGAAGCAATTCACTTGCATCTATACTGCGACACTACTAGCAACCTAAACATTGTTGAATATCAGCGGGGAATTATTTTGTAAGTCAGAATCATTTAAAAAAAACCAAACCAAACCAAAACAAAACAAAAAAACACAACAAAACAAACAAAACCACAAATCAAACCCCTTAAAATAGCTGTTGTGACCAAAACCATCTCTGGGCTACATTGAAACCGTGTTTGATTTTTCTTCACTCAGAGTTTGATTCAAAGGCTTGACTCAAATATGTCACCCAGCTATGAAGGGAGTTAAAATCTGTTAAGAATTCTCACGTAAAAGTGGTATGGTGTTTTAAGAAATAAAGATACTTCTCAGATGGAACACAAAATGCCACATAGTGCTAAGGGTTTAATCAAATACTCTCAATAAATAATCAGAATATGTTCATTGTTTTAAAAGTATTACCTGCATAAACATTTGTTTTAAAATACTGATCAGCCTTCATTCCCTTGATTTGTAATTCCACACTCTTTCATGTTTCTGCAAGGTGAACTCTAGAGGAAGTGAGGTGAATATAATCCATGGAAAATTTGGCATGCATCTATAAAGAACCCTATCTTGGCATGATTGCTATTTATTTTGGCAGTAGGCTTTTATACCTTCTAAAAACAGATTATCCTGTATGTCTTCTCAGTTTGTCTTTTTTCATTTTAATCTCAAAGTTTAGACTACAGAAAGGGGGAGTGTAGCCAAAATCCATTTCTTTCTCGTTAGATATCATGAGCTGGAAATAAATAATCAGTGGTCACACTCCCCACTCTCCAGTTATATCACAAAAATAACATGTTTGAATACCTCATTTTTTATAGAGGAACCACTTTGTCATTGAGTTCTTTACAATTTTAATCAGAACAACTTTCTGAAAACGAAAAACAACCACATTTTTCCTAAGACTAATCACTTCTATATTTAGACAAAGGTATCAACGAATGGGCTGGCTAAAATTCATTGCAGACAAAATTATTGTCATCTTGGCTCCTGAAATAAATGGTTCTTTTGGCTATTCTGTCCCTTTTCAGTACTGCATAAGAGCTTCTAGAGGGAAAAGGCAATGCTTGTACGTTCAGAGTTCTTACTTCTCTAAAGGAAACTGCAGCAAAGAGTATATACCTTTCAGCTAACATTTTTCTCAGCAGTACAACAAAGCAAGCCTCATGTCCCAGCTTAAATCCTCCTGCTTGTGACCATAGCATTTGTGTAGTTTGGCCTTTCAAATTTTTGACAAGGAAAGCAAATTGGCAAACCCAATGAATTGGACTTGTCTTTTGATTCCAGCATTTAGTAGCAGCAGGTTCTGCCTGTACCTAGATGCAAAGTGGTTATTTAAAGCCAGGCCTCAAAGGGAATGCCATGGGAATGGGATTCCACTGGGGCATAATGGTTTTAAATGAGCACCCCACTCCCATAGCCATACCACTCGATCCTGCACTTTTTCCATAGCATTACGTTTGCGCTGCGCTGGATTAATAAAGTCAAAACAAAGCACTGTGTCATGTTTTTAGAGATACTGTGTTGCATATGTTAATACCCTGCTTCTGTATACTGACCTCAGGCAGTGGCTAGGATGGCATCTGCAAACTAACTCTTTGAAAAATGAGCTGCACACAAATTGTTGTTGACGAGGAAAATAATTTTCTTCTATGTTTGTTTTCCAGCTAAGAAGCTCTTTCAAACAGGCCTTTGGAAAGAAGAAGTCCACCAAGCCTCCTTCCTCACATTCAGACATAGAAGAGCTGACAGACTCCTCTCTTCCTTCATCACCTAAATTGCCCCACAGCTCAGGAGAGTGTGGGGCAACATCAATGAAACCTTCACAGTCAGCATCTGCGTAAGTCTCTCTTTCTTGGCAGACCTTTCTTCCCAAATGGTACAGACTGTGAAATGGATCTCCTCAAGCGTGGTTGTTTCCAGTTCAGAAACCACTGCCAACAGCCATGATCTTTTAATCCCACGCTCCATCCATTTGCCAGATTTCTTGGGAGCTTCACTCCATTTACATGCTACTTTTCCAGCAGCTCTTCCTTAAGTCATTCTCTCCTCCTTTCAGTCTCTACCTAAAAGCCTCTAGCGGTACAAACATCTTTCCAAATGCATACCCAAGAGCTTGTGTTGTGCTTTCCCTGCACCATTAACATTATCAGATCCTTTTTTGAACAGTAAAGTCAAAATGCTACAATTTCCTTTCTTCATGACGTGCTAAAAATGTGATTTTACTTTTTAAGTACCTATGAATTTTTACAAGATATTCATCCCTTGTTATTACTTTATTTATTTATTTTTATCATTTTTAAGCCATTTCCCCTCTTTTATCAGCTTGGATTTTTTGCAGGATTTTACTTTTGGTTTTTATTGAAATTACCACCCTTAAGGTTTCAGGACTAAGAACAAGTCATCAATCAAAAGCTTTCACATTTCTTCCTTATTTTTTGGATGTCTAATACATTTTAATGAAATTTTGAGCTCCCATTCATATTCTTCTACTTATTTTTTCATTTTTCATTCTGCTAAATTCATAACTTTTCCCAGTTTGATGAAACCAAACTCTTTGAACCAAGAAATGTGCACTACTGATGCCAGCCTTACTTTCCTTATCCTAATTGAGAAGAATCTTAGAATGTTTTGGGTTGAAAGAGACCTTTAAAGGTCATCTAATCCAACTCCCCTGCAGTGAGCAGGGATGCCTTTCACTAGGTCAAGTCACAACTACTTCTTCTTAAAGCACAAGGGAAATTAGTCTAGTGTCATACCTGATTACTGAGCTTTAGGGGAAAATTTCCCTGTGTTAGGCTAAGTGCCTTTTGTGATTAACTTTTTATAGACACTAAAGATTTTTATATACCAAGTTTAGAAACTTGACAGCAAATATTCCCACAAAAAGAAATCCCTTCATATTATATGTTTTTTTCCTCCCATTCTATACAGACTAATGAGGAATCCAGATCTCTAGTTCTGTTGTGGTTTGTAGGCTTTTGTTGGTTGGTTGGTTGGTTGGGTTTTTTGTGGTTTTTTGTTTGTTTGTTTTGGGGGTTTTTTCTGTTGTTGTTTTTGTGGTATTTTTTTTGTAGGAAGCTCACATTTAAGTATATGTTTGTTTTGGGAGTAGGATTTCTGTGTGTTTAGGACCCTTGAATCTGATTTACTGTCAACTTAAAAATCACTAGTAAAAGTCCTAATAGAAAGTGCCAGAACTTAAACAAAATTATTTACTCATGATCAACAGATCTGTTCACATAAGCTTATTCTGTTTCCTTTCTATCAACCCTGCTTTTTTCTGTCTCTCTAACTAGCTCACTGGGTTTACTGATGTTCTTGGAATTCTTTAAAGGCAGAATTCTTTCATGTCTTTCATCTCAAGCTCTTCCCCCATGGTTATTTGGTCACTGAGCCTTAACTTGCTAAATTCTGTCAAGTTCTCAGCCTTCTGTTTCTTCCTCCATGATATTTTCAAACACTGATCTTTCTGTGTACAGGATAACACAGATTCCTTCTCTTCCACAGAGAGATCACATAAATTGTATTTAGTTAATTTCTTTTTCTGTTATACCGATGATGTTACTTTCTTCAGAAGACTCAGGTTTCCATTGCATAATTTGCACTTGTGCCACCTTCAAGACTTTTCATAATTACTAGCAGGCTCTGTTGAAAGATCATGTCTTCCTTGCTCCTTCTATCAAAAGCAATCTGTTGATCTAAATATCCTGAGATTGTTACAAGGAAGAAAAATTAAAGCTCCTTCTTCCTACCTACTTGGAACCTTTGTCTGAAGTTTGATCAGGCCTTCTTTCTGTGACTACTAAGGAACACTTTTTTAAAACTTTTCTTCCTTTTGATGAAGTCTCATCTTTTTAGGGAATTTTATAGTTGTAGGAGCTGAGTGTTGTAGAGCTCTGGAATCTGCAAAATAAGATTCAATTCATACTTTCTGCGTCCATTCTCCTTGTTGTACCAGTCTAGACATGTTTTTCCTGCTTATTCCAGAACCATAACCCTGCTCTCTGCTTCATTTTTATCTTCTTTAAAACTTTCTTTCCCCAGTTTGCCAAGGTATCTTTGTCCATCCCTTCTCAAGATGTACCTATAAAAGCCAAAAAGAAAAGAGCCAACAAATAGTTACATGACTTTTCAGTTGTCCAAGTTGTTGTACAAGATAATATATGCGTGTAAATAAAATTTAATTTCTTATTTGGCAAGCAGCGGTATGGGCACATCAAACCAAGTACTGTATTTGGGAAATACTATATTTGGGAAAAAATCTATATTTGGGAAAAAATTCTAGCCTTTATTCATTTTAACTTATATTTAAAATATTTGTGTATGTTTTGAATAATATTCAGAGTTTTCCTTCTTCAATTTGTCATATTTTTTTGTTTACCATGAGCTTCTTCATCTTCCCTTTGCTTACACTTTCTTTAAATATTTTCTTGACCTGTCTCATGTTCTAAACCATTACCTTTACTTTCTTCCAATTGCATCTCTCTAATACATGTGTATGCAGGTCATCTCTAGTCTGGGCACCAAAGAAAAGGCAAAACGGTCACGTGGTCTACAAGCATAGATCCCGGTAAAACTGAGTGTGGGGCATGGAGTTGAATACTCAACTGCTGACCTGAAGAGTGCTGCATCTTCTTTCCCAAAATGCATTTGCATGCATTCTGGCAATTAAAAGTTGACCACTGTTTCTTGTTTGTATATTAGTAGTAGTAGTAGTAATCACAATAATAATACTTATTATTATAAAATACTTTTCATATTTATATTGTTCTGCAAATATTAACTATTTATAGTGAAAGAAGTAAAGAAACAATAACATCTAATGAATTGACTGAAAGTATTGCTTAGTGTAACAACATAGCCAAAAATCAGTGTTTTATTTTCTGCTGGTCTGATGATGACACATACAGGCAAAACAGTCTGACGTGAGAACTGGACAGTTATGAGTCCCTGAGCAAGTCATATTTTGATCTTTTCTCACAATAACACAGAACCACAGAATCACAGAGCATTAGGGGTTGGAAGGAACCTCTGGAGATTATCTAGTCCAAACCCCCTGTCAGAGCAGGTTTACCTCAAGCAGGTAGCACAAGATGGCGTCCAGGCGGGTTTGAATGTCTTCAGAGACAGAGACTCCACCACCTCCCTAGGCAGCCTGTTCCAGTGCTCTACCACTCTCAAAGTAAAGAAGTTCCTTCTTACATTTAGATGGAACTTCCTATATTCCGGTTTGTTCCCATTACCTCTTGTCCTGTCACTTGGACACCACTGAAAAAAACACTGGCCTCATCCTCCTGACACTCACCCATTAAGTATATTTAAGTATTGATAAGATCTCCCCCTGTCTTCTCTTCTGTAGGCTGAACAGACTCAGCTCTCTCAGCTTTTCCTCATAAGAATGATGTTCTAGTCCTCTAATCGTTTTTGTTTTGGCCTTCTTGGCCACAAGGGCTGGCTTTGACGTTGCTGGCTCATGGTCATCCTGTTGTCCACCAGGACTCCCAGGTCTTTCTCCACAGAGCTGCTTTCCAGAAGATCAGTCCCTAACCTATACTGGTTTTATAATATATTATCATATATATAATGATTATTATTATATAATATAATTACTTATTCGGTTAAAATTAATACTCATGAAAAATAGTCACATGGTGATTACTTTTAACGCAGCCTTTAAAGAATAAAAAACAAACCACCACCACAAACATACCACCCAGCATGATTTTAGATACCATACATTACCCAATGACCGACTATAGGCAAAAAACAACCATCACAAATGAAAACTGTTATAGGTCAATATGTCCTAGATTATGAAGCCAAGGACTGTCTCTTTGTGTGCTGTTCAAAACAGAGAAAGCTGTCGACACCTAATAGATAATAAATATCAGTAGTTCAGTTTAATCAGCACACTTTGGTTCTGACAACGGCTGCATATAAAAATCATAACCTTTACACCAAAAATATGATGCAGATATAAAAAACCAAATTAAAATTGATGGGTGACGTGCACAGAAAAAAAAGACTTCTGAAAAAAAATTTGACAACTTTTTCGCTGTAGTGAACTATCTAGCTAACCTGAAAAGGTATAAAGCAAGGTGATAATTTCATCTGGAGAGGGCTTTATTCCCTTTTTTAATTTGCAGTTTGAACCTTTTCATGTTTCTTTGATAAGATTCTTTCTTCACTCATAGGTTTCACCAGCAGCAAGCATTTTCTGTACTTTGATATTTAGTAATGACAGTGCTTTGGGAGGGAGAGCCTTCCTTTAATCTCCTGCCTGTTTCCTACTCCTCTTTAGGATCTGTGAGTGCACAGAGGCAGAGGCTGAAATTATTCTTCAGCTAAAGAGCGAGCTGAGGGAGAAAGAGCTAAAGTTAACGGACATTCGTCTTGAAGCCCTCAGCTCTGCACACCATCTGGATCAGATTCGAGAAGCCATGAATCGCATGCAGGTCAGTGCAGTAGCTTAAGTGATGACAGGGGTGCACACCAAAGGCATGCCTGGTGTATTTTCTTTCCCAGTACATTGTTTCAGGTACCAAAAAACTGTCAATACAAAGTAAATTGCTAGATCGACAGTACTTCCTAAGGATGGGTATAAGTATTCATCTTATAACAATGATATCCTTAGTATTTATATTAATAGCTAAAATGTGTTTAAAAGATACAGAAGACGACATAATGCCTGCCCGAAGGATATTTGTTATTTAAACCCTGTGGCTGAGGAAAGCAACATGACAGACGAGCAGATCAAGAAGTCGTCTCTGCAGAGCTTTAAATCCTTGAGCCGCGGGGAGGACAGAGATATATGCATATTGTCTCATCATTTCTGATTCCTAACACAATTATAGCTTGCCAAAGCAAAGAATGTAAAATTGAACTAAATGATTGTATCCGGCATCACTAAAATTTCACTATGTTATTTTGTGACACTGCTACAAAACCTTCCTGACTGCATTTCTCATCAGAAGACTTTCATTTTCATGAGGAAAGGAGGCAGAAACAATGGCTGTGTTCTTCTGTAGAGCACAGAGCTTTATGGGACTCAGCTCTGTTCCCCATATACGAGTACCTGTTATCACGTTGGGTGCCCAAAAGTGTCTGCGACGTCCACACAGTATGATATATATCCTTCAGTAGATCTGAGTCCTTCTAGAATGAGATGTGAGATACCTGGGGCATCCCTGAAGGCACTATAAACCTCTGTTTAGGAAACAGAAACAAGGACATGGAGACTAGGACAGCTACATTTAGATGTCTGGGTATGAGCTAAGTGATAAATTCCTGTTTATAGTCAATTGAGTTTTAGTGCTACAGTAGTGGGGCCTAGAGAGCTATCCTAAAATCATCCTAAAATAAGTATAGAGGGTGAAATTGAATTGCTTGAGCATATTACCGTTTGAATCAGCCTCAGGTATTTGCACCTGCACAGGATTTGTAGGTTTAAAATTTTACCCATGGAAGACCATATTTACAGTGGTCCTGGAAACCCACATTTACACAGCTCAATCCAGCCTCAGTGGCTTGTCAACTGAATTGTTCAGTGCTGGGTGCTTAGGTGAGGTGCACCTACAGACACTTTTGTACAGATCTCCACAGCAGCTGGTTTCATAACTACCAGATTTAATGTCTTTTCTAGACCTCTTTGTTTATACTATGTCTATAGCAGTCTCAGCACACCTTTAAACATCTACGATACCCAACATCCTCCCAGGTGCTCTCACTGCTACAAGCCAATATTGCTATGGTATATTTGACTGAACTTCAGTTAAGGGAAAGAATAATCAAGAACAGGTCTGTAAATAAGGGTTTCAGTTGTCCATACATAAGTAAAACTTTTGATCTACAGCCACTAAAAGGTTTTTAGGAACTGTAAGGGATAGAATTGCAATGGTGGAGAACAGTACATGAAGGGCTATCAGCTGATTATGGTCTTACACTGGAATATGAGTGCCAAAACCAGGTGGACTCCCTGGAGAGAGGAGTCTGCTGTAGTCAGCAGGCCTCCAAAACTTGAATTTCAGCAAAGCTAGGCAAAGGCAACTAGTTCAGATGCTGTTGCTGCTAATCATCACTACTTCTGAAGTTTTCCAAAAAGCACAGGCAGCCACCTTGGAATTGCCAAACTCTGTGACATTTTGGAGAATTGATGAGGATTGGTAAGGGGTAAAAGGACTGGTGGGAATGATACATGAATACTGTGTGCATTCAAAGCACCTTAAAAATCTAAAGCTCAGCTGAACAAAAGACTGCCAAGAGTTGTGCAATTAGATCATCAGAAATTGCAGAGTACATGAAGACAGAATGACTCAATTCACCACAGGCCCTGATTTGAACTCCAGGCTAAACTGGTGCATCCACTTTCTGTCACTATTTTGCTGGTTTGTCCCTTCCGTTTCACTATCTCCTCACCTTTGCCTGTGATCTAATCTTTTTGTAGCTGTTGGATGTTTTTTGTGATGCTATCCCTTATGTTTTTATTTGTATAATGTAGCTGTACAGCCTTCATAAAAGAATAGGAGTTTTAGCAGAGTGTTAGTGAATGTGGAATTAAATATGATGTGCAAAACCATCTGCAAGAATAAGCAGTTGCTTTGTACTGTGCTTCATGAAGCGACTGAAAGCTAGATTTAGCTGGTACCAGGCTGTTCTCAGGCTAAGTTTTCATTTTATTATTGTACATTCAATAATCACTTGGCACCGCAGAGGATTTAGCTAAAAAAAAAAATTCCTCATTGTTCTGATTCATCTGTCACTGTCTGTTTTCATCAGAGAGGGGTTGCTGGCTGTTATGTGAAAAATCTCATGTTTGAGTGATCAAAAAGTCTTATCTGATAGCAAGAAGAGTTATGGCACTGTTAAACTACTGATTTTTTAATTGTCCATTTTAAATGTAATTCCTCCTCTGTGAAGTTCCTGCTATTATTTTGCATTCAATGACAATAATAATTTCCTATGATTTTAGAAATATTGACATATCCAAGCTTTTAACAATAACTTCCTTAAATGTTACCTAAGATATTTGACAACAGAAAGTAGTTTACAAAACTGAGGATAGCTGGGAAGATTTTCATCATACTTAGTCTTATGATGACTATTATGGTCAACTGTATAATAAGCACAGAATTTTGAAGCTTGTGGGTTTTTTAGGAACTGTCTTGAAGCAAAAGCTAATACAAGGTTATAGGGGAATTTTCCCTTCATTTCAGATCTGGAGGCAATCCAGTTTTCACTGTCTCTTTTGTACTTCTGATATACATTGCTGTATACTGCTGTGAAAGTGGTAAACCAGTTATCTCCTGCCAGGGAACAACAAGCACCAGAATAGCCATCCCCAGTGGTTTTCTAAAAGAGTAACCTCCTGTGCTTTTGTGTTGATTTCTTTTGAATATAGAATGAAATTGAGATATTGAAAGCTGAAAATGATCGTTTAAAGGCAGAGACTGGAAACACTGGAAAGCCTACCCGGCCATCATCAGAGTCTTCAAGCAGCACATCATCTTCTTCATCACGTCAGTCGCTAGGACTTTCTCTGAACAATTTAAACATCACAGAATCTGTTACGTCAGGTAAACTTATTTTGGGCACATGAATGTCTCAGCAATTAGTAAGATCTTTTTATTTTCACCCTCTTGATGGGCCATATATAACAGGTATGCCTGAAAAGTAAAATACTTCATATCTCTCAGGTGAGCATCACATATATATTCACTAGTGGAGATGTGGAAGAATGCTGGCAGTCATTTCTGAAAATGTAGCTTTTAGTAGGCCCTGAATAATAGTAACAGACTGTTCATTATGATTGCTTAGTTCCTAGCTATGATACTATTCTCTGTCTACCTAGTTTACAATACTTTTTGGTCATCTAGTTTACAATTTATTTGAAAAGGACAGTATCTCTTGTAGTATACTTGATCATTATGACTGTCTTGAGCTGCAATATGATGATGAAAAAGTTGAGTGCATATGGGTCAGGATTAGAACTAAGGCCAGCAAGGCAGATGTTGTTGTGGGTGTGTGCTACAGACCTCCCAGCCAGAGTAGTGAGGTGGATGAGGTGTTTTATAAACGACTGGGTGAGATGGCTAGGTCATGTGCCCTTGTTCTTGTGGGGGATTTCAATTTCCCTGATATCTGCTGGAATTACAACACAGCATCAAGGAAACTGTGTGGTAGGTTTCTGGAGTGTGTTGAGGATAACTTCTTTATGCAGCTGCTGGGTGAACCAACCAGGGAGGGGGCTTTACTGGACCTGCTCCTTGTGAACAGGGAAGGGCTTGTAGGAGATGTCTCAGTTGGAGGTCGAGTTGGGCAGAGTGACCATGAGTTGGTTAGGTTCTCTATTTCTAGAGAGGTTAGGAAAGGGAATAGCAAAACTCCTATCCTTGACTTCCGTAGGGCAGACTTTAATTTGTTTAGTAGCTTGGTTTCCAGTATTCCATGGGAGAGAGTATTGAGGGACATAGGAGTCCAGGAAGGCTGGACGCTCTTTAAGTATTGAGGGCTCAATTCTTACCGTAAGGCAAGCAGGCGGCACAGGAGACCGGCCTGGTTGAACAGGGAGCTCTGGCTGGCACTCAGGGAGAAAAGGAAAGTTTACAGACTTTGGAAGAAGGGGCAGGCCACCCAGGAGGAATACAAAACGGTTGTGAGGCTCTGCAGGGAGGGTATTAGAAAATCCAAAGATCAGTTAGAAATTAATCTGGCCTCT
>VWZX01001051.1:1607272-1723450 GCA_013399015.1 Galbula dea | reverse complement strand
GGTTGGACTAGATGATCTTGAGGGTCCTTTCCAACCGTAATGATTCTGTGATTCTGTGATTCTGTGACATCTGTATAGGTATATTCTGTTTTCCCTGTGAGATAAATATCAGCATAGTACATGAAACTTTACAGATCCTTTATCTTTCAGTTAGTTTCTTTAATTTCATGCTGTATTTTCAGCAGGGGCAGAAGGTGATCCCAGTTGTCTTTATCCCTTACATTTTTTAATGTGATACAGCTAGTTAGATTATGTTGGACCAAATCACNGTGATTCTGTGATTCTGTGACATCTGTATAGGTATATTCTGTTTTCCCTGTGAGATAAATATCAGCATAGTACATGAAACTTTACAGATCCTTTATCTTTCAGTTAGTTTCTTTAATTTCATGCTGTATTTTCAGCAGGGGCAGAAGGTGATCCCAGTTGTCTTTATCCCTTACATTTTTTAATGTGATACAGCTAGTTAGATTATGTTGGACCAAATCACCATGTGTCACAGGAGCCAAAACCCACCTGACTTATTAAGGACTCTCATTGTCTTCAGTGAATGGGAGAAAGCAAGCAGAACTTTGGGACTGCATCCTGAACATTAACATTTGATTGTTTTCCATACCATAGAGTTTATTATAATAAGCATTTGTTTTGATAATGTAGCCAAGAAACAGAAGTGCTGTCTCTAACATTAGAATCAGGAGCAGAGCAGAGGCAAAGCAGCGCTTATTAATGTAGACTCCACGTAAAGTATAAGGTGGTCTCTGGAAGCAATAAAAATGTGGCTAACAATTGCAGAAAGAGTCTAGGCAAGAGTACAGCTGGGAATGTGCCAAACTGCCTGAATATAATTTGAATTGGCAGTTAATCATATTATCTTACCAGTCATTGATTATATGGATATTTGAATATTTCTTCTGGTTAATATCATATTTTATATGAAAACAGGTATATTTTTAATTTACATTCCCACCTACTTTTTTTGCCAGGTTTAACTTTTAACATGAATGAGTATGAGTCAGGCCTCTGTATATAATGAATTGTTGCAAAAAACAGGGAGAAAATGCTTAACTATGGTTCCTGCACACACATCCACACACATTAAAAGAAAAAAAAATAGGTAAAAACCCAACAAAACAAAATCAAAAACAAAACCAAAACCAACCAACCAACCAAAAAGAAATAAAAAATGAACAGGTTTTGTTTTTTTTTTTCAAAATGTAGTGATAATCTCTTTCAACAGCAGCAACTATTAGCACTTTGCCATTTGACAGTAACTGTCTAAACACAGGAATAAACACACAGAAGGAAGAGCAGTAGGAGGAGTTTGAAGAAGAGGAACTTGAGAATAAGATGGGATAAAAGGATTGGGGGAAGAACATGGGAAGGTCAAAGATAAGAAAAACCTTACATGAACAAAATCAGGAGGAATTTTTCAGCAAAAGCATAGAATAAATAAAAGCTGAAAGAGAAAGAGGAGGAAGAGAAAGAATAGGAAGAAGAACAGGAAGACTGGGAGAAGTAGTTGGACTTAGTGATCTTAAGGGTCTTTTCTAACCTAAATGATTCTATGATTCTGTAAGTTTTATATAATTTTCTGTGTTATTGGTTCTAAATGTCTTTCTAGCATGCAAAGTAATTACTTTTGGTTATAATAAATTAAAGAAAGGGTGCGTACTGAGGAGTGGAGGATTTCACTTGATTATCAATCCAGCCTTTTTGATCCTTGTGAGTGTCATTTTGTTGCCATGCCAGAGAACTTGGAAGGATGACAGCTTCCTAAGGGGGGGTTGGACTAGATGATCTTTCGAGGTCCCTTCCAACTCCTAACATGATACCGTGAATACCAAGCCTTGTGGGACTACTGCAGCAACGGAAGTACTATTGAACAACAGTCCCTGATATCACAGAATCACAGAACGTTAGGAGTTGGAAGGGACTCCAAAAGATGATCTAGTCCAACGCCCCTGTCAGAGAAGGATTCCCTAGACATACAGAGAGGTTAATCATGCTGTGGACTAAACTAAGAGAGATAAAGAGGGCTTTGTCTCATCATATTAAAAATTTCTATGTCAGAGATACCATTGTCTCCAAAAGACTGTGGTCATCTGGAAATGACCAAAGATATCCACTGCCATTTCCTAAGGGTATGACCATATCCTCCAGATAGCTATCAGTGGCAAGCTGTGAAGGGGCTCAATAGCCACAGACACTCATATTTCAGTCATTCACTAGAGCAGCAAACAAGGACCAGTACAAGGTTCTAGCTGTACTTCCAGTGAAGAGTGCCAGAGCTCGGACAAGAAGTGAGCCAGAGCCACTATAGTGCACCTAAGCAGAAGGCCTGGAAGAAAGTAATTAATGCAATCAGCATCACCATGAAATTAGATCCCCTTGACATCTTCTCAGTCCTGTGTGTTAGTCAGAGGGAGAGCTCTTAGAAAGTGGATTTATTTTTTTTTTTAGCCACAAAGTGGTTCCTTATTCCTAAAGACTTATAGAAACTTGTATTTAAAAGGCTACATGAAGGTCATTTGGAGACTGAAAAATCTCACAGGGAGATCAGTTATATTGAAAATTGCCCTCAAATGAACTCTGACATTATGGAAACTCTTAAGGTTTGTCAAATATGGCAAAACATAGGAAAAGTGAAATGAAGCATTCAGTGCTGGTGGCACAGAAAATCTGTCTGCCTGGAACAAAACAAGCATGGATTTGTTTAAGCTCACAACAAAATTGCTTCTTCATTTGATTAATTAAAAAAAAAAAATCCAACAATAGAATCTACTTTCTAGATCTGAGTGTGTTATCAAACATTTTCCATGAGGACATTTTTTTTTTTTTTAATACACTCATTGATGTTATACTCATAAGTCTTTGGTTTAGCTTTGAGCAACTGACTGAATCTTACTGGCACCTCATTTAATTTATATGAAATCTGACCTTGTGCAGACTATGACATGAAGTCAATGCTTTTCGTCCATCACCACAGTAAGAATGAGCAGACTTAGGATGATGGATTACTGCACTGGCCTTTGAAGAAAATGCAAATCCATAATCTCTCTTAATCTGGTGGTTAGTTTAAATGTCTAACAGTAAAATCTCTGGGAAAACTTCTGAAGGAAGGACAGGAGTTTTATCCCTTGCGATAAAGCTTCAGGCTCAGCCTTCAGTAAGAAATACATCCTTCTGCTTTTCCATCTTAGGAGTTAGTGAAAAGGTAGAAAGAGGCTCAGAGCAGATGAGAATCACTCTTTACCTTCAAGAAAAGTGAAACTTTTCCTTAGAGAAATGGCTGAATACAGAGTCCCATGTTCTGGAGAACTGAGAAGTGGTTTCATAGAAACACAGAATGGCCCAGGTTGGAAGGGACCTTAAAGATCGTCTAGCTCCAACCCCCCCTGTCATGAGCAGGGATGCCATCCACTAGACCAGGTTGTCCGGGGCCACATCCAACCTGGCCTTGAACACAGCCAGGGATGGGGCAGCCACAACCTCTCTGGGCAACCTCTTCCAGTGTCTCACTACCCTCTGGGTAAAGAATGCTATGTGTACATAAGGTAAGGAAATCAGCTGGAAAGATAAATTAAATGTTTTACTTAGCAAACATATCAATGCCAGGCTTTCTCGGTTTTCTCCTTACAACATTATAAAGGTCACAATGAATGCCCAAAGATAGAAACTTAATTCAGGTTTTAAACAGTATTATCTTGTGGAAACGTAGCAATTTTGAACAAGTTCCAAGAAGGAAAAGCAAAGGAAAGACTATAATGCAAGAATTTATTTTTTTATTCCTTATTCATTTCTACATGATTAAAGCTACTGATATTGCTTCAAAATTGACCAATTGTAACATTTTTTTCATCTCTCACAGAAAGGGTAAATTAGGAATAAGTACAGATTAAAATGTTTGCAGATTGTTGTGCTGGCAGCCTTTCTTTTCAACCAAAAAATCCTTTGAACAAATATTGAACTGATGATGTGAGTAGAACTGATGCGATTTGTCAGACTGATCACTTTGCTACCCTTCTGTTATTGTAGATATTTTGTTGGATGATGCCACTGATGGAGCACTCCACAAAGAAGGTCATAGTGTGAAAATTTTAGTCACTATAAACAAGGGCTATAGTCGAGCCAAGGTAAGTTCATTACCCAAAGGTCTAGATGTAGAATTGTAAGTCAGGCAAATCTTGCAGCATAGTAGCTCAACCTGTTTCACTATTTTCACCCAGGAACTGAAAGGAAATATCCTAAAAATAGCAGCTTTCTTCTCTGTCATCCATGCTCGATACAGTTAGGCACTCTCCATATACTCACGAGATATGGCCTCCATCTGGAGGTGTGGTGGCTAAGACACTACCAATTCTCAGTTTAATTAGTAGTAGGGTATTCTGGGACTTGCTATCTTTGTTATAAATTAGATCTATGCCTTGAACCCCTTAGGGTGCAACTATGAATATGCTACTGAGGCAATCAATTTGGAATTGCATTGTGTTACAAAAAAAAATATAAATACAGTGCATCTTTTATTTATATTCAGTTTCTTATAAACACAGATGCAATCAAAGAGCAGAATAAGATACTGGTTTTGATCTGCCAAAGGAATATCATCACAGAATGACATGCTTATTTCTGGCACAGAGATTATTAACACAGTTGTAACATCACGTTCTGAATAATATCATTTTTCTTCAATGGGAAAATTATGAATCTTCATAGAAAACTAATTACCACCATTTTTAGTCCAGTTCCAAAAATATATCTTTGCAGGATCAAAAAACACATGCATATCTGATAGGATCAATTGGAGTCAGCGGAAAAACAAAATGGGATGTTTTAGATGGTGTAATCAGACGTCTCTTTAAGGTAAGACTTAAAATTTAGCTCAGTATTAATACAGTTTTCTATTTCACTTTAGAAAATTTATTTGGGTTCTCTTGCTAAGTTTTTGTTATGTTTTTTGAGTTATAGCTAACGTCACTACTAAACGTTATTCTTAGTGATGTTGTTCCTTTTTCATGATTGTTGGCACTTCTGTATTGATTGTGACTGCAAGAATCTGCTTGTTGAGCGACTTCATCTGTACCAAAATGTTTTCCAAACTGCTTTCATTCAATAACCATTTTTATTTTTTTGTCTTGTGTTTTCATATAATTTCAGGAATATATTTTCCGAGTAGATCCGACTACTAGCCTGGGTTTAAGCTCTGACTGCATTGCTAGCTATAGTATAGGGGATGTAATTAGAGCCCATAGCCTAGAAGTGCCTGAACTGCTGCCTTGTGGATATCTGGTTGGAGATAATAACATCATCACTGTGAACCTGAAAGGTAAAACCCCAAGAATATTCTTGCAGATACTGCGGAGTTCTTCACTGCAGTGACCCATCCCTTCATATTTTTTTCTTCCCTCTGACCATTCTGTATTTTATGTCCAGTGTAAGGGCTCATTTATCACATAAACTCTCTGTATGACATTGTGCAACACCTAATGCAGTGTGGCATTTTGAGGTGAATCTAAGAATATCTCTGTCCTTTTCTGCTAGGCTGCCAAATAACAACAAAGTACAAATTTCTGAATAGTGGCAAAAAACATCAACCCCAAAACAGAGATTATGATGAGAAATATTTATGCCTTACCCAGTTCTGCAGGAAAAATCTGATACATTTCAAAAGCTGTAGGGATTTGTTACTGCAGGGGAGGGGAGCCTTCAGAAATATACATACATTGTTGTGACAACCAGTAACCCTTGTGGCTGTCACTTTGACCTTTTTTTTTTGTCATGGTTGCCTGTAGTGTCCGAAACATATATCTTTGCCTCACTGAGCCTTCTTTTTGCATTTATTTTTATTTCATCTCTCCCACCCACCTCATCCCACTACCACTGTTTAAGTTTTTGCCCTGTGGAAGCATATAGGCATTTCCACAGTAATGAAGTCCTTGATAGGAATTGGATTTAGGCAGAGGTATCTCACCTTGGTTTGAGTGTAGCATCGATGCCATCAGGTGCTGGGTTAACCCTATACCTACTTCAGCAGGGATAAAAACAAACCAGTTTTCTTTTCTTCTGTTCCCAGGAGTGGAAGAAAACAGTTTGGACAGTTTTGTGTTTGACACATTAATTCCTAAGCCAATTACCCAGCGGTACTTTAATTTACTGATGGAGCATCGCAGAATTATTCTGTCGGGACCCAGTGGCACAGGAAAGACCTATTTAGCTAACAGGCTGGCTGAATATATTATAACTAAATCTGGCAGAAAAAAAACTGAGGATGCAATTGCAACTTTTAACGTGGATCACAAGTCAAGCAAGGTAAGTTACAGATGAAAAGATATCCTATTACTCAATTTGTAGTAAAGATGCAGAGCAGATCCTATTAACACAGAGCCACCACGATGATTAAGGGGCTGGAACATCTTCCTTATGAGGAAGGCTGAGGGAGCTGGGTCTCTACAGCTTGGAGAAAATGAGACTAAGAGGTGACCTCATCTATGCTTTTAAATTTGTGAAGGGTGGGTGTCAGGAGGTTGGGGTCAGGCTCTTCTCAGTGAAACCCAGTGGCAGGACAAGAGGCAATGGCTGTAAGCTGAAGCACAGGAGGTTCTGTATGAATACACGTAGAAATTTTTTCCCAGTTCAGGTGCCAGAGCACTGGAACAGACTGCCCAGAGAGGTTGTGGAGTCTCCTTCTCTGGAGATATTCAAAACCTCTCTGGACATGCTTCTGTGTGACCTGGTCTAGGGAATCCTGCTGTGGCAGGGGGATTGGACTAGATGATCTTTGGAGGTCCCTTCCAACTCCTAACATTCTACGATTCTGTGATTCTATGAACTGGCATACTATTTTGTTGCTCAGTTAACATTTTTTCCCACAAAACTTTAGACTTCAATCCCAGTGAGGAACAGAGGCCAGACCTTTCTGTCCTAAACATACCATTGAAGCACCATGAAGGAAATCTGAATTTTCCTTCACTGGAGGAAACCCACCTTAAGGGTAGATCCAGAGTCAAATTCCTACATAAATTGAATTTTTAGACTGTCTGTAACTCCTTTGTCAGAAAGGCTTGATATATAATAATACTAGTTTAACCTGGTTTTGTATAGCCATAATAGCAGCCGATTGTTAGCAAAGATTTCAGAAGGGATTTTGAATTATTGTCTTGGGTTCAGCTTCTTAATCAGCACTGGATAAATACAACTGCTGCCATGGTTTCTGGCATGCATCGGCCAGGAAGCTGGCCATATTAAAAATTGCCTCATGTCACATTCACAGTGATTTACATAGCTCAGGTTATCAAGCTTCTAGCATGACCACTGTGCTAGCCACAGATAATACTATTCACTTGCTGTCCTAAATTGGGTATACTCCTAACTTGGGACCCAGGCAAAATAAAATGAAAGGTTTTGCCCAGAGCTTTTTGATTTGCACAGAACATAATAAATGTGAACATAACATAAGAAGGAATTACATACAGATCCTAAAGCAGCAATAAGACCATACCAGTAAAAACAACACTTTTCTCTGTCTTTATACAGAGGATTTGTGACTCCGTTTATTTTGACAAGGGATGTGTTTATGTTTTATTGTTATAACATACATTTATAATTAAAATTGTCCCACAAAAGAGCAAGGTTTGGGATTTCTGATAAACTGATTTTTGTATGTTTTGGTTTGGGTTTTTGGCTTGTTTGGGGTTTTTTTGGTTGGTTACAGTGTTTGGCTTTTTTTCCTTTTACTTTGTTTCTGTTAAGATTTATGTAGAGCTGTAGAGTTTGAAGTGAAAAAGAAAAGACATTGTCAAATAGCAAGTGTGTTTGAATAGTACAGATGTTGCTATTCCATGGAAGAAACACATGATGTTCCCCTAGAGACACCTTTTCATAAAAAGCCAAACAAATTGAAATAAAAAACAGACTGTATGTTTCTACTAAAGAAGAAAAGATTCTACTATCCCTGATCCAGGAAGTAAAATGGCAATAGGAACTTCGTCCATAATACTGAGCACTCACAACATGGGCAAAATTAGATACCCTTAGATATACAGCTGTAGAATTTGACAAGCCCAGATCCTCAATGGCAGCAAAGTGTTGAGAAAAATATGAAATGTTTTGATTATAGAAAGCTTTATTTTACTCCAGCACTAAACAGCAGCCAGGCAGATAGCTGACAGGAAAGAAGAACTCCACAACAAATTTTATGATGAACTATGATATAATAACCCCTAAAGGTCAAACAGATTTTCAGTGAGAGTGGTGAAAGGGGTATCTATTTGAATGAGCAGTTCAGTATGTCTTAACTATGTGATAATTTTGTGGGATTTTTTTGGTATAAAATGTGGCATTCATAAGAATGGAGGTTTGATGATTAATGTATCTCAGCCCATTGGAAATGGCATATTTTATTGCACCTTATATTCCTCTGGAGATAACATATTTTAACAGCAGATTTTTAAGGAATGAATCCACCAAATAGGAATGTGTATGCTTCAGTTACATGCCTTATGTTTAGTGCCTTTGATTTTCCTAGCATGTGGCAGCAATATTGCCCTATCTAAGACGCAAGTCTTCCTGCATGTGCTGATCCAGCTGAACCTACAGTGGGGAAGCTCTGTAGCAGCCTCTTTACCTTTCTGAAAATCTTTTCCACTGAAAATCACATCTGTGGTCTAATTTCATTAATTGTTTCTGGGTTTTTTTGTTAATTCTGCTAAAGGATCTGCGACAATACCTAGCAAACCTAGCTGAGCAATGCAGTGCTGACAACAATGGTGCTGACCTCCCCATGGTCATAATCCTTGATAACCTCCACCACATCAGTTCACTAAGTGACATCTTCAATGGTTTCCTCAACTGTAAATACAACAAATGGTAGGTAGTACTTTTTCTTCCCCTTTCACACACCTTTTGCAATTAAAACAGTAAAAGCTGTTATTTTGCAAGATAAAATGCCCCAGCGGAAACTCAGACTCCTGTAGGCTGTTAGGGAAGCCCTTATGCGCTTGAATAATTTCAACCTTCTTCAGCCAAGTACTTAGATGTCTGCTTCACTTTATTTGTATGACTCCCACACATCTCAGTGAGATGCAGATGTACAACAGAATTTAAGAGTGTAATCAAACGCTTGACTGAATGAAGATCTTATTCATTTCATATGTCAGATGACACAAGCTTATTAGTACCACGAGGACACTTTATGGGAGAGTAAGTAGAAATGTACTTTATAGGAATCTGGGATATGTGTGAATCCAGGAACCATGCCATGCAGAAGTGGACTTGCATTTCCTAAAGTTTTTCTGTAGAATGAAAAGTATGAAGTTTTCTAGCTGTCTTTTATTGCCAAGCAAGAATAAAAATAATGTTTTCTGCAACTTTTACTAGCCTGTAATACTGCCATCACAGCAACTTCCCTTCACAAAAAACCTGTATGCTATGTCTTACTCATGAGCTTCACTGGCTTCTGAAATTAAAACTCCAAGCCTAATGCAATATTGTGAGGTACATGAGGACAGAGTTACATCATTCATTTCATTACTGCATCTGAGTATAAGTAAATTATGAATGTGCAGACAGGAAAATCATAAAAGAATAAACATTTTTAAAAGGGCCTGTCAGAGATATTTTAAATCTAAGACTACAATATACCCAGGGACTCTTACAAAACTGGCCTAGTGCAGAAAAGAAGAAACAATGTTCTCTGAATATCTGATTGGATTCTCCCTCAAAAAGCCTACTAATTCTCTCTTTTCAGCCCCTATATTATTGGAACCATGAACCAGGGAGTTTCTTCTTCACCAAATCTGGAACTACACCACAATTTCAGGTACGTTCACTCTGTGTTTTCCGTGGCAGTGTTTGCTCAGCTCCTTGCTTCTTAGCCCTGTTCTTAGAAAGCATGTGTCCCATCACAGCAAAGTATTTTAGCTTCTGTGTCTCTCCTGTATTGATTGGTCTCTGAATGGTGTTGGAGAATGGTGAAAGAAATAAAGTATCTTCTGGCACCTCTAGTGAGTTGCTGAAGACAATTGCATTCTTATATTCCATTTGTCTTCAGCAGTGTCTTGAATTCCTGCTGAAACCTGTAATGATTGTGTGGTAGCAGTGGGCAATAACGTGATTTACCAGAGCAGTTTTACACTTGCTGACTAATGAGATTCAGAAGCTAATGACATTACCTTCATCTATATGTTTAAGAGAAAGAGATGTATTTGCTATTCATGGCTGCTTGACTTTTATGCTTTCTACCCAGGTGGGTGCTGTGTGCTAATCACACAGAGCCTGTTAAAGGTTTCTTGGGTAGATATCTGAGAAGGAAACTGATTGAGACCGAAATAGAAAGGAACATACGCAATAATGAGCTCATCAAAATCATTGACTGGATCCCCAAAACATGGCATCATCTCAACAGCTTCCTAGAAACACACAGCTCTTCAGATGTAACCATTGGTGAGTCCATTGGCAGAGTGGTTTGAAATAAAGCATGCAGACTGAGCATTTTAGAGATTTGTGCAGGATATACTATGTTTTTAAAGGCTGTCATCTTTCAATTAGATGTACAGCATTAGGGTGGGGAATCTGTCTGATTGCCATCAAGATGAAAATAGAAAGTTTAGTGAGAAAGTATGTATTTCCTGGTATTTCTGCCTTGGTTGCTAAAGACTTTCAAGTAAATGATCAAAACCTGCAAAAATTTAATTTACAAAAAATTACCTCAATAGCAACTTTCCTAAGTTTAATTGTTTTTCTCCTGCTTTCACACTGCAGCAAATTACAGCAGTCTCTCTTACGGGGAAAAGCTGAGAGAGCTCTTCAGCCTACAGAAGAGAAGACTGCAGGGGGGATCTTATCAATACTTAAAAATACTTAATGGGTTGGTGTCAGGAGGATGAGGCCAGTCTCTTTTCAGAGGTGTCCAGTGACAGGACAAGAGGTAATGGGAACAAACTGGAATATAGGAAGTTCCATCTAAACGTAATGAGGAACTTCTTTACTTTGAGCGTGGTAGAGCACTGGAACAGGCTGCCTAGGGAGGTGGTGGAGTCTTTGTCTCTAGGGACATTCAAAACCTGCCTGGATGCCATCCTATGCAACCTGCTTGAGGTGAAGCCCCCTCTGACAGGGGGTTTGGACTAGATGATCTCCAGAGGTCCCTTCCAACCCCTAATTTTCTGTGATTTCATGAGTCTTTAATAGACACTTGGTCAGTCAGTTCAGCAAACTAGCAACTGGGAGACATACATTAACCTGAAGTCTTTTAGTGGAATAGCTATGTTAGCAAAGAAGTCATCCTTTCACATAGCTTTTGCCCATAAAACTTCTAAGTGTTCATCAGGCCATAGAATTTGATCAAGTGTGACTAGTCCGTTTTTAATAACAGAAGACTGATAGCTCACTTATTCTAGCCCTGTATTAGTATTCTCTTCACTTGAGTTTGCTTGAATCACAGAACATTACGAGTTGGAAGGGACCTTGAAAGATCATCTAGTCCAACCCCCCTGCCACAGCAGGATTCCCTAGACCAGGTCACACAGAAGCGTGTCCAGAGAGGTTTTGAATATCTCCAGAGAAGGAGACTCCACAACCTCTCTGGGCAGTCTGTTCCAGTGCTCTGGCACCTGAACTGGGAAAAAAATGTCTGTGTGTATTCACACAGAACCTCCTATGCTTCAGCTTACAACCATTGCCCCTTGTCCTGTCACTGGGCTTCACGGAGAAGAGCCTNTCACTGCTCTCCAACAGGCCAGTCCCCAATCTATACTGATACATGGGGTTGTTCCTTCCCATGTGGAAAACTTGACACTTGGCCTTGTTGAATCTCATTAAATTTTTCCCTGCCCAACTCTCCAGCCTGTCTAAGTCACGCTGAATGGCAGCACAACCCTCTGGTGTGTCAGCCATTCCACTCAGTTTAGTGTCATCAGCAAACGTGCTGACAGCACACTCTGTTCCCTCGTCCAGGTCATTAATGAATAGATTGAAAAGTACTGGTCACAGTACCGACCCCTGAGGGTCTCCACTAGACACAGTCCTCCAGCTAGACTCCATCCCATTGACCATGACTCTCTGACTTCTGTCCTTCAACCAGTTCACAATCCATCTCACTACCCAATCAGCCAGACCACACTTCCTCAGTTTAGTTGCAAGGATGCTGTGGGAGACAGTGTCAAACACTTTACTGAAATCAAGATAAACCACATCCACTGCTCTACCATCATCTATCCACCTGGTTATGTCCTCATAAAAGGCTATCAGGTTGGTCATACATGACTTCCCCTTGGTAAACCCATGCTGACTGCTCCTAATGACCCTCTTATCCTTGATATGCCTAGAGACAGTCGAGGATAAAGTGTTCCATCACCTTTCCAGGGGGATGGAGGTGAGGCTGACTGGTCTATAACTACCTGGCTCCTCCTTCTTGCCCTTTTTGAAGACTGGAGTGACGTTACTACCTTTATTATTTGGTAGGGATTATTTTTTATGTGTTCCCTAATTCTACGTTTTTTTAATACACAACTTGACTTCTCAGGTCCCCGTCTGTTCCTTCCTTGCCCTATGGATGTTGATGGCTCCAGAGTGTGGTTCACAGACCTCTGGAACTATTCCTTGGTGCCATATCTTCTGGAAGCTGTGAGAGAAGGACTTCAGGTATGTCATTTTTTAACTAGTGACTTATTTTTAATTAGTTTCATCAGCTTTCTCCAAGCTACTTCTAATCAATGCGTCCAAGTGTGAATAATGTTGAGTTTGCAAGAAGAAAACCTGTGGAGGGATTATAGAAATCAGACTTGAACTCTTTTTGACCTGCTTTTACTCTGGTGCATAATTTGACTTTGTCTGCTCCAGAACTAGCATATCTTGTATTTTACTAAGAAGGTTTCTCCTCTGTGACTAGAGGAATGTTCTTTTTCCACTGTTTAAAGAGTTCACAGCAACGCCAAATACAGGTCAGAAGGCATCCCTGAGTCAGGGCAGTCTCAGCCTACCCCTGTGTGGGAGAGGTAATAACCCTTACACTGGTGGAATAGCTTAGGTCTGTGTAATCCTCTGCCACCTATGTATACATGTGGGCACACGGATTGGGGAGGAAAGCTTGTGATGTTTTCACCATTCAGAAAACCAAAACAAAAAAAAGACAAAAGTTTACTAACCTTACCTAACCATTTTGAGATAGTTTACTCTTTGGCCCTGCTGAATATGAAGGTCTGTCTCTTCTAGCCCTTATATCTTGCAACCCTGCTTGTATTTCCCACTGTTTTGTTTCTCCTTTCTGTTTTCTCTATGTCACTAAGCTTTCCCCCTGACTGTAATATTCTCATGTGGGGTAACAGTGCTATCAGATCAGAATGCTTCATAGTTCCCTCTATCATGTCCTCTCCAGAGCTAGGTGTTAGCAGCAGTTTCATTGATCGTTAATAAACTATTAAAATTTCTTCTGCTTTAATAGAAAGATGGCTACAAATAGATTTGCAATAGAAGCAAGGTCAGCTGTTCCATATGGGTTAAGATTTAGACCATTCCACATCTTTGGAGCAAAATTTGAAATTAATCCATTTTGATTTTCCCAATCTTTATTTGGCTTTTTCCCTTTTTCTTTCATGCACTGCATTTCTATGTCCTCTGAAAAGACATTTTGTGGAAAGGCAGATTTTTGCCACACATGCCACTGAAAAAAATTACTGCATGATGTAGAGGGGATTGTTATGAAGTAGTCAAAGAGCTGTGTAACCATCTGCAGTTTATTTGTCACCTTGTATTGACATAGTGATATACTGATGCAATGGAGGTTTAGAATTTTGCCCGTTGTATATCTCATGCTTTCCTAAAACTGCTTATCTCTCTGGGAATTACAGTGTGTTTATGCCTGACAAACATCTGATAGAACAGCCACGGTGAGATTAACAGCATTTGTTTAGACCAGCTATAAGAAAGCAGTGATATTCTTAACGCTCATATTTTTTCCCAAGTATACAGGGTACCTACTTAACTGAAAACTTCAATTCTGGAGCAGAAGATGGCAGCATACAGAAGAAAATATGTTGCTTCACAAACTGTTCCAATTTTTAGCTCCTTTGTATGGCTTCCATAGAATAACATTATTATTAATAAACAGAAATCTTTTATATGGTATAATTAGATGTTCCTGGAATCAGAGACAGATAGAAAATGCCTTTCTATCCTGATACTTTGCAAACTCACTTGTCAGACACAGAATTGGCAAGCCTTGCTCCATATTCCAAAAAAGATTTAATCACTGTTAATCTCAAATGAGAGGAAGTGCTGCTACAGCCTGGAGTTAGCCTGCTACCTCCCTGAGAAACGTTTCCTCTTGGCTTATTTAGGCAGATCCCTGTTACAGCAGCCTAGCCTCTATGTAGGACAGAAGATGTCTGAGTTATCTCTGTACATAACATAGGGAACTTGGCTTCCTAACCTGGAGGTCTGGATTCAGCAAATGCCTGGGAGCAGGTGTTGCAGTGATAAGCAGAACTCATCTCTCTGGCTTTAGGGCTAAAATCCAGCACTATTTTACTCCCTTTAGTACTGCAGCCCACCTGAATGCTCCATGAGTGTACGCCCTGCCAGTATTATGCTGCTCCTTGGTTTGCATGAGGCTGTTTGAGCTGTCAGAAATCACAGAAAGCCCTGGTGAATGGCTCCCCATCCCAATGTGTCATTGTCACAATTAAAGAAATCTGTAAAGCAGCAACCAAGGGGCTCTCAGTTAACATGTTCTTGAAAACAGTGATCTGGAAAAGGGTGCATTTTAGTGAGGAAGCTACCAGACCTTCTAAATTTACGATATTTTCATTCTTCCTCACTCTCTCCACCTTCCAGATTTAAAAGCATTTTTGTGCTTCATAGTAGGGAAAACCTATCCTTTGTGAATTTCTTAACCTTGTGAAAGATCTCAAAGTTAAGGTGTGGACAGATGTCTGCTTCTGCATCCCATTTTACTAGGAGAAGAAAACAAGCTGTACTGTTACTTCCTAATTCACTTCAAACAAAATCCAATTAACTAGAATGTTGTAGATAGGTCTGAGTTAATTCCACTGATACACCTTAAGCAAATTACCTAAAGGTCTCATTTCACATTATATCAAGAACCTGGGGCTCCCACTGTTGCCTATGAGTATCACCAGTTACAGAATGCTTTTCAACTTGCAGCAACTCTGTGTAGTGAAGGAGTACTAATGAAGATGAGACCTTATAAATGCCTTATAATCAGGTGCTGAGCACATCTGAAAGCAAACCACTTACTAAGATAGTTAAGATGTTTTTGATTACTTTTGTCTAATGTTACAACTGGTACTGAAAACTGTAGAGTTCTTACTTGTGTTATATCCATAATGCAGATGTATGGTAAGAGAGCACCCTGGGAGGATCCCTCCAAGTGGGTAACTGATACCTATCCATGGAGCTCTGCATCTCTACAGCACGAATGGCCATCACTGCTTCAGTTAAGACCAGAAGATGTTGGTTATGAAGGTTATGCATCAGCAAAGGAAGGAACGACCTCAAAGCATGTTCCTCAGACTGATACAGAAGGGGATCCCTTGGTAAGGTTTAAACTTTGGGGGAAACACTTTTCAGTATGCACTTTACTATCACATGTTAGATCGTACTGTGTACCTGTTTCAAAATGGGCTTTTAAAATTAATCTTACTATATAATTTACTAAAAGGTTTGAAAATAGAAGGAAAATCTAGCAGGAGGGCAGGTATCACCACCATGTTAATATGTCTCTAAATTGTTTGCCTTTCCCTGCTGTCCAGAAATGTATCTGGTTTGCACCATTATAATGTTTGGATACCACTCTTCAGCCACTTATTAATCAGTTTATTCTAAAAACACCTTTCCAGGTTAAGCAGTCCTTCATCTGCATTCTACAAATGAAGGACTGAGAAACTCACATTATCTGACTTGTCTATCATAGACGATTTAGTGGAAATGCAAATTAGACAGCCATCCTCTCAATCCTCAGAACATTTCAAGATAACTGATGACTGTATAACAGTCTTCATGTAAAAGGAATGCAAGTGTGGTGGCTTTAAAAGATAAGAGGTTGATTTCCCTCAATGCTATGTATTGTTTTCTATTAATAAGATCCCAGACATCTGGGTTTGCCATTGCCTCCTCTGATAATGAACTATTAAATTACATATATTGAACCTCTCTTCTTGTATAGTGCTTTCTCTGTAGACTGCCTTTATCACAATTCAAAATACTCTTTTAGAGAAGTGTACTTCTGGGATACAGGGAGCCCTTTGGAAATGGGAATTTCTCAGAGGAAAATGCATTTAACTCTTATCAGAGCTAAGAAAATGACTCCTCAGCCTCACTGAAATGTTTGGTAACCAAAACCAGACCTTGCATCCTGAAGAAGTGCAGCAAATCACCTAGTTTGATCCCCTGTCTCCCAGTCCATAAGATTTGGGGTAATTGCTCAGCTGCCAGTGATTTTATTGGCCAAGCTTCCAACATGTCCACTAAAGTGAAAATACTTGAGCAGCTCGAGTTCAGAGTCCTGTCACCCTTGCCACCTGCACACTGTAATTAGTATCTGTATCCGACTAAGTATCAGAAGCTTGAAACTTGTGAACGGAGGGCTTACCCCTGCCTCTGGTAGAGCTCACAGCAAGACAGACACTGTGCTTGTGGAAACAGGACATGTGACATGCAGGCTGGATTGCTGAGGGTATCCTGTATTTTCAAACATGGATAGCTATTAAACCCTCAGCAAAAGCTACCTGATAGCATTACAGAGTATTAAACGCTGTTCAATGCCTGAAGAAAACTTTACAAGCTGTGCCAGTTGAAACCACAGACATGTAAGGTTTCCTGAGTAAACTGCAAAAAGGGGCTGCATATGCAAACACATGAGAATATCACTTTTTCTTTGCCTGCTTTTTTGCAATGACAGCATATTAGCTCCTTGAAAAACGCTAAAGCAGTGTCAACATTGCTTGCAGCCCTGAGTGTGCTGGCAGAAGTGGATGTTTATAAATAAAATCCTGATCATTGCACAGATTTAGGTGTTAAGCATCCAAGTAATTTTCTGGGGCTTAATGCTGCTTTTTGATGATTTTTCAGATGGATTTCAGGTTCTTATAGTCCCTAAATTATGTGGGGACTCTCCTCTTCCAAGTAGGAGGATCTGTTGCTGCTTTCCTGCTGAGGCCAGCCCCTCGACAGCAGATGGGACTCTTATGAAGCATCTGGCCTTGGTCCACCTCTTTCACTCCCTCTGTCTCTCTCTTGCAGAGGGGGTATGTTAGTGTGATTATGTTTTCAGTTGCTTTTCAAATGTAGTGTGGCTATGCTATCCAAAAATTATCTGGAAGCTTGACTGTCTCAAAATCTGGGACCAGATGTCCAGCTGTGATATGGCATCCTTCCCCTGCCGGTGCTGCAGCTGCAGCCAGTCTCACCCCTGAATTAAAGAGAGTTACCAGGCAGCTTCATTGTATCCCTGTGGCTCTTTGGACCTTTAAACTTCTATTTAAAGACCAGAAGGCAATAAAAAGGGTGCCAGGAGTATCTGCTGACACTCTGCCCTTTCTGAAATCCTTTTGTATGGTCCCCTCAGCTAGATACCAGCACATCTCATACAGCAAGGGAGCTTAATTAAATTTGAACACGGTCACTGCAGCATTAAATGAGATGAGATTATGTAAACATTTCTTTCTTCTTTCAGATGAATATGCTAATGAGGCTTCAGGAAGCAGCCAACTATTCGAGCGCACAAAGCTGTGACAGTGATAGCACCAGCCACCATGACGACATTTTGGATTCATCCCTTGAATCAACTCTCTGAAAGGGACAAATCTTGGTGGAGGATTATGGTAAAATCTGTTTCCACTAGACCACTGCCAGTATTAAAGCAGCATGCCAAGGTCCCCGAGTGAGAATGGTGTGTTGTAGGTAGGCAGGAGACCTAACTCTGCAAAGTCAGGAAGAAAAATTGAAGTGGAAAGCTTGAATTAGTTTAATTTCAAGGCATTTCAATACCTATGGAGCCAAATGAGACTCCATTTGTCAACTGGAAAGGGCCCTAGACCAAGGGCATCTAAGCAGATTGCACATGTTTTAGCCAAACTGGAATATTATTTTTCCCCTTTTCCTCTTTCTCTCTTTCTCTCTCTGTCTCTCTCTTTCTTTGTTTCTCTGTACAAGTTTACAGTGCAACTTCTGTTGTTTTTCTTTAGTTTACCCTGAGGTGCTGCATGAACAATGCAGTCTTCTGATTCTCTTCTAACCTCTGTTGTGCCACATGATGCTGGTCACAAGACTGCAGTGGTGTCTGTGTTGTACACTACTGCCCATTCCAAAATGAGTCAAAGTTGACGATACTCAGAAAGCACAAACAGTATTGTGCAATCACCAGAAAACATGACTGTGATATGCTGGATAAGTGCCAATTTAATTCTAACTGCCATGGTCACGGTGATGCGCTCCATCAAGTTTTTAGTCACAGATTTTATAAAGTTGTTTTTACCACAAAGGTCTTTTTTAACCACCTGCCCACTCCTTAACAACAGTTTTATACCAATTATTAACCAACACTGACTAAAGGCTTTTTAGGGCTTCATTTGTTTGAGCCTTTTCAGTGAAAGAAGGAACATTTCTTATGGTGCTGTCTCACTGCCTTAAAACAGATTTCTAGAACAGTTTTACAGTTGGTTTAATTCCTAAACCATTGGTAATTTACACTGTTTTTTTCTTCATTTACTAATGAGAAAACGTCAGTTAACGCAGTAGCCTCATATCTGTATATCATGATTTTTTAAAATAATGGATAGGAGAAAGAACAGTTGCTATATAATATTTTTATCTTGTGAATAGATTGCTCTGCCTACCCTTAGAAATACACAAAGAACCCAAACCCACTTCCACTGCCACCTAAATGCTGAGAAAATTAGCTCAAATCCATTTGGCCCCATGGAATGGAGTTTTTGGAGGATAGGTGTTTTGAATTCTTATCCAGCAGAGCTGGATGCACTTGATGCAGCATGAGCACAAATATATGTTTGGTTTTTTTCCTTTTTCTAGTTTTAGCATGTTTTGATTGCTATTGTTGTACATGAAGAATTCAGCATAAAAGAACACTGAAGCAGTGATGTCCACTGTGGAAGAGGAAGAGTTTATACTGTAAAAGTGGGTTGGTTTTGCACAGTCTACTGGGTGGGTATTGTAAATATTGGAGAATATTAAAAGAAAAAAAAAAAGCCTTGCACAAATCAAATTGAAAACAAACAAACAAAAAATGTATTTTATTCTGTTGGTGTTGAGATGTTTCACTTGCTGAGATTTCCTGTATGTTGCAAACAAATACAGAATGCAAACCTTCAAAGCTGTTTTTACCTGGTGTGTTTGTCCTGTACTTACAGTTGTTACAACTATGCAGGAGCTATCAATGCTACAGTCAGCATGTTTCAATATCTATATGAAGCCAATACATTTTTGGGGGGAAAAAAATCTGAAAATATTCTAAGTGCATATGTCACGGCAGGGTACAACCAGAGACTGCTCAGAATAATCAGAAACACTCTTTAAACGCAAAAGGCGTCCGGTTAAAATAGGTGCATATAAACAAGAAGCTGTCTAAGGGCTTTGGCATTGTGTAGACATGTACTGTACACCTCCATGGATGTTACCTTCAGGATGTGTATTTGGTGCTATCAACTCTTCGTGGCCAACCTGTGGTCACTCTCTGTAAAACAAAGATAAATTGATGCAGTTTCCAAATGGCACTGAGCTGCACCACTGAATCTAGAGGTTCCTACACGGTGCTGTTGCCCTAATAAAACTTTAACCTATTTTATGCATATAGGATTCAGTTGGACCAACACTATGCCCCCAAATCTGGATCCATTTCTGATGCAAAACGTCAGTGTGTACACCTTGACTGACTGAAAGAACCAAAGGAAAGTTGTTCTTTCCTGTACCTGTGCTCTGAGCAAACCTGCGAATGTTTTCCTGCCATATTTAACACACAAACACACGACATCACATATACAAAACTTCCTGCAATACATCTCAGTGAGTCCACCTAGTTTACAACTCAGAAATTGTTTGTGAAACATTTGTCTGTACACATTTTATATTTTGTACATTTTTGATGTAACATATCATGTAAATAGACAGAAACAGTGAAATAAATCATCTGAAAAGTTTTGTAGTCTTTGTAAAGCCCTAATAATAAGTATTTGGTGTCATCGGACTTAACTGGATGATGTATTTTCTATTGGTTTATTGTTCCTCTAGCTTGTAAACCAGCTTGCGTATATTTTTTTGCAGGTGTGCACACTGTATCTGTCTAAATTATTACTTTGCCATTAAAGTGGAATTATTTATTGAAAATACAGTCTGGTGTTTTTGAAATCAGGACCATTAACAAATAACATTTCAAATATAAAAACATATAAACAAAATGACAAACTGAAGGAAATGGTTTTCTGTATTCAGCAGAACCGATCTCTCTAGAAAGAAATTAAATACTGTTTCTAGTTCCAGTGGTTCGGTATGATTTTTGAATGTCTGTTTCTGTGGTGGGAAAGCTTGTGCAGTTCAGAAACAACAGTCTCCTTATTCTCAAGATTATCTTCCAATGCAAGGACCCAGAGCTACTTCCTCAGCAAACATACATCAATATTGTTTAATAGAATTCAAAGAAAGAAAATAGAATCACGTTAGTCAACTAATCACAGGCTTTGAGGCTAGAAGATATCATTATGATCCTGCAAGTTGTAGCACCTTAGCTATAAATGTCAGCAGCAGATCTGTCATTTCTCCTGAAATTTTCATATCCCTGCAAAGACCTTTAGACATAACAGTACTGAGTACGAGATTCAGCACCTCGCTGTCAATGTGGATAATTATTCACCAGTTGGGTTTGTTTTTCAAGAGCATTATTTTCAGTCAGATCTTAAATATCTCTTTTCAAGAGAAAAATATCCCAAACTGACTTTTGTTGTGCCTTTTCCTCCCACACTAAAAAACCCACCACAATAAAAACATCTTTTAAGTAATAGACTTCTTTGCTTTTCTTTTGATAAGACAAGCAGCTTGCTCATTCTTAGCTCTTCATGATAAGGCATGCCTTTCAGACCTCAACATATTTTGCAAGACTTTCTGACTACCTTTTGATTTGTCAGAGTCCTTTCTGAAGCGTGAGTATAAGAACTGCACACGATATTCCTGTAATGATTTTACTTTTGCTAGAAACAGAACTAATATCACCTTCCTACTGCCTGTTCATATTTTCTTTGCTTAAGCTTCAGAGCTGACATTCACTCTCTAATTATATCATACCACTGCAGGCTCATGTTCAGTTAATTATCTACCAAGATCCTGACTTCTTTTCATGTTGCATCATTTTGAAATACTTTGTCCAATCCTGCCTGTATAAACTATGCTCTTTGCTCCTTAGATGTATGATTGCAAATTTATCTGTAGTAAAACAGGATATTCAAATCAGCCCACCCTACCAAATGATTCAGATTATTCTTGACAATTGGCATCTATCTAAATTACCACTCCACCAGCTTCCCTGACTTCCAAAAACTGCCAACCATTATCTTTGTCTTTCAGTTTGTAGGTAAAGGTAGTAAGTAATGTTTTGCAAGAACAGTCCTCTGTTGAAACCTGCTGGGACCCTCCGAGAAGGCTTCTGTTGTACAGATACACTGTTGAGTCTCTTATATCATGGGTATACTTGTATTCCAGTTAACTGGATATGAATATCACAACATCATAGAAAACCATATGTGTATAATATTATAGGAAATATATTATGAGGTACATGGCTTCTGTCTCACTGTAGGTCTCCCAAGGATGGTTTAGATTAGTTTCTGTTGACAATTACATATGTAGAGCTGATCTTACAGAGAAAGGGGAATAGACTAGATGACTTTAGTGATCTCAGTGTGGCTTTCCTATCATTCAGTGCTTCAGTCTTTGCACATTATCCAGCTGCCATTACTTAAGGGACAAGATATAAAATCTAATTGTCAAACTCATTCTGTGTCTGCTGTCTCAGAATATCTGCCTGCTAACCTTCATCTGGAGACCTGCCTGGTGAACGGCCAAGTTCCCAGAACAGGAACAGGAGTGGGATAGTGCAGCCTCAGAAAGAAAAGTGGCTTTAGCAAAGTATTTGAGAACTTGCTTTTGCTTACAATAACTTATTTTTTATGCTGTCATTAAATATCCAGGGTGTTTCTCAGCATGTGCCTCTTTTTCATGATAACTGAATAATGTCAGACAAATTAAATGCTGTTGCTAAGCCTGGCAATGCAAGAGCTACAGATGCACTATCATAGGAGAAACGTGTTACCACGTAAAAATACTAGTAGTAGAAAATAGAATCTGTCATGAAAGATAAATTAACTAAGACCCAGGCCATGTGACCTTGCCTTTCAACACTAAATTGCATTTACTGTTCTTTGTTCAATTGCAACCTTAAACAAACATTGATAAATAGCAATGAGTGAGCACACTGAATGAAGAAAAGTCCTTGGTTTAGTAACTAGATTCATAAATGAAATAATGCTTTGCCTTTGTCAGTGCATTTACTTCTTTTGTAAGCAGTTTTTATTAAATCAGATTAAATAATTTGGGGAAGCAAAATGCATCTTGACAATTAAACACCAAAGCTGAAAGAAAAGGCACCTGGTAACTGCTAGGTAACAAAATAAAAGCATTTACATGGTGACACATAGGCAGCACTAATGATTTTATCATGCTGTAAATGGGTGGCTTTGAAAGAAAAAAGAGGCAGACAAAATGCATGTTATCTGTAGGGCCAAACCCCAAGGATTTAGGGAATGAAGTCATTTAAACCAGAGAACTCTATTTTAGCACTGATAATTCAATGTACCTTAAATACATCCAGCTAATCCCATGTTCTGCACTCTCTAAGTGGAATGATGACACATGCAGACTGAAAAAAGACTCTTCAGTGCAACTGTTAATGCAGGTTAGCTGTTCCGCTCATGTAGGCTGCATACAATAAAGAGATATGGCTTCTGTACAGCAGTCCCTGAGCTACCAGAAATAATTGGGTGCTAGAATGAATAATTAATCCCCTCATTACCATACTCTTCAAATAACTGTCATGATCTTTAGTGTACCCTGTTCAAGTTTCTCCAGGTCAAGCTAATGGCACTGTATAGGGACTAGTGGTGCTGACTTTTGATCATGGCTGTGGAAGGTGATACTGGAGGCAAAACACTCATATGTTAGCTGAACTAAGATTGCAGAGTAGATCTATTTTTCATGTAGAGAAAATAAGAAATCTAAAAGCTATGTAATAAAGCTTTAATGTCCTATTAGTAAACTGCCCATTATTACTTAATAACTTTGTATTACTGCTTTTGTACTGTCAATGCATCTCAAATACTTTATAAATAGTTTTCTTGTAAGAACAAATTATCTTTCCAAGTGTAAAATTATGCTGCTTGTTTGACAGCTGATTAATACCTTGTTTCAGACTACCACTCTATTTAACGAACTACATCCATACACACACACTAAATTTCCTCTCTAGCTTAAGGGTCTCTGATATTAATGACCATGTTAAAGACCATCTTACTATGTGTTCCAGGAAATAGTCTTTAATTTCTGTCCTGAATCTAGTGTTAAGCATGTGAATTACAGTGCCTGCAATCCATTCTTTTATAAACCACAACCTTTAGAGGATAAGATGGTCAACTGCTGCAACATTGTTTGCAATGACTGTGCACAATATTATGCTCGAGAATTATAATTTAATTGCATGCTTAGACACAGCATTCAGTAGTATGCCATATTGCCTCTTGTAATGTCTCCAAGGTTGAATAAAACCTTCAGACTATATTGCCAATCACAATGGAGGGAAGTTTCCTTGTTTTCTGGAGTGGAGCAGCTGCTAGCAATAAAACCTAAGTGCCTGTTTGTAGCTGCAGGACAACAGAGAGGTTTCTTGACCTAGAGGAAGATAGATAAGCTATAGCGTATGTTGCAGGGCATGCTTGAAGAAATCCTTCATATGGGAAAAATACCAGTATCATTTAGCTGTACCATCCCTTGCTGTACATCAGAATCAGTCAGGTAACTTTATAATTAATCATAACATTATCTTGCTAGATGTCAAGATATTTGTTGGTTTTCTGAACTATATAGGACTGAAACTCAATGTGAACCTTATAACAAATATCCATGATTTAAAGGACATGTTATATTGAAACTCTCGGCCTATTGATTAGAGACATAGTATGGTGAGAAGAAATCACACTTATATTCACATAAAACTCCACGCTTGCTCAACAATGGTGAGTCTTTTTCTTGTCCTTCCTCTAGAGGAGCAGGATAAAGAGGAAAAAAGGCTTCTGGTTCATTTTCCTATTGATGTTCACAAAAAAATCCCCTTGATACTGACTCTCTCTTCTCAGTTTTGTTTGCAGACATGCTGAATGTCTAATCCTAGCTGGTCAGGAAGTTTCCAACTGTCCAAAGCTGTCCTTTGATGCCACAACAATGCACTAAGGAATATCAGAGTAAATAAACTTTGGATGTACCACAATCAGAGGATATTTTTGGTCTTATTTCTTACAAGCTCACCAGGTACCTGTTTCAGAATCAGAATTACAAAGGTCCACAGTTCTGGTGAAACTTTTTTCAGGACCCACATTGTGAAGCTTCTCACTGCAGAGCCAAATGGTATTTGTTGCAGGTTTTCAGCTCCTAGCTCCCTGGCAGCCCTGAAGGCTTGCACTGCAGTCAGAGAGATAGGATTTCCTGGCATCTCTCTGATACTGGGGAAATACCCATGTTACCCTCAGCTCCCGTGGAGGAATACCTCCTAAAGCTGAAGATGGTTAAATCCTGTTAGTATGTGAGGAAGGGGCAGAGGACAAAGCAGATGGTTGCTCTGATCTGTTACAGACAATATGAGCAAAACCACTTGCACTTTCTGGAATGAAAGCACAGAGCATTTCTTTCTAGTGGGATTTTTTTAGGTAAACTTTTATAGAAATTATTTCAAACATACACAGGCACACACAGATAACAATTTCCTGTAAAAGTCATTTCTCTATGAAACCAACTTTTTCGAGTTAACACAGGTTTCTTAGCAGTTCTTTTAGGCTGCAGTGGCAACGTTAGCTGCTAAATGGGGTTGGATTTCCTTTGCTGAGACAGACATTTCAGCTTGCTCTGGGAACTACCATTCCCAAAACAGGAAAGACATGTCCTCAGAGAGCACTTGGGGTTTAGCCTTTGTTGTTGTTGTTGTTTTGGTTTGGATTTTTTAGATAAGAAAATAGGTCCTGGCACCACCACACATCTTTTCTTCCTCTCTGCATGTTGCACTCTCCCCTCTCTGCCCTTCTGTCATTAAGCACATCCTCCTTCCTCTTTTGCATTTCTTGTACATGTCCCTCTTCTCACTGCTGCTCCCACTGCCAGTTGGTTTGGCTCCCCTTCTCTCCTTGGAACGTTTCACTTGCCTATCTCCTCACTTCCCAGAAGGCTACTTGCTACTCAGAGCATGCAAGGACAACATCATGTCCCTTTCTGGCTCTGAGCACTGAGCATATGCTGTCACAGCCGAACAGTGTGCAGTGATAGCAATCCAGCCAGCGACATCCCCTCCTCCTCACTGCCTAAGCACTGGCTGTTCTGCTGGCACTGTGGTAAGACCCATTGGAGCAGCAGGAGAGGACAGCAGGCTCTGGGAAGAAGCCTTGTACCTTACTGATGGCAATATGTTTGCAGTGAAAAAGCTGAATGACTTGAGAGGTCATGGCTCCTCAGTGCTCTTGTCTATTTCTTTATACTACCCTTTCTGATAAGTGAGGAATGTTAATTTAAAAGAAAAAAAAACAACCTTCTTCTGTACTTTGTCAAAACTAAGTAGATCATATTTTGTAGCCTGGAGGAAGACTCTGTGGGATGTAAGATGGGAGACACACAGTCAGCTATATAGGAAAAGTCTCCAAAACTCTTTTCAGCTCTCAGGCTGAGTCTTTTCAGAGAGTTTTATTTTCTTTACTTATTGCTTGTCAAAAGAAAAGAAGGATATCTGCACTTCCACTTACATGACCAAGAAATGTGAATTTTCACTGTAAAAATGCTGAAATGTCAAGTCAATTTCAGAAAGTACAAGCAGAAACATCTCATCTTGAAAGTGAACCAAAGTCTCAATGGTAATTTGGAAGAAAATTAGGAACAGTTGTGTTACTATAGTGATATTTGTTAAGTAGTCATTAGCGCTGGGCAAACACAGAAAACATTTTTCCATCACTGTCACAGGAGTTACAATAATCAGATAATATTATTTAGTACTTGATTAGTGCTTTTGAAACACCATCTCAGAGTACTTTGCAAAGGTCAGGATGACCATTATTGTTAAGAAATAAATGGAGAAAAAAAAACCCCAAACTCATTAACAGCAGTGGGGTGCAGATGACAATACAGCACAGCTTCATGCATAGACCTGTGGCTGAAGAATGACAACACAGTGTGCTGCTAATGAAGAAAGCCCTAGAACTGATTACATTCCTATTATCTATCATCCCTTATCTATCATTCCTTACTTGGGAGGGGGATGTATGTAGCTTCAGAACATTTTTTGAACTGTTATCATGTAAGATATTCGTTTCAATAGCTGGAAAAGAAGATGTTGAGAAACATGAAACATTTTGTTGTCTGTGGGAACATATGCAATCCTATGGAGAACGGCAGAGTTAAAATTCTCTAAGAGGAAGTTCTTCACCATGAGGGTGGTGAGACACTGGAACAGGTTGCCCAGAAAGGTTGTGGAAGCCTCATCCCTGGAAGCTTTTAAGACAAGGCTGGATGGGGCTCTGGGCAGCCTGATCTAGTGCAAGGTGTCCCTGCCAGGCAAAGGGGTTGGAACTAGACGATCTTTAAGGTCTTTTCCAATTCTGACAATCCTATGATTCTATGGAAGCAAATAATTGGATTTGTGGATTTTAGAAATCCCCACAGGACTGTGGATGTCACTTAAGTAATGAAGGAGCCTGAATGCTATTTGCAATACTGACCTAAGACTACTTCAATAAACTTCATACTATCCCTTGCTGGTCTTTAAATTTATGGTAGGTTGTGTCAGTTTTCCTCAGAAACTCTATGCTTAGGGTTAAATGTGACAAGGGTATGCACTTCAGAAAGTAAAGGGTAGTGTTTCAGCAGTATTTATGTCTCTCAATTCCAAATTTCAGCTCTCCCAGTTAGCTGGAATTGGAGGCCTCCATGGCTTGGTAGAGTAGGGATTTCCTGTGTGCCTTTGGGAAGCATAGAAGATTAATCACCTCATATACTGGAATCTAATGTTATGCTTGCAAATGCAATTTCCAGGCAAGTGTTAGACATGTTTTTGTATCCTGTATTTTTAGTTTGATAACAGTAATCTTAGATATAACTTGCTTACAGACTAGCCTAGTCCAGCCAAAAGACTGTTTTATTAGGAGGCAGATAGTCAGACATTCTGGCAGCAGCAGCAGCAGCAGCAGCAGCAGCAGCAGCAGCTTCTGTAACTCCATTAAACATGCTCAGCCTAGTTTTTCTCAGGAGATGGCAGCAGCAGCATTCCTGAGATGGCTGCAACCATTTACATTTACTTTGGGGGGCAAAGCAATAGTTGGGTGGGAAAAAACAACTTCTTCCATCTGAAAAATCCTCCCTGAAGCCATGTGAAGTGTTTCACTTAGAAATACAGACCTGTAAGTGTGTCACACAGTGCAAGTGATGGTTGAAGTGGTACAGCTAAAGAAATATTAAAGTTTGAGTTACCTAACCTTACTTGAACATAGCATAGGTAACCCAAAACAAGTGTTTCCTTTCAAATGAACAAAGGCACTTTAAACAATACTGTGGCAGGGTAGCAACCTCTGCATGTCACTACTACTGATTTGCCTACAAACATCCCTTCTGTAGATGCAGCAAAGGGCTGAAGAAGAAAGGTGAGAGCAGGCTGACAGTGTTTGTGTGAGGGGCTGAGCAGGATTTCAGTTTGTCATGAGAGATGCAGGGGAGGTGAGGGAGGAAAGAGCAGAACAATAATAACGTGGCAGAAGGAGGCAGGGAGTAGAGAAGGCTATTTTGTGTTTTAAACTCTATGTATTTCTGATGCTGTACTGCAAGAACCTAAGAGCCCATGTATAATGATAACATCTGTTATGCCCTGTTTGTACTGTAGTCCTTCCCCCATGGGGAGGCACAGGGGCAGAAGAGCATTTTGTTTTCTGGAAACATTTTCACTTGTCTTGATTTAAATGTGTGTACTGCTGTGAGACTGAAGAAGTCAGAGGTGGGTCTTAGGCAGCAGTAGGTGAAGAGCTCTACTACAGTATGAGGTTCCCACCAGGGCTTGCATGGGTAGGATCCATCCTGTTCACAGTGGTCCTCTGAACTAAATACACAGAGATGTTGAGACTGTCTTCCTCTCAGATGTAGTGGGGATTTTTAATACATCTTGGCCACAACTTCTCAGGACTTTTGACTGCTTCAATGCATTTACCTTTCCTCTAAATGCTATGGAAAGCCTGTATGCAGCACAGAAGGGTATGCTATATATGCAGCATCCTCGCTTGCTGACAAAAGGTAGCTATAATGTTCCATGTTACCTGAAGTTTTGTAGGGCTGTGGCCTTCATTCTCAGATATATCACAGTGCCCTAGTCCAGCTGAAAGGTGACAAAAGCAGAGTAACCTTTGCCCTGCTTTTACCCTCCACTCTTTTTGCCAACTGTAATTTGTGTTCTATTTCAGCCTGCCACTTTGCATCGGTGCTTTGATCAGATCCACGTAAGAGATGGTAATGGTTGCAATGATGTAATTACCTGTGACAAAAGATGAGCTGTATGTGTTGTTCACATGTTGTTGCATGTGAGTTCAGACCAGCAGCTTACTATGCTTGGTTAGGAAAAAAAAATTCTCCAATTATTAATACAATGACTAGTCAAAAAAGCAATAACCAAAGCCCAAACAGAAAAACAGGAAAAAAATCTAAAGAGAAAAGACAATAATGCTATGCTTTTTCCTACTCAGTTCATCTACCTTGGTAGGAATCCCACCTAGGGAAACAAGTTTTCCTACCTAAAGATGATAACTTTTCCCAAATCCATAGCCAGTCCTTTTATCTGTTCCTGCTGTCTTGAATAGGTTGTAGGCTACTGTGAGCCAAGAGCAGTACTCAGATACTGAGATACTCTTGGGGCTGTTTGTGTGCCTCAGTCTGGGTTAGATGTTTAACATAAGTTGTTGTCCTCTTACCCATACAAGAAGACTAGAACAGCCCAGGGTGGCTACACAACCCTTTTCTACCTAATACTTACAGAGTGTGGAAAAGGGAAAAAAGGAGGTAGGGGTGGAGGGGAGCAGAAAGGAGCTGCAGATTAACCACATCTGCTTTAATGTGAAGAAACACGAACAATGTCCAAGTTATTTATTCATGTGCTTGGTATGTCAACTAGTTAAATAAAGAAGAAAGTGTTTCATCAGAGAACAAATTCTCCCTTTCTTCCCAGTACTCCTAGAAGAGACAGCTCCTTGGGCTCCTTGGAAGATCAAGTTAGAGGACCTTTAAGGTTATAACATCACTAAGTTGTCTAAAATTGCATATTTTAGCCCTGTGTAGAGCAGGTATGTCAAGGGCTAGACGTGACAGCTAAAGAACTGTCATTTTAGAAGATCATAGCCTGGACTGTGACAGCAATTTTCTTAGGGCAGAAGGAATGAGAGAGCTTACAGAAGCAGAGGTAGTGTATGGGAGCAGCAGTCCTTGTCTGAAAGCTATGGAGTGTTTCTGTACTGCTTTTCTGATCCACACCCTTCTGATTTCAAATGGTTAATGGTGTAAGAGAGGTGAGTGGTCTCTGCTTTGTTGTTTCCAGGTGGCACAGCTGGAGCCTGTCTGGATCTAGTTCTCTCACCTCAGCAGAGAGACAGAGGTTATTAGTAGTAGAGGAAGGTTTTTGAGAGAATAGTTGTGTGAGAGAAATCTGAAGTACTTGCTGTTACAGAGCTGCTCTCAATTGTCAGGATATTTTATATTCTTTTCTGTCTTTAGAAGTAAAAACTGAGCAAGACCTCTTTCCACCTAAAATGGTAAATTGTAGGCTGAGGAAACTGAATAGTGATCAAAATGAGAATGGTGGAAACACTGGAAGAGCTTGCCAAAGATGCTGTGGAACTTCCATCCTTGGAGATGTTCAAAGCTTGAAAGGGTATAACCACAAGCAACCTGCTCCAACTGCTAAGTTAGACCTGCTTTGAGCAAGCAGTCTGATACCAATAACCTTCAGAAGTCAATTCCAACCTTAGTTATTCTGTGATTCTGGGAAGGAAGAATTAGAAAAGAAACAAAGGAACCGGCGCCATAAAAAGCCCCCTTAATTTGGTAAAATGAAACACTGCAGCTAGCTGCAGCCAACCAAATTTCCACTCTAAAGAGAACAAGTGGGAGCAGCAACCACTCCTGTGTATGCTGCTCTTCATTCTCTCTTCATTAGAGTCCAGTAAGAAGAACTCCCAGACAATCTTCCCATCCTCTGAACAAAAGCATCTGCTTTTTGCTGTAATCCACCATCTGCAGCTCATGTACTTCTTCTTTACCAAATTTTCAGCTTTGTTGCAAAACATACTCACTGGATCCTTGGTCAGAAATATTGATACTCATTGATTATTTAAAGGTGTGTGAGGTAGATGAGTGGACCTCAAATGGAAATGCTCAACATTTTTACTCTTAAATTTAGTTAGTGACTGTGGTAGATGAGAGCCAAACAGCTTTATAGACTCTTGCTCTAGTAACACTCCACAGCTAGGAGGGACAGTATGTAGGACTATCACTCTGCATTGTCATTGTTAATAACTTGGAAACAAGTAGAACTTTGAGATATCAACAATTGCAGGTAATAGCATTATTTAGATTGTAATTCTGAAGGTGGTCCCCTCCAAACTATGAAAATGATAAGGTCTTCAGAGTTTTTGTGGGGATTTTTTCTTGCTTTGGTGTTTTTATTTTTTCAAAGGCACAAAATGGCAAATGAAAAATGGATTAGCAAATGTAAGTAATTCAGCTTTTAATAAGGTCATGGAATTATTCATACACTTGCTAGGTTTGTAATTAATTGTAAACACTTGGCCATCTGTGAAAAACCACTGCATACTTCACAGCGGTGATTCAAAAGGCATGTGGATTGCTAGGAGATCTGAAGAATGGAATAAAAGATAACATAGGGTACTATATGAATAAAAACTTTGCATTCAGCTGGTATGATGATGATCCCAGTTCAAAAAGGATAGTAGAAGAAGAAAATTATTAACAGCATGGTTATGGAAGCGAGATAGCCACGGCATTCTTGCTGAAGAAAAGATAAGCAAAAGAGTACGGGCATATCACAAGCCACGAACAATAATAGAGAACAAAAAAGTAATGCTTTTCATTTCCTGTGCCTGTACTACATGTGGGGAAGGAGAAGGACAAGCAGTGACTCATATTATGAGTTAACAACCTGATGCCATTGATAGGCAAGATGTATTACACAAACACAGCTGGGTAAAGGATCTCAGCTACGAGTATCCAAGGGTCAGGATAAAGAAACAACATGTCTGTAAAAAAGAGGTTCTCAGTTGCAGTAGACCCATTTGCAGTTATTAGGAAGTGAACTGCTGAAACACAATGGTCACAGTCCCCACAACATGAACACCAGCACTAGACATTTAGCCAAGTATTGGTCTCTATGTACTTTTATTGGTTCTGACTGAAAATGACTGGCCTACCCATGGCAAGAAAAGGCAAATCTGGAAGTGAAAAGTATAGTTTTTAATGTTACTCTGGAATGCTATACTAGCACAGCATAGCACAGCTCTGGGATGCTGCCTGGCACATTAAAAGAGGCAAAGCCTGCATTATCCTGGACCAGGAGCTCCATGGGAGACTTGGTGTCTCAGTGGAGATGGAGATGATCTCCTCCCCTCTTCATCCCTGTCACACAGTTCACCAGAAGACAGATAGCTAAAGATGATCAAATCTCCTCTTGTTGTGACCTGAGACTTTTGCTTTTCTGGCATGGCTGATTTAAAGCAGGGGGGGAAAGAATTTAAAAAAAAAAAAAAAAAAAGGAAGTGTGTCCAACATTGATAACACAAAGGCAGCCACAACTCACACCACCTGTTTTCCCCTGGTGCTCTCATGTAGTGCTCGGCTGGATAGACTTTGGCAGCCAAAACGCACATTCCTTGAAACAGCAGGTGGGCTTAGCCCAGTCTTCAACTTTGTTTAGCTGTTATCACAGAAAATCAGATTTGCTATGACTTTGTGCTTGTAATATTACAGCAGTTCACCTTAATTAGACACAGAAACTATGGGCTCCCTGTTGTCCTGGATAGCAAGATCAGCCAAAAGTCTTGTGTCTGTGCTAATTATTTGAGATTTTATTCTACCAGGTTGTTTAGTATGGGCATAAAGACATGGTGCAAGCAGAGCTGACCATGCTGACTCTGGCTTGTTAAAGGTTTCACAAATTAGAGATAATGACAAAATTGTGGTGGACCTTTACTTGTGCTTGACACAAGCTCACGATTTTAAAGAACAGTTATCTGTTACTACATCTATTGAGGCATTCTGCCCACTCTGCAGAAGAGCTATCATTCCTCTCACTGTTTATGCGAGGCTGAAGTCATATGGAAGGGCCTGGAGTTATTCAGTTTGTCCCATTTATTCTTTGTAAAGTTAACAGAATTTCTGAAGTAATGTAAGTTTGCTAAAAGTTGCTGTGATGAGTGCTCACACAACTCTTTCAAAAAATTCTTGTAGGCAAGAATTCTGTTTTTTCAAATTGGTCCTACTGAATCCCTGCCATTTAACAAAAATCCTAAATTATTCTAGGAGAGAAAGTATTTTATCATTGTAGGACATAATTGTACCATTTGTCATCTTTTCCTACTAGAGATAAATGTGCTTCTTTGTTCTGCCTTGTATCTATGATTATTGACAATGCTATTATTTCTGTTAATCAGAATTTTCTTTGTTCAGACTCTGCTTTATGAACTCAGAATGAGCTCATGCTTTTCTGCAATAGGCTGCTTCTCCTTTTTCCTTCCTTCTCAGAGTTATGCCATTCCTTGCTTCTGGTTCATATTAGCCAAAATATAAGAAAGGTCTTACCTTTGGAATACATCTATAATACACATACCAAGAGTCAAATATTTCTAATTTTTATATATACAGACATACATATACATACAGAGAGACATAGATTTTTTTTTTAATATATGTATTACTTGCATATTTTTTCACTCTGTCTCTTTACCAATTCTGTTCTGCCATTGTTGTTTTCATCTAAGTAGAGGCATTATTGGTTTTGGTGTTTTCAGTCATGTTCACATAGTTCTGTCAAATTACTTTTTCCAAATGATTAATTCCCTCTGCTTTGTTTTCAGCTTCAAGAACACTATTCCATATCAATTAATATTTTTATTTCTTATTCTGTTTGCACAGATATGATATACTGGTATTTTTCCAGACTCTCTGTCTAAATCAGTAACAACTAATGGTAACTGCAGAAAGCCAACATAAAAAGTCATTATTACATCCATACTATATGATCATATCCACACAACCACATAGATCGTAGAGAGGTCCTTTCTGTAATGCCAACACATGATATTGATAGCTTCTGGGTCTAAGATCCAAATCCTAATTATCTGTCAAGATAAGGCCTGATACAAAGTTGCTTTGTGTTGGATAAACACATCTGATTTAAGATATGCACATACATAGACAGGTTAGCATTGGCAGTGTTACACAGAACAGAAGCCCTCATGATTAACACAGAATTCTTTCATGACTCTAAGGTATTAGTAGATGTTTAAGATGGTGCATATGCTGTTTTCTAATCTGGTTTTTGATACATTGAAGTGAACACAAATTACAGCTCTAAGTCTTGGAATATTTGATACCTAAGAATCCAAGAAACTGTGTTTTCCAGATATAAGACCAGTAATTTTTGACACTGTCAAACTTCTGCTCCTCAGACTACCTAATTCACCTGAAATTGGATCTACACAATAGCCCCTGGCATTCTGGCCATGCAAATGTTCCCATGATATTTCAATAATACTTGCTAGCTGTAATGTATGTCCTTCAGTGACAATTCCTGATTCCTTTTGTTCATGATCAGTTTTCTGATATTGCTCTATAGGCAATTAGAGATTTTTTTTTCTCCTCATGTGCTTTGATGTTTTGATTAATTTTGTTTGCTAACATTATTTTGGGACTCATTTCTTCTTTTCTTCTTTCCCCTTTTTGGTTAGATACCTTCCAATTTGTTTAAATGGTCTGTCCACTCAGAGTTTGCATTATATTAACATAGATTCCAGTCAAATCATATTAAACCCTTTACCTTGTGGAAAGCTAAAAAAAATATGTTAGCAGAATACAGACCATCTGAGTTATAACAATCACCTAGGCAAAAACCAAGCAGACAGAAAAAAACCAACAAACTAAACAGTCTCTCTCTTTAGGTGATAGTAAAACACAAATAAATTCCAGGACAACCACTTGTCTATGCTCTTCTTTCAGCCCACTTAGGAGTTTCTCTAAAACAGTCTATATAGAAGATGGAGATGCTAGAGTGCAGCATCATTAGGCCATCGTCTTCACTGTATCATCATTACTGATTTCACAAGCCCATTGCATCTCAAAGTACCATAGAGGCTACACTATAATGCAAGGGTATCCAGACAGCCTTAAATGAACTCACTTGATATTAGTCTGCAGTGGCCATAGCCCTAGAAGTGTAATTTACTGGAGAAGAAGGAGACAATTAGCTTGTTTTGATTTCTTTGCTGCTTGTTTCCCTGCTGCCAAGTCTCAAGCAAACCTGACCTTTTTTTACTTCTTCTTTTTTTGTATCAATTCTGAAAACTTGTTCTGACACTACAGTACCTCACTGCAGACCTGCCAGTAGCTTTACTTAGAGAGTGGCACCTTGTGTCTCTGCCTCAGGGAGATAGAACACCATCTGCTGTCTCCTTGTCCTTTACAGGATGTTCTCTCAATTCCATTTAGGGGAAAAGACAGCACACCAAACTATATCCTGATCTACAAACTTTTTTTAAGCATTACATCCTTGAAACAGAAATGAATCTAAACTATTATTGGAATCTCTGTTGTAACCAAGCATTATCAAACTGACTATGTTTTCTGGAATCCTGAATGATTTTTAGATTTTGTCGAACTTGCCCTGAAACCTAAAAAAAAAAAATCAATCCCCCCAAAACCCCCAAATTAAAACCATAAACCTTCTATCAAGTTAAATTCAAAACAGGCTAGACTGTTTTGGACAAGGCCATCTGACCTGTTTGGATAGATAGAGGTCCTTTTTATGGGTGTACTTAGTTTTCTTATAGCTGAGAATTGTGCAGATGTGTCTTTCCAATGTTTTTAAAGCAGCTGCCCTTCATTCTTAGCCAACTTGCACTGACAATCAGCTGCAGTTATCATAACCTAATGACCTAGAATGTGAACTTCTCTTTCCTTTTTGTTGACAGAGCACAAACATTCTTCTCTACCTCCCTGTCCTGGTCCTTGTCTTCTCATTTCCATGGGCTATGAGTCACAGATCGCTCTTTCAGATTCCTCAGTGGCCAGTTCTCTCTTCTTTGAAACTCTGTCTTATCTTAAGCTATATCTCATCTCTAATACTTGCTCTAATTTATCACTCTTCTGGAACACCTATCATTTTGTATTTTATATACAGGAAGTTTCTTCTGGATTGTGGTAGGAAAAAAACCACAGCTCATCAATTATCAGAAATAACCACTGTCATTTATGATTTCTGAACTCCCTGGTGAATCTAGCTACTAACTACATTTTTAAAGGAAATATTTGAAATGAAGTAAAATAAATCTGCATGCTTTGGCATATAAACCAAGGACCTACCTGATGTTATAAAGAATCTCCTTTTTTTGATTATTCTGGATTAATAATTAATCAGATGCAATAGCTAAAATTAGCTGGTGGTCAATTGTGGAGAAAAAAGACTGGCTTAGATAATATCACTGAATTGTAATGTAAGGAAATTTCTGAGGTCTGTGTGAAATTTCATAACCTTGATTTGACAAGTCATTATACCCCAAATACTTGGAAGGGGTTTGTAGCTTCCTCACCAGAGAGGGAGGGGTGAGTGCTGACCTCTTCTCTCTGGCAACCAGTGACAGGACCCAGGGGAATGGCACGAAGCTGTGCTGGGGGAAATTCAGATTGAATGTTAGAAAGAGCTGCTTTACCCAGAGAGTGGTGGAGCATTGGAACAGGCTCCCCAGGGAGGCTGTCATGCCACCAACTCTAATGGAGTTTAAGAAGCAGCTGGACATTGCACTTAGGAACATGGTGTGACTTTGGGGTTGTCTTGTGCCGAAATAGGATCGATGATCCCTGTGGGTCCCTTCCAGCTCAGGATATTCTGTGATTCTGTGATGCTGTGAAGGGCATTTTAAATGAGCTGAAGAGGAGGCATATGATATACTGGTATTTTTTCAGACTCCCTGTCTAAGTCAGTAACAAGTAATGGTAACTACAGAAAATATTTTAGTAACATATAGACAGCTAGATAAAAACATAAGCTAATTTCATGTTGCCTTAAATGCACTTACATGATTTCTAGTTTACATAAGTTTATTATTCTATTATGACTTGGAATTAATAATCAGATGAAACAGAACAGACATGAGTATCTATTTGATGGGATAGGAATAAATCTTTGAAGATAAGAAAAAACATTCTAAAAATATTTATTAAAGATATTTATAGTTAAGCATTCAAACCAACAGAACTACAGGAAGAATAAGGTGAGGTAAGTAAATAGCAGACAGGATTTAAACTCCCTCTTGCACCTCTTTGTATTGCAAAAGCATGATAGCACTGATGTGGAACAGGACTCTACAGGCTTACTAGCTCTGAGGATCCACCACCCATAAAATTTTAATAACCTTTATAACATACAGCTTTTCAGAGATAAAGAGCCTGGCTGTAAAACTACAAACAGTATTTGTGGAATAAAGTCTGAAAATGCAGAATAGAATCTGTACTAAGATGACCTAAAAGAAAATACATATGCTCACTCCAGAAGTAATGAGGAGACACTGTAAAATTCTTTGCTTTCATTGTATATCAACTGAGGGAGGGGAGGTCTGAGTTTTGGTTTGTGACACTCCTCACAAAACCTGACTCATGCTAGGATTCCCTGTGAAGTACAGAGATGTTGCTATTAAAGCCATAGTCCTATTTTAATATTTTAAACCAGCCTCTGCTTCAATTATTCATATGTATTCCATATAAATTGTCCTTGAAGGACTTGTGATCTTGAAAATGGAAGCTCTTTTGGATATTTTCTTAGCCCTGTGTTTCATTCTATATGTATACTCATAGCTTTTTAGGGTAATATTTTAGCCCTGTCCTTTGTGATATATGCATCTGTGTAGATTTAATTCAAAAGTAAGTCTTAACAGTGAGGACAATGATCAGGAGAAGGTGATTTTTGAGACTGAGAGAGAGAAGCCCTTTGACTGTGTGGAGGTAATACAGGAGGCAACATTGAAGAGGAAGACAAAGGAGAAGAACCAGAAGAGTGGCAGTCAGAAAGAAACAGTGACACTGGTGAGAAAACTGAGAAGGACAAGCAGCTGATAAAACACAGATTGTTACCAAAGATGCAAGTGGGAGCAATGAAATGCCAGAGGAGATCCTGGTCCCACCAAAAGCACGCTTGCCAGCAGAGAAGTTGGAAGAAAATGAAACTGGTGTCTGAGAAGACAGCGCTTGCTGGAGGCTCACAATTGAATGAGAATTTTGTTGGCAGACAGCAAGTCCATATTGGTGCTAGAAAAGGTCAGCCAAGTTGTAAACTCTCCTCTTTGGTACCAAATCATTCCCTTTCTAAGAAGGCCTGCCCCTCTCATTCTATCCTGCAGCTTTCAGCATCCTGAAACTGTAAGTACTGCTCTCCTTATAAAGGCATTATGTAAAAAGCACATTTTTCCTGTTCAGCCTCCTCCAGCATGCCAAGTGGCATGGAAGGCAGAGCAGTTGCACAAATCGCCCTTTTTATATTGGGCAGCATTTAAATCGTGCCCTTCCTTGAGTGTGGTCCCATTCCCACTGTAGTCAGTGGGTGCTACTGAGCAAAGATACTACAATGAGATTAGGCCTTGTGCTTTTGAGCCACTGTCCCATTATAGTCCATACCTCAAATAGCATCTTCCCTCTAACAAACAAGCAGGGATGGATGGGAGCAAGCTGCTTCCCTGGCTGTTTCCTGCAACACTATTTTATACCTACCGTCTGCCCACCCATCTGTTCAATCCCTGTTACGAAAACTGAAAATATTCCTGCTTTTTAAATGGGTGAAAAATGCCTCAAAAGAGGAATAGGTACTGTGAGACCTCCATTAAATGACTGCCATTCTTTTCCCTTTTACATGAGATAAACCCAGGAAATTAGGAAGATTTTACTTGTTGAAAAATTTGAGCTTTTCTGAGCATTTTGTGAAACTGGTATATTTTGTTAAGGATTTACCAAAAAAACCCAGAGATTGACTCCAGTGCCACTCTGTCTCCATTTGTGGACTTCTACACTAATACTGAAGCATTTAGTGGACCAAAGATGATGTTTGATGCTTCTGGAAGCCTTTGCCTGTAAAGTCAGTTGCAGAGCTCATACCCGAGTCCACAGAGCACAGCCATGAACGCAGGGAAACCACCAGCACTAGGAAACATTTCACAGCCAAACTCTATGTGGGGGCACCATCAATCATTAGGTATCTCTGGCCCTCTATGAATCTGACTTTAGCCACAGGTAAAGCTTTGCAGCTTGTGACCAAGCTCTGGCTCACAGCCACCTTGAGGATGGCAGGCTGTCTTCTTACTTGGGAAGCAAGGACAAGGCAAAGCTCAAAGAGGGCAATGATGGACAAGGAGAGCTGCTTCTATGGAGGATCCTTCCTGGACAACCAGGCCCCTGCACAGGCAAGCCACAGGTGGAGAGCAGTAAAGCTTGGTGACCCAGGGTGTTGTCTGCTTTGTTGTATTACCAGGGGCTGCCTGCCTTTGTGGGGAACCACGCCTTCCAGTGACTGGAGCCAGTGCCTTAGCTAAGCTTCTTCAGACAAGTTAGCAGATGATGGCAAGGATCCCCTCTTGCTAAGGCTGTGGGCCTTCTGTAAGCCGAGAAAGGAGAAAGGTTTTCAGATCATAAAGCAGTAAAGGGATTTTCTACAGCAGCCAGATAAGGAGGTCTATTAGGAAGCTCTTTGAAATGATGAGGTAATGCTACTTGTTGTGCCATGGTTTGGAGAGGCATATTGAGCCGGCAAAGGCTCAACAATACACCTTGAGCAGGGAGGAAATTCACTTGCTTTTAGCTATAATCATAAGGCTCACCTTTAAATAATCCAGACTCCTAAAATGAAGTCTTACTGCTGGCTCTGCAAGTAGCAAATTTGTGACAATTCCAAAGAGAAAATTGTAGAAGGAACTAGGTCTGGCTATGCATGAGGAGTGGCTCATTATGTTTTATGGTCCCTAATTTTTGTTCTTCTATGTAATTACAAGGAAAAAAAGGTAGATTGAAGACCCTTCTTGCAGCAGCAGGAGACATTACTGCTGTGGCCACCTTGACTTGTGCATAGATGAAGACGGATGGAGATGAAGTGCTTGTGCAAAAACAGACCCAGCTGCAAAACAATCAGTTCAGTGCTGTATTTGCCTTATTATAAAAGTAGTCAAGTTCAAGCAACATCTGTCTCATAAGGCATCTTTACAGAGTGATCTAGTCCTAGACAGGGACCTATTACTACTCACAACCATTCATTTTTATTTAAGAAGAAAAGAAAAAAGATAATTGCTGTTCAACAGTCTGGTCTGGTGCTGAACTTCATCTTTTCCTGACTTTTTATAAAGCCAAGGCAGTTTAACACTCTGGGTGTTTTTCATGCCATGACTAATGCCATCTAGTTTCATTGAAATCAAGGTTTATGAAAGTGTCTCTTCAAACATTCCTATTTTAAGCTTATGGCTTAAGTTCTTATCTGAAGAACAGGAGTCATACACAACATAGAAATGAATTTTAGCTTGAATTACTGCATGTGGATTCAGATTCCAATAAAAACTAAGTCACTGATATTTGGGATGTTTTTAAATATGAGTTTAAAATCAAACAGCTTTCCCTCTGTTGACAGTCTTTTCCACACAGAGAACATCCTGCTGCATTAAAGAACAGGCATATCAGCAAACAATGTGTTGTAACAAAGACTTAGTCTTTTCAGGTAGGATTCTCTTCAATTAAAAAAAAATTAATAAGAAATTGCTGAACAATTTCAATTCAACAAGAAAAGATTTAGATAGGTTTCTATCTGAGAGAAAACTGTCTACTGTAAAATTTGGGATACCTGGTCTAGGGAATCCTGCTGTGGCAGGGGGGTTGGACTAGATGATGTTTCGAGGTCCCTTCCAACTCCTAATATTCTGTGATTCTGTGTGAATAAGGTTAAGTACTGTTTCTGGTATAAAAGATGTTAATATTCATCTTAAAAGACTGTTCCAACAACAATTACTTTAATTTTGTGCCTTTTACAGACTATAACTCCCCCCTCTGCAGTGCTTCACAGCGCAGCAGGGTAGAAGAGAGCTTGCAAGATGTGAAGCTGAATGTTGGGAACCGTAGTCTGTGCACAATGCAGCTCTAAATTAAATGTTATAAGATCTCTCTTCTACAGGCAGACTGGAATATTTCTGATAGTTTCTAACCCTCAATTTGGCTAATATTATGGACTTCTTATAATGAGTTAAAAGGGAACTTTTTTTGCAATTTGAACAGAATGTACTTTATTAAAACAGGTGAAATAATCAAGTGATGTGAAAACTTTCTTAGGTCATGTGAGAACATTTACTTTTGTAAAATTAATTTATTGTTAGAGAAATTAGTTAAATTAAATTAAGAAGACAAAAAAAGAGATGGAATAAGAGACTATTCTCAAACTTTGTGCAAGGAGCTTGTGGAAAACATAGTTCAGTCAAATACATTTATTTTTTTCTGAACTCATATATCCCTGCAATTCTGTCTGACCTAGAGAAAATATAGCTGGACAAAATGTGCTCTAAATACCAGAACAAAAAACAAAAAAACAAACAAACAAACAAAAAGAGTGGGGATTTGGGGAATCAGAGCCTGCTCTTATGTTTCTGATTGATATTTGATTACTGAAGTCAGAATGCCCTTAGTATGCCCATGCCAAGAGGCCAGGCTGGATTGTGTCAGCTGGAGTGGGACTCTGGCTCCCTGCTGCGAGGCCACTCCTCGTATTGCCTCTGCTCTTTTCAGACCTGCATAAGACTACTGCTCATATCCTAGTCCTACATGGATCATGTAATCTGTAGATATAGAAGCTCAGCAGTCATTACAGACCCAGAGGCACAGAGTTTCAGTCCCAGGCTCAGGGGTGCATTATGGGCTAAATGAGATCTTACACTCCTGGCTAAGACTGTAATTGCCATTGTCAGCACTGTACAGCTGCAGCTACCATCCATCTCCAGTAGATATAAATATATGTGCAGAAGGTAGCAAAGAAAGTCTTAACATGCATAGAGAAAAACAAAATAGCTGGAAGTCTTTAAAGAAAGAAGATCTGTATTAAGATAGAAGCTCCCGACTCCCACAGCAAATAACAAGAGGTTTTCAAGAGGATTTTCTGTTCTCCTGTGTTGGCAGTCACATTGTTAGATAATTACTGTGTCTCAACGAAATGATAGTGCTACACAGCTTCTGGAGATAGTCTGGTGCTTATATGGGCAAGGAATTTATCCATTTTATAAGGGTTACAGAAAATATTATAGGAAAATTCTAGCATTGTCTTTACTGCTGTGCATACTACTGAACATAGAAATTACTTTTGCTGGCAAGATGTCTGTTTTCTAGTACCTAGCACAACTCATATTTATTTTCTTCTGGGAGAGAAGGGTTCCTTCATTTGTCTTGGGAGTTCTCTATTAAGAGTGCAGGGAAGGTAAGAAACAGTGAAGTAGTTTTCTTCTAGACTAGGGTACTATGCAAGCAAGTAAGGAACTAGAGCTTTTTTTCTTCTTCTCACTGGTCTGTTGCTGCTTATAATTGTGAAGGAGTAGTACAGTCTACCTTCTTTTTCCAGACTCTGAGTTCTTTTATAGGAAGCACGTAGTGTGGGGGAGGACAAGTCATATGGTGTGTTTGTCGACATTAGACATGAAATTAAAGAACAAAACAAGTTGCAGCTCTTTGCAACAGCTTCCTAATAAACCCACAACACAGTGGAGAGGGGCAGTCCTGTAATTCTTGTAAGACTATTTTAATGAGCTGGCCCAAGTGCCAAACTAAATCTTGACCAATTTTGCCAACAAGCTTGTTTAAATGCAAGCAGAGCTTAGTTTTCTCAGCAGAATGATTTAGGAGACCACAGTGTCAGGCAAATTTGCCACTTCTTGCAGTTATGACAAAGTCTGATACTGTAGGCTGGTACCCTGTCATGATGCTGAGGGTGCCAGACCTTATTAGGCTCCTGATCTGTTCCTGAAAGTGCACTAGGGTAGCATTTCCTTCACTGCAATAAAGCACTGGGACTACAGTCTGAATTCAAGTGGTCAGAGTTTTCCTGAGATTTTTGTCCTCTTGACTCAAGGACAAACTCTGAGTCTTCACACAATTCATGCCAGCATGATCTTCCCTTGTCTGGTTACATAAGGACATCTGAGAACAGTTTTTATAAAATGACTTATGATAGATCACAGTCAATGGCTTGTAAAGAGTTAGGGATTTTGTAGGGCTTGTAAAGAGTTAGGGATTTCACCTTCATCTTCAGAGGACCTCACCTTCATCTTCAAAGGATCTCACCTGCATCTTTGAGTATATTTTTCTGAAAATGGAAGGCATTTGCTTCATCCTAATGTAGAAACCCAGCCAAAATATCTTTCTTCCCATAATAGATGATTAAGGTTCTGATATCTAACATTAAGCTAGCTACCATTGGCTCCTTTTATAGATACAGGTTATTCTAGAGAGTGATTCATCTCATCTGAAGAAAGACAGCTAATGTAGGTCAAATGAGTTGCTCTTTGGAGGCATTTATTTTTCTATCTTTACTATAAAGAGAGCTTGGGATAAGTAACTCAGGTGCCTGAAAGTGAAACATCTAAGCTGAGGAGAGACAAATCTTTCTTGGAACAATGAGCCAGAGAAAGCTCCCTGGCAGGAAAGTTTTATAAACCTCACCAGGAGACAATACTTGCCAGCTTAAATGCTTAGTGTATATACAATTAATTTTTATTTTATGTCATTATTTGACATGCTAATAACTCCTTAATACTAAGTTCATCTCTCTCTGGCTTTACAGTGCCCCTATCTTCTCTCTGCATTTTTGGATGATCTTTTTCTGTCTAACAGTTCTTGGCTTTCCCTCTCCCTCACTCTTCCTTTATTAGGTTTCACCTGATCATCTCTTTCTCTTGACCATTCTTGCAGTATGAACCCACAGTTTGTCCTCTTCTGAAGAGCTTTACGGACTTGTAATTGCACAGAGAAGGATCTGGGGGATTGAGTACTGTGGACTCTCCTTTGCATTGCCAGCAGTGCTCCTGTATGAGGGACTGACTTCTTTCATTCCTTGCCTGGTTTTGGGTTTTGTATCTTTTTTTTTTTGCCAAATGAAATTATACCAGCTTCCTGCTTCTGCAGATGGAAGCAACTGCCTGGGAAACTGGCAAAGCCTGCTCTGAACCAGGGAGAAGCCAAGTCTGTTCAGCAGGGAGGCAACAGGGACTTCTGCAGGCATGTAATTTTCAGACCAGAGATTCTTTAAGCAAGCTACCACTCAAGGGCAGATATTTCTCTTTTCCTATAACAGCTTCTTTGGAAGGGTTTTAGATAGTGAAACCTGTTTGAATTTCAAATGCAAATTTAGTGTTCCTACTGAAACACCTATTCTATATGGAACACAGGGTTTGCACAATCATGGCACAGACCCTGGGAATGTCTTCAAGGTCATCCTTCTTATTTTTAAAGTAATCTCTTCTAATATCCTGAGTGACTAATGGTATTCTAATTGGTAGCCTTTGACTTAACCAGTTCGTCACCCCTACCAGAGTCCAATATATAGAACAAACCAGAATGCAGTATTTTCCCCCTAGAAGAGTGAAAAAAATTGAAAGAGAGAAAAGAGAAAAATACATTTGTAGAAGTGTTCTGTATGGCCTTGGAGAGATTAAATGGATGATAGTTGTATTAAGTTTTAATTGATGCTGCCTCCTAAGAGATGATACAGTCATGAGAGATCCAAATCCTTCTTGTGTGCAAATTGCTGTAATTTCATTGACCGCCACTGAGCTTCACAAACTCACACCACCTGAAGATTAGGTCTATGGGGTCTCACTGAATCTTCAGAGTTCACTGTAAATGGATCCTGCTGTATTTAAGACTGGCATCAAGAAGCTATAGGTCATCTGTTTTAGTGGGAGAAACTCTTTTTATACTTTTTAAATTTTGCTTTCTCTGTTATTCTCTAGTCCAATAGTTTTGGGTTTGTTGTTTTGGGGTTTTTTTCTTGTCTTTCTCTTTGTTCAGTAGCATTAATTTTGCTTATTATAAAAAGTACTGGAAGATGTTGAAATCAGGGGAAGAGTCTTATGCATAACATAGTTTTATTATTTGCTACAAATGAAATAATCTGTTATCACTTATGTGCACCACATTAGCTCTTAGAACCTTAACTAGGTCAGGGCCCCGCTGTATTGGAGTGGAATGCCACAAAAAAAAAGAGTCCCTGAAGCAAAGGACCTAAAACTATAGAGATAAGAAACAACAACTGAGTGAAACAAAACAACAGGGAGGACATGAAAAGGTCTAGATAGGCATGAAAAAACAGATTCTAATTTCTATCTGCACAATTCCTGGGTGTATTAAGCTGATTAGTAGTAATGATAGCACCTCTGTTATTTGTTCTTCCAGTAAGGCTAGACTGAACAGAATTTAAATATCAGAGCACTGCATACTAATCATGTTTGCATTACCCACTTGCCTTTTTTCTGGTTATGGAATGCTTTATCGCAGACTTTAGATTAATTAAAGTTTTTGGCTGAATGGTATTGTTTGGCCTGGACAAATTAGACTTAAAAAATCAGCCTATTTCACAAAGTCAAGGAAGTCAAGGCCAATTGCTTGGATAATGACTTGGAGAACAAGATTCTCCCACTGTTATGGTGCTTAAGTTGATCCTTTGTTCTTCTGACAGGCACCAATGGATCTACAGCAGCCAGTCTAAAGCCATCAAAATCTCAAAGGCATTTTCCATGACTGGTATATCACTAAAATATAGTTGCTTCTTCTGACACGACATACACATTCAGGAAGATTTGTCCAGAATTTCTTACCATTTTCACTGATGCCACCTACTATTTCCATTATTTATTTCAATAACCAATATATTTCACATAGTAATCCTTCCTGCTACCCATTTTCCTCATCATTAACCTCACAGGCTCACTATGTATGATTCTAGTAGCAAAATTATTGAGGCCCTGAGCTTAAGAGGTTACTATCATCTAGTCTAGCAATATTCTGAAAGAAATAAAATAACAAGCAAGTATAAGAATTAGCATTCCAAACCCTATTTTCTATTATCTATTTGATGAACCTGAAGGTTGAAAAGAAAATGTTGTACTGAAGAATATTAAGAACACTGAGGCAAAAGTAATTTTAAGGTGACAAGGAAGCATGAGTGAACTAACTATCTCTGTGACTTTGTATCTCAGCTAGCAGTCACAACCAATATGATCTGCCCAAACTTGTGCTGTGCTCTGTGACACACATAGAGACATTGACAAAGCAGAGGTGTTTAATGTTTACTTTGTCTCTGTCTTTAACACAGAAGATGGGATCTGGAGCACCCTGTGCCATGAGCCTGTGACCAATGACAGGGAGTCAGTTAATGCTGTAAATGACCCTGAACTAGTGCAGGACTTGCTCCTCCAACTAGACCCCTATAAGTCTATGGGGCCTGATGGGATCCACCTAAGGGGTCTTAAAAAGCTGGCAGATGTCATAGTGAGTCCTCTCTTGATTTTTCAATGTTCTTGGGAGTCTGAGGAGGTCCCAACTGACTGGAAACAGGCAAATGTTTCGATTTTCAAGAAGGGCAACAGAAATGACCCTCATAACTACAGGCCTGTCAGTCTCACTTCTGTGCCTGGTAAAATTATGGAGAAGATTATTCTGGAAACTATCGATAAGCATCTGACAGACAACGCTGTCATTGGTCCTAGCCAGCATGAGTTTATGAAAGGGGAGTCATGCTTAACAAACTTGATTTCCTTTTATGACAAGATTACCTATCTAGTGACCAAGGGAGACCAGTTGATGTCATCTTTTTGGATTTCTGTAAGGCTTTTGGTACTGTCTCCCACAGCATCCTACTGGACAAATCGTCAAATATACAGATAGATAAGAACGTCACAAGGTGGGTACACAACTGGCTAAGGGGTTGAGCTCAAAGGGTTATAGTAAATGGAGCTATATTAGGCTGGTGACAGGTGATGTGTGAGGTCCCACAGGGATCCAACTTAGGGCCAGTTCTGTTTAACATCTTTATAAATGGCTTGGATATAGGACTTGAATGCCTAGTAAGTCTGCAGATGATACTAAGCTGGGAGGTGCTGTTGACTCCAATGAAGGCAGAGAGGCACTGTAGAGAGATCTAGATAGATTAGAGGACTGGGCAGTCACAAATCATATGAAGTTTAACAAGGGCAAGTGCCAGGTTCTGCACTTGGGTAGGGGCAATCCAAAAACAACCTACTGACTGGTGAATGTGAGGCTGGAAAGCAGCACTGCAGAGAGGGATCCAGGTGTTGTGACTGATGATAAGCTGATACTAGTCAGCAGTGAGCGCTGACAGCCAAAAGGGCTACAGGATCCTGGGGTGCATCAAGCACTCCATTGTTAGCCAGTCGAGAGAGGTGCTAGTCCCACTTTGCTCAGCTCTGGTGTGGCCTCACCTGGAGTACTACATGCAGTTTTGTGAACCACAATACAAGAGATATGAAGTTTTTGGAGAGCGTCCAGAGGAGGGCCACAAAGATGGTGAAGGGCTTGGTGGGGAAGACATATGAGGAAAGGCTGAAATCACTTTGTCTGTTCAGCCTAGAGAAGAGGAGACTGAAGGGAGACCTCATTGCAGTTTATAACTTCCTCACAAGAGAGGGAAGGCTAGGTGCTGACCCCTTTTCTCTGATGACCAGAGGCAGGACCCAGGAGAATGGCATGAAGCTGTGCTGGGGAAAATTCAGATTGAATGTTAGAAAGAGCTGCTTTACCCAGAGAATGGTGGAGCATTGGAACAGGCTCCCCAGGGAGGTTGTCATGCCACCAACTCTAATGGAGTTTAAGAAGCATCTGGACATTGCACTTAGGAACATGGTGTGACCTTGGGATTGTCCTGTGCCTAAATAGGAGCTGGACTCGATGATCCCTGTGGGTCCCTTCCAGCTCAGGATATTCTGTGATTCACAAAAGTCCACACTGGCCTACTTCCTTACAATGTTACCACAGTCCAGTTTGCAGATAGATTACCTTCTTACACCAACACATTCAAAACTGAACTGTGTTTTAGAGGACACCATATCAACAATAAACTAGCTCTTTTATTTGCAAAATATGGGTCTGAAAAATCTTTGTGGCTTTTCTATCATTACAGCTTTTTAACAGGTTTGTGTATAAATGCTTATGTTTCTCATCACTATCTACAGTAGCAGGCAGTACTTTATGGAATTTGTATTTACCAGGGTATAACATCTACTGATATTAGTGCTTCAGAGGAAAGGCAGGTTTCTTGGCTGAAAAGCAAGCATCTTAATTTGTAGTTTTGACACAGCTGGAGATGCATGGCAACAAGAAAGTGAAGGAAGGATGCTGTTTGTGCATAAATAACTGAACCACTCAGACAGATGTCTTCATAACTGGAGTTGCTGCAAAACTAGATTTCTGCTTTTTTTTTTTTTCATTGTCTGTAAATCAATACTTACTTTATCTAATATTGCAGAATTCAGTAGTCACACATCTCCAGGTTGAGAAAGCTTCAGAAAGTACTCTGATTCCTTTCCTGAACTCTGCAGAAATGGGTTTGTTTCCTTCTTAAATATTTTAAGAATGTAAGGCCATACATACTTCTTGACAGAAATTAATTGTCTTACTTTAAGACATATGAAGTGTTCACGTATAGAAATTCAGTATGGCTATACAGCTATAAGTTCAAGCATACAAAAATGTGATCTTTTTCTCTAGCAATAGGCCAATATTCCCTTTACATTTTCATTCAGTAACTCTTCTTTCTCTGACATTTCTTCAATCTCTAAGGGTATTTGTAGAAACATAAGCAAATTCTTACATAATGAATGCATTTTGCAGTTTCATACCATTTGAAAGAGATAAATACAAAATAAAACCCCATGCAACTTTAAAATCAAATGACCAGTTCATCAGTTTCCTTAGAGTTGAAGGAAAATTTTCCCTGAAAAATTCTTAAAGGAAGGAACAATTCCTTGTCTTACTTCTGAGAACTGTGCTACATCTTCATCTCACACTTGATCTAGCTCTAGTACCTTACAGTAAGTAGTAGGTCCTAAACCACGTGCAAAACAGGAAGAGGAAGGATGTCTGGTTGTGAACAGACTAAGAAAAGTCTTACAGTTTTCCTGAATAAAGAATTACTGTGAGTACTCTAAGATTTCCAAAGTCATTCCAATTCCATTCTCAATTTCAAGCATAATGCAGTTGGAAAAAGTCTTTTGTATTTCTTGTATTCTTGCAGTCAATCTAAAATGCCCCTAGGAGGGGCAAATCTCTATTGCAGAAGTAATTTACAAAGGTAGATAACTTTCCATTTATTTTCCAGATCATTCAAATGTGCAATACTGGTGTTATCAAATCTCTGTGGACATAAATGCTTTGAATTTATGTTTGGATGGTAACTGTGGTCATTATGTGACCTGGTCTAGGGAATCCTGCTCTGGCAAGGGGGCTGGACTGGATAAGCTTTTAGGTCCCTTCTAGCTCCTAACATTCTGTGATTAACACGCTGTATTATTTGGCTGCAGCAATGGGACTATAACAAAAATCACTGATAAGTGATGTTTGGGTAGACTTTATTGTTGGAAAAAAACAGGAACAGAATAATAGTGGATCCTTTTAATACTTCTAATAATAAAAAAATCATCCCCCCAAAAGTTTTGTGCTACTTTCTTCAGTACCAGTGTGCTTCTTAGATATTGACTTGTGCATAACTGTTTCAAGGTGTGCTTTCTGTATGGAAGGGTAAACCAATTTTTCTGCTGAACATATTCTGCAGCAATTTCCCCTCCATTTAGATGCTATAAATTTCCGATCACAGGAGTTTACACAGTGCCAATTCACAGAATCACAGAATGTTAGGAGTTGGAAGGGACCTCCAAAGATCATCTAGTCCAACCCCCCTGCAACAGCAGGATTCCCTAGACCAGGTCACACAGAAGCGCGTCCAGACAGGTTTTGAATATCTCCATACAAGGAGACTCCACAGCCTCTCTGGGCAGACTGTGCCAGTGCTCTGGCACCTCAACTGGGAAAAAACTTTCTATGTGTATTCACACGGAATCTCCTATGCTTCAGCTTACAGCCATTGCCTCTTGTCTTGACACTGTGCTTCACTGAGAAGAGCCTGACCCCATCCCCCTGACACCCACCCTTCACATAATTCAGACATTTGAGATAGGCCATGCATATGCTCAGAAATATTCTGGGTTGTACATGAAAGCCTAGTGACTGGAGAGTTGCACTGATTCTGCTTCCAAAATAACACACTTAGGAACATGGGGGTTTGATCAACAAGCAAATGAAAATCACATGCGCTTACCAAAATGCAAACATTATTTGGTGTCATAAGAGCAAATTCCATTTGGTAGATTTTCTCTTTTCATCCCAATTCTAGCCTTTTATCAGGCCATCACAGTATAAAAATACTGCTCCTGGTCTTTCAGGTTTTATTATTTAGTAAAGGCTTAAGAGGAAATTAGAATCCCTCCTCCTGTTTGGCAAATGATTAAGAAAGGACTTGTTTCATTCTCAACTTAGTTAGGGCCTCTTGGAGAGCATTTTGTCTCAGTATTCAGGGGAATTGCATTAGTCAATATACAGACAAATGAAAAAGCAGGGGATTTCAATAACTTATCCCTGACCTTCAAAAAAGCTTCAGAACATCCAGTCAGATGAAGGCTCAGAGACAAACTTCAACACAAATGCAGGTATATATGCTAAGACTGAGCCATTGTTGTCTTATTGAAACAAACATTAAAGCCCATATGAAAGAAAAAACTGTATTTAAAAAAAATTGAGCAAGTTTGGGGCCAATAAAATTATACAATTCCTCTACAGACACGTGAATCCTTAACTACTGATTTTTCTAGAGACAAAAATTTCCAGAAATTGTGTTTCCTTTTGATAGTTACAAGTATATAGCTGCCTTTCATCCCTTTGTGGAATGAAAGCTTGTGAGCTATAAGGCAGCTTCCCTAGTGAAAGACCATCTTCTCTCACTGTCCAGGAAATCTGCCTAACAGCAGCATTTGTCTTCCTCCAGGGAAAGAATACCATTACTCCATTAGAAGTGAAGTCAAACAATTGATAAAGCCTTGGCATTTTAGAGCATGGGTAATGCTCATGGCAAAAGTTTCCACATTTAGACTGTTAAAACACTTCCTGAGGCAGTAACACTACTGGATATGGGAAATTCCCTAGAAGTATATTCTCCCCCTTTAATTGTAAAACGAACAGTGAATTAAACTGTTCCATGCTTTGGACTGGGATTGTAAGAACTGTACTGCTAAATCATAAAGATCTTAAATCTTACTTTCAGCAGAGGGCAATGTGCAGTAATATGCTGCTGAAGATCTGAACTACTGGCAGATAAGGCTGCTGACAGGTGCTAGAAACTGGACTTGAAGGAGCTCTGTCTTAAGGTTTCATTCAGAAGCATGCAAGTGCTGGCTGCTTGCTTCTGTAATAACAATGTTGAAGTGACATCAGAGATGAACGAACAAGTACATTGTTTAATGAGGGAGTCTGCATGCATCTAACTGTTAAATCTTCTCCTTAGAAGGAAAGTCAGCTCTCTGGAGCAGGGCAAACAAGTTGTAGCACTCAACACCTACCTCCTCTTCCCCACCTCCCCCCTCCATTTTTCCTTTCTATTTAATTCAATCTTTTTCTTTAGGCCAAGGAATGGGTAAATGGCATGTACCTTAAACACAGCACATTTATAGAACAGTGACCTTAAGAGCTTTAAATGACTACATTGTTTAATGTGAAGGAAAAGAATATCACAGATCAGTGGAAATGTCAGCAGTGCTTTTAATGAATCAAGTTTGTTTTAATCAATATCTAAGTCTTCTTTCCATTTCCCTGAGATTGCCATGCTTTGCAAAGAGATAATAGTAAATGTCATGCTCTGAAAAAAGAAGTGGCTTTGTTGCTATAAATCAATGGAAGCATTGTTCTACCAGATGTAACACATGAGTGACAGAAATGCCATCTTTCCAAGAAATCACTATTTCCATATCCTGTTTAGTAATGGGTTCTGGAAAGTATTGCCAAGAGCCTCAGCATTCTCCTCTCACATGGACTCTGCGATGGCCAAAGAACATCAGAAAACACATACAGGACACTAGAGACCAGGTAGAGAACTAGCTGAACAGCTCCAGCAGACATACAGTTCTTTTTGTTTGTAACTCTGTACTGTCAGTTTTGCAGTCCAGTTGAGAGTTTAGCTCACGTAGAAGCTGAGAAATAACCTTACTCCTTTTCTATATCTAGGTGAAAGCTGAAACTGCAGAACCATACCATATGGTTTTCTTGTATAGGCAGATGAACACCAAGGAAAAGTCTTTTCAGTTTTTTATTTTTCTCCCTAACCTTTACAAGAATGGCTATAACTTGATTGTTTATCTGTTTGTTTGCTTTATGGGTCATTCTGTCATGCTTCTTTGGGGTATATTTAGGAGTAAGAGCCTGGTAATTTAATAGCTGAGCATACAGATGTCTGACTTCCTAAACTCTGTGCAGCACTGTCTCTGCTGTGAAGTGAGAGAAGTGGCTTGTCACCCTGTTCAACACAATATACAGTGACAAGAACTCATTATTTTAATGCCCAAAGCAGGCAAAAGTATGTTAAAGTATAAACTAATATATATATATATATATATTTTGGACTACAAGACTCAGGCAATTTTGATTTACTTTCTCAAACTTAACTTTATACCTCTGCAATTTATGCAGTAGTGTGGAACAGTGTGGTCAGAGCATGTCTAGGCTTCTGCTCCAGAAGCTTTATAAGCCCCCAGAGTCAGCTCCTCTCAATGTCATAGCCATGTCCCTTGTTTAACACCATACAGATGTGTTAACTGTGTACCACTGGACCATTCAGGAAGTAGTAAACTGGTTGTTGTTGGCCGCCTCTCTCTGCTCCTGCTAGTGGTAACAGCTCTTCATCCATCTTCTCTTTGTGCTCAGGACACAGCCCCAGCAAAATTACCCCTTATCCACCTCTCTCTTGCCAGAGGCCTTCCTAAGAATGTTTTATCTCATGTCTTATTGTCATATATTCATGAAACCAACATCCTCCCTGCTTGGGAACTTGACTCTTTGCCTCTGAATTTATACCAGTGCTATTCATTCCCCCTAAAAAAATAAATAACCCCATCAAGAGTAAATCTTAGACAGATGGAAAAGCTCAGAGCACAGCAATGCAAGATAGCATCTGTATGCACTGGACCACTGCTATTCCCTAGGAAACTGGCCAGTTGTTTGAACTTCTTGACAACTTCTTCAAATTTCCCTGCCTGTGTCTATCTGTGATGGTCTGTACTGACAGCAGTACCAAAAGCCTCAGAGAAAGGGAGAGCCTTGGGCTGAGAGGTCAGCTGTAAGTCAGCTTCTTGTCTGTGCTGCACCCAGATCTGTGATGTTAGCTTTTAAATTTAGATCTATTTGAACAGAATTGTCTGTCTTCTATTTTGTCTTTTGAAAATAGCTTCTGTTTCACTGCAGCGGAAGGATAATAAGGACACTAGGCAATGCAGCTCTTTTTGACCTATTTCTTTAAGTGTAGGACTGGCATCAAATCTGGGGTGAAATGGGAAAACATTCTTTTAAAATTCTACTGAAAACACCCAGGCACCAGCATAGACTGCGTGTTTTGCATCCTTGTTTGCTAGGAGACAGATACAACTGACATGTTTGGCACCTATCAGAAGAAAGCATTGTAAAGGTTGCTTGCTGATTTGTAAGTATTGCAATACGTAGGATGAGTTGCTCATTACATGGGGTAATCTACAAGACTCTAGAGAGGGAAAAAAAGCAAAATCATATGACTACATTGCAAGATGAAAATGAAAATTCCTACATTTTATTGCAGAATTTGAAGACAAAACTTCAGTAACTTGAATCTCACTGGAAAATGTACAGCACCTCCTGATGGAATGAATGGAGCTTTTTTTATTTGGTCTTGCATAAGAAGGCTGTTAGGCTAAGAGGCATCTTTGAGCTACAAAGATAACTACCAAATAGTAGGCCAAATCTTGACTTCTCCTTCTGCCTTGATTCAAATGTTCTGATTAAACAAACACTCTGGGGTGGTACTTAAGACTTGGTTCTTGGGGGTGGGTGAAAAAATCCTGCTCTTAGGCCTTCTTGGTCTGCAGAAGCCCAAAGTGGCTTATAAACATCTTTTCCTGGCAGTGTTATCACTTGAGAGAGCCAGGCTTGTGTGTCATACTCCACCCCAGGTGTGGCTGAATTTCACTGTATTCATGGAGACCCCTCATTCTGATGCGTACTAAAGCCATGTGCTCAGGTCAATTGCTAATAAAATATGTAAAACTTCCTTGATTAGCCCGTTCCTGTCATGAAAGTAAAAATACTTTTATGGTAGAATAAGCATGACTGGCCTGCATTTTATACTGTAGGTAAAGTATAAATACAACCTTGTATGTCAGTAAGTTGAATCCCTTTTTCCAGTGGGCCTATACATAGGTTCTCACCAATGATTGAACAGAAGGAGTTTAGGAAAAGCCATGTATAAATTTTTACATTTAATATGAATTATACATGCCACATAATAGAAATCTGGCTTGTCCTTGCACACTTGAAAAGAACTGTTAGACTACTGAAGTAAGAAAAAACAAATTACCAGCGCTCTATGAAATGATGAGCATGCCAAGGTACACTCTGTGATATAATTCCTGTTGGTGGTGTTAGATGTTTTGCTTGATGCATTTGCTGTGAGTGTGCCCTTTGAATAGCTTTTATGTCAACAAGCCCCATCATGTTTATGGGAAACTCTATTAAGGATCCTGGGAAAGCGATGAAATGTATTTGCTTCAAGCATAATGCAGGGAGGTTTGTTAAACCAAAGTAATTCCCATGTTGCTGCAGTATGTAAAACTGGACCACAAGATTACAGTTGGGTTGACATCCCAAAACAAAATAGTTGGCCAAGGAAGAGGAAATGCAGCTTTCTGAATACTGGCAAGTTTAATGGAAGTTAGGAGGGACAGGTACTACCCAGAGTCAGCTTGTTAGAAGGAAGCTACTTCTCCCAGGCAGGTATGTACTCATCCGTGTCAGTGCCTTGTTATCCAGCCCTAGGTGATCAGTCCAGGCTCAGATCAGAAAAACAGTGATTTGAAAAACAGTGATTTGTTAGGTGCTAAGAACTAACAAGGTGTTTTCTGGGATGCTTTCCAGCTGACCATCAGGAGCTAAATGGGGTTTCTACAGGAGATAGGCTACTGTTGCCAGTCCACAGGGAAGCCTTGCAAAGCATCATCCATAGCCTTGAACCAGATTCACACAATCTAAATAACCATGCAGACCCATTTTATGATCACAGCTTTTAGAGTTTGTCCTGATCATTTGTGACCAAGCCTTGTACTCTTCACATAGCTGCAGAGGCTCCCTGCCTCCTTCCATAACTTCTTGCAACCCTGCTTCATACAAGCTTCACAGGATTATTCATAAAGTTCTTTGTGAATGTTAAGAGTAGGCAAGGATATGCTGAAATAAACTAGAGCCTGGCTTAACAACACATAGAAATCCCTTAAAAATGCCCCCAACCAAAATAAAAACAGCACAACCAAAAACCAAACAAAACTCCAAACAAACAAAACTAAAACAACAACCAAAAACCCCACAAAACCCAAACCTCCCCAATAATGTTGCTAATAGTACTTAAAACAACTGAAAGAATTAGCTTTTACTGCTATTTGGTTTCTTTTATACCATTTGATTGTGTTGCTGAGTGCATTCACAAGAATTCAGGATGCAGTCATATAGCAGATGATGGTAAAATAAAGGGCCTTTTACACAGAGCAGATATAATAAACTGTAAAAAAAGCCCTGCAGAATCACAAAGGTTGGAAGAGACCTGTAAGATCATCAAATCCAACCATACCTATCATCAACGTACTACTATACCATGTCCTTAAGTACCACATTGAAATGTTTCTTAATTGCCTCCAGGGATGGTGACTCCACCACCTCCCTGGGCAGCCTATTCTAAGAATGCACAACACTTTCAGCAAAGAAATTTCTCCTTATGTCTAATCTAAACCTCTCCTGCTTCAACCCTCAGCCCTGGTGACAAGAGGGGAGGGGATCCTCTGATTTACGTGGAGTCTCAACCTGTTTCCTTTCTCTCAGGGAGTCATTCCACCAGTATCTCTCTCACACACTTCCTGATATTCCCCAACCTCTCCACTTCATCCTTCAGCTCAGCCTGGCTGAGCAGGTCATTCACCTCTTCACATCTGATAGAGGTGTTATCTCCACTCCCCTCCATTGCAAGTACCAGGCTCAGGCACTATCTGCAGCCAGAGGCCTGGAAGCCCACATATTTCCGTGTGCCCTCTGCCTGGGTACCCAGAGTTTTTCTAACAGCAGCCTTTGACCAGGTAGCAACCACATCTGGATCTCTACGAGCAACTGACACCTTGCAACACAAGGGTCACTTGGGATGAGCTCTCTGCACCTCTGACCAGTTAAACAGGCTGAACTTACCTTGTACACTGGTAGAGACTCAGCTCCCTGCCCTTCAAGCTGCAGCCACCTGAAGCACCCATTACACAAACACTGGTTGCTCACCCTGTCCTCTGAAGGCTTCTTATAGACTGATCAAGANCCATTACACAAACACTGGTTGCTCACCCTGTCCTCTGATAGACTGATCAAGGGTGGGTGGTGCTGGCTCCGCCCAGACTATCTCAGCAGCCCACCCACCAACCGGCTGCCCCCAGCACGAACTCAGGGGTTATCCTGGCTTCGAAAAGCTTTTCGTTGGCCCTTTTGTCACAGATCCCTTCTCCAATGCAGTCTTACCTGCCCTGAAGCTGGTCTCAACAGCAATGACCATTTGGCTCGTTAAGAGCTCGTTTAAATTAATCACGGGTGTGCTGGCTCCACCCAGGCTATCTCAGCCCAGGGTTTATCCTGGCTTCAAAAAGCCCCAAAAAGAGCTTTTGTTGGTGCTTTTTGTTACAGATTCCTTCCACAGTGAAGTCTTACCTACCCTGAAGCTGGTCTCAACAGCAATGACGTATAATAAATAAACTGTACACAAATGTACATATAATAAACTGTAAAACTATATGCAGAGATATTTTGAGATATAATAATCTTTAAATAATCCAAATTCTATCAAATAATACTAGAGCTTAGAATCATAGCACTTGTTGTAAGCCAGAAAATGCTTCTGAGGCAAGCTTCTAGTTTGCTTTCATGACAATGCCATTATTTATCATCCCTGTCTTACCCTCTGTGTCTCAGATGCTGTTGACTCCTTATACAGGTCAATTAAATGTGTCCAGGAACATTCACAGGCCTGGAGGCACTGGCACAGTATGCCCTGTGCCCAGACCTGGGAAATGAAGTGTCTGTGAGCCTGCTGCCTGTGGGAGTGTTCCCCGGAGTGTACAGCATCCAAGCCAGGCTTGGAAATCACTGAGGATAGTACTAATTACTACAGGCCAAAATAGTGCAAGGAAGCATTATAACAATTTATTAATGTAACCAGCTGAGTTTTTGCATATTCCTGAATACTTTGTTTTACTTGCATACCTTCAGCTGCATTTTATTGAGAGGCTTAACTTCACACATCATGAATATGTTTGATAATCTTCAGCAGAGGCAGTTGGATGCCATATAGTATGCAAATACACTGCTCACTTCTTCATGTTAATTCAGCAATTCACCTCAAATTTAGAGATAATTTCTTGAATTTGTCAAACTCATTATCATGTCTATTACCATTTCAGTTATGTGCCATGTTTATTGATAGAAAAAAAGAAAGAACCAATGGTTCTTATGTTTTCTTATTCACCACTCCTGTTCAGTACAGAAAAATCTGAATGAAAAAAGTTTGTCTATCCCTTATCTGATAGACTGAAGCTTATGTGTACACAAATATACCTGTTTACAATAATCACATGTAGGAGTTTGAAGTAAAACCAAAGGCAATAAAATCAGCCAGTTAGTCCTATTAGCTGATGCTGTGACACCAGATCATGATGTATTTGCCCAAGTTTATTATCCCACTGATGGCACCCTAATGGAGAACTACTTTTTTTTCTTGTTTAGCAAATGGCCAAAATCACAAAGATATGTTTTGTGAGATACAGACTACATTGTTGTGCTACCTCTTAAAATGGTGATATGATTTTACATACTGCATGAGGTGGAGGAAAAGCAAAAAAAGAATATAATTTTGTTTTAGGAGACAACAGGAGAGCAGCCCTGATCTTGTTGAGAGCTAGGTGGCTTCTTTGCTCCTGGCAGTGTTCCAGTGGCCACCTGCTCTTGAAGACCTTGCAGGGACCTTTGCTGTGCTTCAGTCTGGTGTGTGGGCACTGCTGATGGTAATCCCTCTGCAAAACTGCAAGGTGTTTGTATTGTTCAAGAATACAGCACTCATGATTTTGTTACACATAAATATATTTTAAGAGCTCAATTAGAAGAGTCAAGTTACTCCAGCATTGTGAATAGAGGAGATTCTGTCTGTCAGTCTGCTTGCCAGAGGTGTGGTCACCTCTAATTTGCCATACCTGTGGCCTGGAAGACTGAATCTCTGCACCCAGCAAGGAATTTGGTGAGCCCCAACCTCCTTCCCTTCTGCTATACTATAGAAGTCTGGAAGAAGAAAAATCCTCAGAAAAAAAAACAACAACACAAACAACCCCCCAAAAAACAAACAAAATAACCCCAAAAAACCAAAACCAAGAACTTTCACAGCACGGGGATGTCCTGATACAAACATAAGCCCACCCCTTTACAAACATAACCACTACCTTAAATAAGTGTAATCTTTGTTGTATAACAAATGTAGTACACTCAGTACTACAGTGTTCAGGAATGGAAAGGGTTACAAGGGTAGAAAATTTATCAGATTTCCATTGGTCACAGAATGATCATACTTTATTAAAAGAACCTGATCTCTGGTGTAGATTTACAGAATTTTATGGCACTATGGTATATGTTAATTGAATATCCAGTACAGTATTTGTACTCATAGAAAGATTAATATTCTTAAGAGCAGAACTTACTATGTTTCTGACAGTCACCCATCATAAGAGTGACTTTAGAAAGAATTAATAAGCCTCATCTCCCTAAAAATGAAATACATTGAAAAGTAGCAGGGTGTTTTCTAAGTAACCTAAACACTACAACAATATAATCAAATTTCTAAAACACACCATCCATAATTATGGGCAGCATCTGTTTCATGTTGTTATGGCAACAGGATATCTTAGGGTTGAAAATCCATAATTTAAAAAGATTATATTGAAAGTGCAAAAATTTTTATAATGTAGCTGCAGCTAGCTACCTCTACATATACATATATATATATATATATCTTTTTTTTCCAGTTTATCTTGGATAATGGGTTTTTAAGCCTCATTCCTCTGTGTGATGTTCTTTTCTTTGAGGATTTGTTTGTCTTTCGCTTCACTGTGAAGTTTTCATTAATCTGATTTCATGTCAGTTTATAATATGCTTTTATGAGATGTCTAGGGGTTTGGCTACCTATTTACTTTCACAGAATCACAGAACATTAGGAGTTGGAAGGGACCTCGAAAGATCACCTAGTCCAACCCCNAGAAGGAGACTCCACAACCCCTCTGGGCAGTCTGTTCCAGTGCTCTGGCACCTGAACTGGGAAAAAATTTCTACTTGTATTCATACAGAACCTCCTATGCTTCAGCTTACAACCATTGCCCCTTTTCTTGCCACTGGGCTTCACTGAGAAGAGCCTGACCTTATCCTCTTGATACTCACCCTTCACATATTCAAAAGCATAGTTGAGGTCACCCCTTAGTCTCCTTTTCTCCAAGCTAAAGAGACCCAGCTCCTTTAGCCTTTCCTCATAAGGAAGATGTTCCAGACCCTTCATCATCTTGGTGGCTCTGTACTGGACTCTTTCAAGTGGTTCCCTATCCTTCTTAAACTGAGGGGCCCAGAGCTGGACACGATATTCAGCTGTGACCTCACCAGGGTAGAGTAAAGGGGGAGAAGAACCTCTCTTGACCTACTAACCACACTCCTAATATACCCCAGAATCCCATTGGCCCTTCTGGCCACAAGAGCACACTGCTGGCTCATGTTCATTCTTCCATCCACCAGGACCCCCAGGTCACTTTCCCCTTCACTGCTCTCCAGCAGGTCAGTCCCCGACCTATACTGATCCATGGGGTTGGTCTTTCCCAGGTGCAAAACTCAACACTTGGCCTTGTTGAATTTAATTAAATTTCTCCCTGCCCAACTCTCCAGCCTGTTGTAACAACAAATAGCTGTTCTTTTAAGAAGTGTGCTATTTTGTGTCAAGATTATTTTTTTATTATTATAATGTCATCACTGCATTTTATCTTGGAATTATGGGTGTCTAGACACTGTTTTCTTGAGTGAAAGACCCTTTACCCCAAGCACTGCTGATTGCTATATATCTATGGGGTAGTTTACTTCTCTTATTTTTATTTCCCAAAGCTTGCTAAAATAAGCAAGGAATAACAAGAAGTAACAAGGAGTAGAGGGGTTTTCATGGTTTTTTTTTGCTCTACCAGTTACCCCTGTGATTTCAGGAGGTTGACTTTTCCAGTGTTTTCCTGTATTTGATGTTGAGTAACTATAGCATTAGTTCTACACTACAGGGATTGTAATATATAAAAACATGGTTGTCCTTTACTGTGATCAGTGATAAAACTCCTGTAATCTTCTAGGGAGCCAAGATTTTGTAGTAAAAGGATGTTCTGTTCTGAGCAAAGGAGACAGGAAGAAATCATGTAATATCCTCTCTTGAACTAAGATGCAAGATTGCTCTGCTTGTCAAATGGATGAGAATGTCTCCCCATCTTAAATTTATCCTTAGATAGCAATCATGGAGGAGGAACATTGTCTGATTAGATGTGTCTTGTTAACACATTTTATAAGACTGAAGGGATCTCCTGGATATATGCCATCACCAGAAACTGTGTCATAAAGTTAATAAAGCTTTATCTGAAAGCTATGCAAGTTGTTTTCTTCTTCATTACTCATACTGAAAGGCCATTCCTGTAAATATTCCTCTAATTTCCAGCCTAAACTGAGTCATGCAACATATCCATTTTTTCTTCCATTAGTGTTGTTCTTCAGTTTTAATAGGTTTTCTCTCTTCCTTCTGTCACCCTCTAATGTACTTAGAAAGAAAGATGAAATCTCCTCTCAACCTCCATGTTGAAAGCTGAGGTCATAGTCTTTAGAGCCTATATTTTCTTGACTGATCTAGTAGCTCTTTTCTTCCTTTCTTCCCATTGGAATTATGTTGTTCTGAACAAGGGGGAAGGCAGATCAACGCATTTCACAAGGTAGCCAGTGCCACATTGGGTACACAAGGTAGAAGTTTCATAAGATACATGGCTCCAGATACAATCTTATCCCAAAAATGCTTTTGTTATGTACTTTCAAAAAGTGAAATAAACTACTTGTATGGTTACATCTTCATTGCCTCTTAGGATTTTTTTCTCTTACTTCATACTGTCACTGTAGAAATAAAAACAAATCAGTATTACCAAGAAAAATGCTCCCTATACTTGAGAACAGACATTGTGGCCTCATGTTAGTCAACAGGTACTGATAAACAAATTCTTATATAGTCTATGCAGTGTATCATATGAGGTGTCAATTATATGAAATGTTCATTCCCTTAAAATCCTAGTATGGCATTGTATGGACCTTAAGCTGAAAGTTAGGTTTGTAGGATGACTATTCTGACATACTTGGCTGAAAAGAAACCTCTAAACATTTCTGGTTTGTAGGTCATTCAAAATATGAATAAAATTAATTTATAGCTTTGTTCAAACTGGATCTGGAAGAGCTCAAATCTCCACAGAGTCATTAGATTTCAAAGAACTGTGTATATTATGAAATAATGATATTTGGATTTTTAAATTTTAAGACTGAGTTAGAAGGCAATAGCTAGGCTTGCAAAACTACAAGTCTTAGCAAGGACTCACAGCAAAACTCTGAAGTAATAAATATTGCCACAAGATCATTACAGACTAGAGGATAGATAGGACTTTATCTTTTTAAGTTCTTATCTGGAATAGCACATGCAGAATACAAAATAAACACAGCCTGAGTTTATCTTACATGTATTATTTCACAGTGCTGTGAAAAGTTATAAATTAGCTCTTGAGACTTCATGGACTTTCCAGAGCAACACTGAGGTTTGCATTAGGGCACACATCCCAAAGCTTTGTTCCCTTGGCACTACTGTAGTCATAAAATCCACATAGAATTACAGACTCATTTGGGCTGAAAAGGACCCTGGAGGTCTCCTAGCCAAATTTGCTGGATGAAGCGGGGTCAGCACTGAACTCAGAGCAGGTTGTCCAGGGCTTTTTCCACAACCCCTTGGACAACTAGTTCCAAAGCTTAGTTTTCCTTTTTGAGATTTTCATTTTCCTATATTTCAAGACAGAAACTCACATTTTAGTGTATCACCTTTTTTGTTATTTTGTCATCATGTACTTCTATAAAGGATTTGTTTCCATCTTCCTGGTAACCACCTTTTAGATACCAGGGTGATGTTGTCAGATTCCCCTGAAGCCATCTTTTCTCTAGACTGAACAAGCCCCCTTCCTTCAGCTGCTCCTCATAAAGCAAGTGCCCCAGTCCTCAACAATCATGGTAGCCTGATGATCAGATGAAAAAATTAGTTAAAAATTGTTTTACTTCTGAACAACAAGTTATTGTAAGAACTACAGAGTGTCTGTGTGGCTGTGATTGTGGAGGAACTTCATATTTACTAGTATTTAAAAATGCTAATATGTCCTGAATGCTGAATTAATACTGAGATGAAGGGGATTGTGGTGCTTTCATTTTGGAGCCCATAACAACTTCAGTGTACTGAGCAATGCTGGCTACAGTAGTTAAGAACAGAGTGGTCTATTGATAAATTGGTTCTGCACCCTTTTTAGGAAAAACCTGAAAACCTAGTGGGTCACAACAAAGCTCAAGTGCCTGTCTCTGACTAAGCATTCTACCTGTCATAGGGGATCACTGGCTATTTACCCCTTTTTTAGGAGAAGCCTGGTGAAAGCCCTAAGCACAACTATGCCAAGGATCCCAGGACTGGACCAAAAGCCCAGCCTGGTGTCTTAGCCCCTGAAGAAAAGCAGGGGATTTTATAACAGGAGTTGGTAATGCTGGTTTTGACATCAGACTCGAGTTTCCCTTTCTCTTGTCCTTTCTTGCTGCTCAGTGTTTCAAGGCTGTGTGAATTGAGCTGCTTGTATCTTCTGTTTCTTCAAAGCCCTGCTCCTCTGGCTGCTCAGTGCTGTGTGTGGAAGCAAAGCTTTGAAATAAATGATGTGTGACCACAGCATCTAAGTAATGAGTATTTAAAAAGAAGATGTGTGAGCACTGGGGAAAAGGATGAGAGGATGGGCTGAGGGAAATGCTCACCTGTTTAAAATGTCAAGGCTTATAATACTGCTCCCCAGGAACTTCAGGGAGCTTTGAACCCAGCCAGGAGCTGCCTTCTTGTCCCACTTCAGGTACTTTGTCTTCAGGCAGCTATAGACCTCTTAGGATAGGGACATTTTTATCTCTCGTTAGGGATTTGCATGCTCTTTCACAGCTCATTTGGAAGCTCTGAATTATTTCTTTTAAATCACAAAAATATTAATACAATAGTACACACTCCTAGAGTATATTTGTGAAGTTGAACCTAAATTTACATGATCTGTTGAAGGTGTGAGTTGTTTAGATATCTGATGGGTACACATAGACCTTAACTCATTGAATAATTGTCTCCCCACTGGCACAGTCTAGATGCTCCCTCCATTCCACCCCCCATCCCAATTTCTGATGAATGCATTGTGTATTATTCCTTATGGTTTGTAATGTTCATATTACTGCAATTTAATTAAAACAATTAATATTCGTGTAGTAATAAATGGCAGAAGCAATTTTATGAACAAAATGGTTTTGAAAGTACCCTATGAGCATACAAATGGTTTAATTTAAATAAATATAATTAACATCTCATATATAACATAAATCAGGAAGTGCTTACAGAGCTCTATGTTATGTAGCACTTTTGAAAGACAAAGCTCCAGGCATCTGCAAATACTCAGACAAACAGGGGAAGAACAACATAGCACTGTACAGTTTTCTACCATTTAATCTTCCAAAGTACATATAATCATATAATAAAAAGAAAGATACAGGATTAAATGAAAGGAAAGTAGAGATGAGAAACTGAAATACAGAAATCACACAGTACTGTCAAAAAAAATATTAGCTGAAATTACTGTAAGGAGGTGCTGAGTTTGAATTCTCTCATTTGTCACCATTTCATTGCATTCTTTTTAGTGGAAAGCTCAATATAAAGCCTTTGCTGGATGACAGAAGTCACTGTCTTCCTGCAGGATTATAATTCTCAGATATCAGGTGTGGAAAAATAACCCATATTCACAAGGACATCCTAACATGGTGTCAAGGTGGGAGAACACTGTGAATATTAATGCTGTGTGCTAGCCTCCCCATAAAGATCTTGCTGGCAACATCCAAATTATTCTCAGTTAACTAAAGCTTGGTCTACAATATTTTGTTGTTTGAAACCACAGTTCCACATTAAAAATATAAGAAAGCAGTGATGAGACCTGAGGGGAGGAGTGAACCTTTTTGTGGAGCTTTCCTTCCTGCTCCCTCATATTAACAAGGCTTTCTACTGGTCTGATTTCTCATCTGAGCAGAGGTGTTCTGTCGATGTGATTCTCTTTGTTTTGTGCTGGTTTCCACGAGAGTAACATGACACTGTTCCCTACGTGGGAGGGATTTGTTTTTAATATATTCCTCAAGTTGGCCTTTCCAGTTGTTGCTTGCTCTTTTTCTTTACTCCTTTTTTCCCTCTTTTTCCCATTTGCTTATTTCTCCATCTTTCACACATCACACCTAGACTTCCAGAGAGAATTGTATGGGATCCCCACTCCATATGTTCATGCTGTTTCTTTAGGAACATTTAGGCACCATACCAAATGAAGAAGGAATGTCTGCTTTTTTTCTAAGTAGATATTTCAGCTAAATCAGAAATATCCTTGAAAGGTCACAGATGAAGGTACACACATAGTAAGTACTGTTATACTGCATGGATCTAAAAGAGACCCCTTTTCCTAGGAATCTGAAACACCAGTACCTTGGCTAATCCTGATCATCAGCAGGATGATCCATTCTCCAGCTAATTCCCACTAGGGAATTTACTCCTGTTGTGTGCATTCTTCCAGAGACAGAGGCTGCAAAGTAGTAGGGTAATTATTTTCTTGCCATGTTGAAACCAATTTTGGGATTGTGTTGGTCTTCAAGAATTAAGGCAAACCAATAAAAGCCTGTCTAATCTGCAGACTAACAATTAGCCTGGTCATACTGGGAACAGGCTAGGATTCTGTGCCTTCCTCTCTGGCTTTTATCTAATACATTTGTTAGCCAATAAAAGGAAGTCCTGCCTAGCACAATCTCTGTGTCATTTAGTAAGAAGTAGAAATTATGACTAGAATTTTCTGTAACTGAACAAACCAAGGTAGACTAATAGCGATATGCCCAGAATTTTACATACAGTTAGCTACTCATCAGCCTGAGAGATGGAATTTCAAGAAGCTGATATTTTGCTGAAAGGATCATTGCATTGAATATGGCTGTATCCTTATTCAGGTTTATTATTGTTGTTGTTTAGATTAAAAATCTGTTTTCCTGTGTGGAAAGTGTATATTTTCTAAATATACAACAAGAAAACAGCCCATGCACCTTGCAGAAGGGAAGGGATTGTAAATGATCCTGTCCTGCAGATGGAGGAGGGATTGTTGAAGAGAGACCTTCATAACAGTGCATAGATAAATCAAAAAGGCATCTAAATAAGTATTGTCTTACTACAAAATACATTTGATATACTATTTATTCATCTTTCAGAGAGACTTATTTACTTTTTGGTTCAGAGTTATTAGTGTTGGGCTTTTGTTTAATTTGTTGTCTACTTGTTCTTCACCTTTAAGAAAACCTTCCTGCCTTGTAAAATACTTTCTGGTTTTCAAGCTAGGACCCTTGTATGACGACAAATGTATTGTCACACCTTGGGACTTCAGAGGCATACCTTAGAGAATTGGAGTACAGACCCAGAAGCAGAAAAAGTACAGAAGAATGCAGTGGTAGGTGGAAAAAATCTTTGGCTTTAGCAGAGAAAGAGTGTTGGATGGGATTCATTTCCCAAGAAGCCTCTCATCAGGAAGCCTGTGTGTCTTTAACGCTTGAACTGTTATGAAGAAATTTGTAGGTTGTGGTTCTTCCCTCAAGGCAAGGCTTATGTTTAAACCACCAGTGTGATATTATGAATAGATTTCATTTAGAAGGAGGGCCAAATGAAAACATCATGTCTATTTCTTTCAGGAAATTCTGATGCTTCTCTTCATTTATATCTTCTCTCATCAGGAAATTTATTGGCCCATGGAGAGCTGCCAAGGTTTCATTTGGGTGAATTCTTCATTTTCTTCTTTAGTAAAAAGTCTTAGAAAAAAAAAGCCAATATATTACTATCTAATTTTGTTTCTTTATCCCTTTGCAGTATGCAGTTTTCAGTTCTATTTCTGGAAAGTGTTACTTCAGGATAGCAGTAAGTTTCAGTTGTGGTTGGGTTCAGGTTTAACTTGAATGACATTGCCTCTTCAGTACCAAAATGACCTCTAGTAATGATCTTATGACAGTATAAAAAGTTTGGCAAGAAAAAGAAAGTAATTTCAATAATCATCATTCAAAAGTGCTGATGTGGATGTCCTGGAAAACTGTTTTGGCTGTGCACCAAATCATTAGTCATCTGAATGACTGTTCAGACTTCTGTACTCCAGTAAACTGTACCATTCATGGTAGCATCTACTTCAAAGCAGTTGCTTGATTTTTGTCCAATCTAGCAGAGAAATGCATCGCTACATCTGCAATCTGTTGTAGACAAGTTAAAGTGGAGGAGTGCACGGCCCTGTGATAAGGAAAACAGACAGCTAATAAGCAGCCTATTCAAAATATTACTCTCTCAGAGTGGATGCAGGAGACAAATTAGAAATAAGCCAAACATGTTTGCCTATTTTTTAAGAATTTAGAGCAGCCCAGGAAGGCAAAACCCAAGCAAAAGTGTCTGAGTGAAGAAGAGGGATGAGCACTTCAGGCAGTGAGAGGAGAGTCAGTAGTACTATTTGAGAAGACATTAACCAAACAGGAGGAAACAGGCTGCAAAGCTATAACACATACAGACAGAATCAGTTAGGTGCTGCCTACACAAAACCCAGTTTATCCCATTAGCCCCATTTTTAGGTAGTAGTAATGGTGAAGGCCCTGGCAATGAGAAGAAAGATTAACATTAGATATTAGGAAATGGTTCTTCACCCAGAGGGTGGTCAAGCACTGAAACAGGCTTTCCAGGGAAGTAGTGATGGTGCCAAGCCTGACAGAATTCAGGAAGCATCTGGACAATGCTCTTAGACATATGGAGTGATTTTGGGGGTTATTCTGTGCATAGACAGGAGATGGACTTGATGATCCTTGTGGGTCCCTTTCAACTCAGTACATTCTATGATTTCCATAAAGGTACAGCAGTGAACTTCCTTCTCCCCAAAAGAGGGTTTATTGTGGCCTGATGCAACATTGTTAACCTCGAGTCCCAATATAACTTACTCTAGGTCCTTGTCTCAGTTGTAGCAACCAACTTTGTGCTACCTACAGCTCAAAGCACTGCTCAAGGTCATTGCAGCAGTGCTTGCTCTTTGTTCTCACCATTCCCCTGAAGTGGTCCACCCACTTCCATCCCCACCATGAGCCTCAAGGGCAAATTTACCAGTGACTTGGAAGCTGAGGGACTCCTTCAGCTCCCACTGGAGTCAGCAGTTTCATAAACCCCTTCTCCATTCATCAAATATGTAATGCTATCTACTACACTGGGTTCACTGCCACTTTCTTCTACAGTCTGCTTATCAATCCTTTAGGAATTCTTTCCTGGCTTTCAGGTTTCTTCCAACCACTTTCGGCTGCATGAAGGGCTGAAAAGGAGAAGGTCAGTCAGCGCTTTGTTTAATACCTGACCATCTCATCTGTCATTCTGCCCTGGATCTTGAAATGTTTCTGGTTTAAAGTCTTTCTTTATTTCTGTATACCATTCATACTTGGTAAGTAGTACCAGGTTTTAAATTTCCCTGTTCTTAAATGTGGTTTGTGTAGGAGTCCTTGAGTTCCATTACGAAGATCATGATGACTGTGTCATGCTTCTTTCAAGAGACAGTAAAAGTCACCATTAATATTTCTTATTTTTTCTTAATTCTAGAATTTTCCTTTTGGTTTAGACTCATAGTTTTATTTATTAATGATAGATACAACCCTTGGATCAGTGATTCAACTGATAAGTTGGCAAAAAATGGTCTAGTGAATGTTGAGATTATAAAACATTGAGAAGGTAATACAAAAGTTGTTGAAGCACTTAGACTAAGCACTGTGAAAGTAATACAGACATTATGGATAAAGTAATTGTTTTTCTTGTTATGATATTTTGTTAGACTCTACTTTTAACTCTCTAATATGCCTCCTAGGATTTGATAGAGCTTGTTCAAAACCTCATCTCACACAGTTGCCAGCTTCTTGCATCAAGCAGCATAGAAAGATTCTCAATATAGTTTAACACAGTTTAAGGGAGTACTGAAGGTACACCAGTATAATTGTGTAATGTACTATATAATGCAATTAAATGAATGTGCAGAACATAGATAAGACAGTTGGCTTTCTGGAGACAATTACAGACATTGACTGGATTTCAGTGGTACTTAAGCATATAATTTCTGTTTGAAATCAACAATGCTCCATTAGTTCTTGGTAGACTCTACACTTACAGAAGACTTAAAAACCCATTTCTTTTAGAGGGCAGAGGATATGTCAATTTGCCATGGCTCTCAGAATTTTGCATATAAAGTCCAGGTGTGTATGCTGCCTCCCTAAGGAATGTCTCTGTATTGCCCTAGGACCTCTGTTACATGAAGTGAAGGTTGCATGAAAGACCCTGGGCATATCAAGAGGAGATTCCTTCTACAAGTGCTTTCCTAAAAGATGTTTCATACTTGAAATCCCTTGAGAAGGCAAACAGTGAGGAAGGACATCTAGAAATGGGTTAATGTCTTTGTGTGTGTGTGTGTGTGTGTGTGTGTGTGCGTGCATAAGCTAATAGATAGCTGCACCAGTGAAATATAAAGGACTTAAGGCAAACCTCTGCCTGTTTTTCTCCTAGTAATATGAGACATCAGTCCATCAGAGCAGTAAAAATAAGTTAGAATATTTTTGGTACCATAAGGTTCCCTATGGTATCCCATACTGTGATTCATAAAGGGAAATTGTGGGGCAGGGGGGAGAAAAAATAAATTCTTATCACTTGAGACAATGATCCCTACAACAAGGCAATGATCCCACACTTCTCAAGAGTAAGTTTTATCCCTTCTTCATCAAGCTATATAACTTATCTCCCCTTGGAACAGTTCTTAATATCTAACAAATGCTAAGTAAATAAAACTGTTGGATCTTTCATAGATGCTCATTAGATCTCTGTATTTGGTTGCATACATGTCAATTGTGAGCAATAACAAATAAAAAGATAAGAGGCAATGATGACTATTAGTATGGCATTTGCATTTTAATTAGTGTTCTTTAGTTCCTATTATTGTAATTTAGAAAATAACTTACAGGTGATAATTAAAGCAAATGTGTTTATTCAATCTTCTTCTAGGTCTCTAGAAAAAAATCAAAGGGATATTTATAGCACAAAGTGAACTAGAAGGAATCTTTCATATTGAGTTTATTCTCCTCTCACCACTGCCATGTTAAGTTCCATTCATTAAACAATAGCTCTTAAGCTCTGTCTGAAACACTAGTTAAATTTTCTAAACTCTTTTTTTTTTCCTTTTGTAAAGCTGCTTCACTCCTGTGATGGTTAGAAACCTTTTCTCATTTCCAGGCTAAATGTATTTGTGACTGCTTTATACTCATTTATTTTTGTGCCAGTACTGCCTTTGAGTTTAAAAAGTTCCTGTGTCTCTGCATTTATTCTTTCTTCCTCCACTGTATGTATTAATAGATAGGAGTCTTATCCACCCTCATCCTTCATATAGTATAGCTTACCAAGCCAAGTTCTGCTAGGCTTTTCCAATAGCTCAAGTTTTTGATGCCTCTGCCAGCCTAGGAAAAGTACGCTGCAACTGCTCTATCTGCAACATTTGCATCGTGAATCAAGTATCTTGAACACACAGAAATAAAAACAATTGTCTTGCAGCTGAAGTCCTAGAAGGAAAACGTATGTGAAGCATACAGAAAAATTAAAATATATAACATAACTCTGTCCTGATAGTTTTTACCAAGCTATATTAGTTGTTTTCTATGTCTTTGTAAATTACAGGTAATAATTTTCTTCCGTTGTTTTTCTTATACTTCTTTAGCTCTAGAGCACTCTTTGAGGACCAGCACACTGTCTTGTTGATGTGAGATCTTGTGTCATGTTTGTAACTCAGCATTGCAGAATGATTAATACAGGTACCTTGCTTCTACCTCAGATCTGACTCTTTCACTTCCATGACCTCCTGTTCTCCCTCTAGAAGTCTATAACTGTTTCTCCAAGGCAAATTCTGCCTTGGTACAGCTTTCTATCTATCATTCCCAGAAGTGGCTGCAACAAAAGAAAATCTGCTTTGACTATGTCATTCTTTTTTTTACTTCATGCGTCATTGCATCATTAATGCAGGTTATATGAGCACCTTTACCTCAATGTCTTTATTTCCTAACGACAGTGTATCATTTTCTTTTCCTTCAGGTTTTATTTATCTCTGCAACATCAATTTTTACATTCTAAATCAGTGGTTAGAGTTGGTCCTTGCAATAGCATCCTAGGAGCCCTACCAGACTTAGTTCGCCTGAAGGATTAGATATAGCAGCTTAATTTACACCACTGTCTATCTGGCTACTGCTTTCACCCATATGGGTACCTTCTGCTCTTTGCAGCAGGTTTCTGTTCTTCTCTCATTAGAAGCCTGAATCAAAACCCAGAACTCCTCCTTTCCTAGCTGAAGGGAGTGATAACAACAGTGACATAAAATGAGACCTAGGTACAAGCATGGATGGAAATTTTCTATCATAATAACAACTATGATTAATTTGCATTTCAAAATTTCCATCCCTTCATCCACTTTTGTTTCCTCCACCCTGTGACAAAGTCATCAAGAGGTTGCTACAGCTCTGTGGTACTGTTTTACTGTTCTATACCTTTAAATCATCATAATAAAAAAGATGATCAACAGCTCAATTATAAAAGAGTTTGGAGAGAAGGAGAGGGCTTGCCCATTTGTGAGCCAGGGAACTCATCTCATGCAATGAGGCTGAACAACTTCTTTTTGGTGATCGTCACAGTTGGGTGAAGTAGATCAGGGAGGGAATAAATGTCTTTCAAATTAGATTGCAAAACTACAGGGGGAAATGCCTGCTTTGAATTTTTAACCAACCACATATCTGGTTAATGAGAATCATGTCTTTATTTACTATGATAGCTACTTTTCTAATATAGGCATAAATTATTATAGTCCAGCCCCTTTCAAGAGGGGGCCTGTTCTGAGCTTGGTTTTGCATTCACAGCCCTCAACATGTACCACTAATGGCAGCTTTGCCCACTCTCTCTCTCCCTCACCCAATTCTCAGAGAGTGTAGTTAACTTCATGCACGCTCCATGGGAGTCTCTAGCAACATCAGAAATCAACTCATGGTGCCTTAAGCCCAAGATACTCCCAAGCACCTGGAGTGTCCGATGCTTCAAAGGGTGTTAATTCACAATCAGGACAGACAGAGTGTGTCTTAAGAGCCAAGTGGAGGGATCCTTCAAAGGCCAGGGTGGAAGTAACCACTGAATTTTAACAGAAAACATACCTTAACTGGGTTGTGGAATAGCAGCCCAAAGTCCTTATGAGAGTTCTATTTACTTTAGTAAAGTCTAAAAGTGCACTTGAATTCATTGTTGAACCAGGACCTCTCAGATACAGACGTTGAAACTGAATAAGCAGAACACAAGGTAAATCTCATGTGAACTTTGCTTCCAACTAAAATGTTTCTATCCTATTTCTCAGTTAGTAACATTCAGTTAATTTACTTCTATTGCTGTTCCAACAGATGAATTACAAATGTGTTTGCTTTTCACAGTAACTTTGGGTTATGCTGGACACATCACGTTTGCTTTTGATTGAGAAAAGTGGATGCTATGTTTTCAGTCACGCTGTTTGCACAAAGCTTTTCATCACCAAACTTTATACTGTGGTCTTGATTGGCAATGGTTTACAATATGATACATGGAAATACATGACAGAGATCAGACATCTCTTCAGAGCAGCAGTGAAACCCTTTCTTTAGAAGCTTAGGTGAAACTGTGACTACTGATTTACACCATTCAATACTCTGGCCCTCCTGGATTAGCCCAGGGAGACAATAAATTTCTTTAGAATAGTTACAATTCAACAGCAAAGTTCACATCTTTGTGCTGCTGCCCTCCAAAGGAGAGTGATTGACTTACATTTGTTGTGGTTTCTCTGTGAGGAAAAAAAAAAACAGGTAAACGGGATTACCTCTGCTATCAGTAAGCAGTGTCAGGAGCAGCTTCATGGCATGACAGACCACCTCTTATAACACTCCTAGGGATCAGGAAATCTGCTCAGCTCCTAGCACTGGAGAATGATTTAGAGTAAAAGAATCAGTTTACCCCATACAACTTAGGCCTCAAAAGAATAAAGTTGTGCTTTCCAAGTCCCTACTTGATTGTAGCAGACAGGAGAAATAAGGTGTCACTAATCCTTTTGCTGGCCTTTTAAGGATCAGTTCTCTTTTTATAGGCCTCCTGCAGGTAAGTATTTGCAGGTGAGTCTATCTGTGGTGATGGTGGGGCTCTGCAGCAGTACCCATGTAACGAGATGGTTGTCCACTTCAGGGTCTGTAAAAGGTCAGGGTTTTAAAAGAAAGCATCCTTTCAGTTACAGGATGAAATTCCCTAACTGCCTTTTTTATTTGGGTTAGGGCTTAAATTATTTTAAATGGAATAGATCAGCTTACTTAATTAATAAAAAGAAGGAGGCCAATCCAGTGGAGAACTAAATGCTTTTTCTGAGACTACATTTGTTTTAAGTTTCAGCTTTACTGTAGCTAGTACAAGTAGCACTAGATTTGGTAATAGGACCATGAATTTTATTCTTCTTTTCTTCCTCTGCTTGTATAAACTTCATGGTCTGTGGAAAGCTTAATCCTTAGTTTATGATTTGCAGCTTTGTGTGTTGGATTATTTTTTGTTGCTGATGTTTGGGCAAAATGCCACAATGCAACTGCAAATTACTAGGATGCATAAGCTAGGACAATTTCACAAATGCTAACTGTAGCATGGACATCCACAAGATCCCTCACTGTTCAGACTGGCTGGGATGGACTGACCTGGCTGTATACTGAAGATAAAGGGCATCACTGTGTGCAGGGTCTGTGCCCTGCCTCATGCCTTGTCTCACCTTCATTGGAGAGCTGTCTTTAAGAGGTATCCTGTTTGGACTTACTTCTGCCAGACAAGCTACATAACAATTGGGCCACTGGGAGCAGGAGGTGGAGGGGTCATGTGCTTATGAGCAGGACCAAACTCTGCAGAGACGGCATCCGGCTTGCAGAGAAAGGCATTTTAGCAAAGCTAAGCCAGTTCTTTCCTGCAGTCTCCCACCGTGGAGCAAGTTCATGACCCTTGTTCTTTCTCAAGCAGACAAATTTTCAATTAAAGCTGCCTCCTTAACAAAAAAAGATACACACTATAAAAGGCAGGCTGAGACCTGTGATGGCTCCTCCATGCTCTTCCCCTGCAGTGTGACTAGAAGAATGGCCTCTGGTGAGGCTGCTTATGAGAAGAAGGAAAAAGTTTCTCTTGCTGTCTTTCAAGATAAAAAGGTGAAGGACTTTTTTTCCTGTGTGAGTTGGGTTGTTCCTGTGTATAGCTATCCCCTGTCACAGTTCAGGAAGCATTATTGTGTCCATTATAAAGTTGTTTGTGTGAAACACCCCATCTGTTTTATATGGTATCTTAAGAGAAAATAACATAAAATTCATAAATGTGTGGATGAGGAAAGTCTGGATTTGGGGAAAAAAAACAACCAACCAATCAAGCAAAACAAATAACAGAGAAGCTGTAACATTTCCTTTCACATAAAGTCCCACTAATATCAGTTCTGTGTTCCTTATTGGCCAGATTGCTGGATCACCACTGTTCTAGCTTCATCAGCTCTTGAGTCTTGCTTGGTCTGAACAGTCTGCAGGGCTAGCTTCTTTCATGGGCCCACTGTTATGGCAGACCTGAGGGTGAGTATGCAGATCTTGACACAACAGGAAATGACAACAGAACAGCTGCAAAGAGTCAGGCCAAAGGCCTGTTAAACCCCATATTCTGACCATGACAGTTGTCAGTGGCCAAGTAGACGATGATGCTTCTCCACACAGCCTACTGCTCTCTACTTTCTATCTTTTCCTCATCACTCATGAGACACAACCAAAGTCCTGCTTTATTCATATAATCATAGAAAAGTTTAGATTGGAAGGGACCTTTAAAGGTCATCTAGTCCAACCCTTCCTGTGTTAAGCATGGACATCTTCAACTAGATTGGGTTGCTCAGAGTCCCATCCAACCTGACCTTGAAAACCCGCACTGATGCCTCTCACTTCTTCAAGTGGCTACTTCTCTGAAGACTCTTTTGCTGCTTTATAATAATCTCTGCTTCTGTTTCCTGCAGCTCTTTACCAGCTGCTCTGCTGCAGCTGTGCAAGTTTGGCAGTGCTTTAAACCTAGCTCCTGTGAGTTCTTTATAGGTACAGCTGTTTATAGGTGTGACTTGGTTTCCCTACTTTAACTGAGAGTTTTGAGCCTATTCCACAACCATTTAGCTCCCCCAGGAAGGGTACACTGCTTCATTTATCTCCACAGGATCACTATGCACATACTTCTTTTAACTGTTCCCAACATAGGCTTTAATGTTGCATGTAACACTGGTGAAACACTGCACCCCACCTGTGATTTGCCACTTACACTGGTCCCTCATTTTCAGAGCAAATGCAACTCCCAGCAAGAACATTTCATCTCAAAGACCCTGGAAGCCACTGTGTCATACATGATGCCAATGCTGGAACTCAGATGCCAAAGCAAAAAACCAATGTGGAAGATGAACAGAACTAGTAGATTATGAATGCTTTGACCCCCAGCCAAAACAGTTGTATTTGGAAATGTAATGCCTACATTTTCTTTCAAATAGATAGTTTCCTGCAGGTGTTACAGTTCGAGAGTCCAGCAATATCCTGTAACATGGAGCAATGGAAAAAAGAGAATAGGTTCTCTGCTGTAACATGATAGAGAAAGTAGACAAATCCTTCAGACATAAGTTGTTATTTTATAGTGGTTATAAGGAAGCAGCTGTTACATGGACTATGAATAACACAGCCCCTGGTGCTCCCAAAATTTGCTTCTGGTCTCCAGCAGGAAATGCCCTTCCACTCTGCAAAACTGCAACATCTGAAGAGCTGTACTGTCACAGGCTGTCTGTAAGCTTTTATTCTGGTTAAAGGGCTAGAATGCTGTCAAAGGAAAATGTATGCTGTCACAGGCAAATTAAATGTCTATGTTTACAGCAAGTAGTTCTTCCAGTGTGGATTAGGATATGGCTCCATCTGTCTGTGGCTACTCACTGCACTATATTTTGTGGAAGACCTGTGTAATTTCAAGCAAGCTCTCATTTCATCCATTGATACCGCAGTATAGGAAGGACATTGAGGTGCTGGAGAAGGTGCAGAGAAGGGCAACTAAGCTTATCAGAGGTCAGGAGAGCAGGCCTTATGAGGAGAGGCTTAGGGAGCTGGGGTTGTTTAGCTTGGAGAAGAGGAGGCTGAGGGGAGACCTTATTGCTCTCTTCAGCTACTTGAAAGGCCGTTCTAGGGAGGCGGCTGTTGGCCTCTTCTCCCTTGTGACTAGTGACAGGACTAGAGGGAATGGGCTTAAGTTGTGCCAGAGTAGGTTTAGATTGGATATTAGGGAGAATTTCTTTACTGAAAGAGTAGTGAGATATTGGAATAGGCTGCCCAGGGAGGTGGTGGAGTCACCATCCCTGGAGGTTTTTAAGAAGAGGATGGATGTGTTTCTTCAGGGGATGATTTAGGGGTAAGAGTAGTGTAGGGCTATCGGTTGGACTAGATGATCTTGAGGGTCCTTTCTAACCACAATGATTCTGTGATTCATCCTTGCTTTTGCTTTTTCTTTTTCTATACACAGTATTGCTATTCCTTCTGATTCCCTGATTCCCACAAAGCAGAGAACGTGAGACATATTTTATTGAATACATAGTTGATGTATCCAGTTTGAAGTTATACGAGGTAGGGTTTTTGTTTTGTTTGGTGTTGTTTTGTTTTTGTATTTTCGTTTGGTTGTTTATATTTTTTCTAGGCTCTAAAACACATTGGCTTATAGTTCATCCTGAACTGATTCCAGAGTGGAGCTCTCATGATAATTTTCACTCACTAGGTTGAAACAATAACTTAAAAGTACCAGTGGGGGAAAAAATATAAAATCTCTTTCTATTTGGATTCCACTCAGCTGATAATGATGGTTAGGCTTGCTTTAAAGTGTGAGTATAAACCCTAGACATATATCAACTGCTTCCATAGCTGCTACTGCAGTAACAAAATAACACCAGCAGAGAGGAGGGAATTGTCTTAGAGGGATTAAACAGGACACAAGAAAACTTTAAGGATTTGCATGCACATGCTCTTAAATTATTGCTTAATGTAGAACAGGTGATATTGAATTATGTACCTATGCACCTGGTTTTTGGTTTGTTGGGTTTGGGGTTTTTTTCTTGTAAATCCAGTAGCACTAATTGTTCTTGTGCATAGTACTGTTTTCTTTGTAAAGCTTTCCACAGAAGCTCTTAACTCCCAGTTCTGTGCTTTAATAACAATACCATCTGGCTGAGGTTTTCAGACTTGCCTCTAGGGATTGAAAGCCCATTTTTCCATTATAATTAATGAGATTTGGGTGTCCAAAACCCCTGTGTAGCTTTCTCCTGCATCTTCTTGGGTTCATAACTACTTTGAGACTTTCAAAAGAGCCATGAAGCTGGCCTGAGACGATATGATTTTATGTGGTCTTAATGCTCAACATACTATTTTCTGTGTAAGAGGCTAAAGCTTGCTTTTTTGTACCTGAAAGGGGCTATTGTTCACTGGATTAAGAATGATCAAATCTCTTGAGAACCTTATCACGTACATTTAATTTTTATTCCTAAAATAGCTGGCTAGAAGACCAGAATGATATTTTTTGTTGTTCAATATAAGTGCAACATTTTTAATGTCTTATATTAGAGCATAATTTAGTGCTCATAAAAGTACATATAATTCTGGCAGCCCTCAGTAGCAGCAGATGTCCATGGTATGACAAGTATGCAATAATTTGCTTCAAGATGCTACGGACTAAGAGTGGCCAGCCTTAATGTCAGATTCCAAAATCTTCAGATGATCTTAACCAACAAGACTTCTTCCATGTTTACAGAAGAGATGAGAAAGGAGGACATGTTGTTGCTCCTACTCATCCAGCTTTTAAGGCCAGGCTAGATGGGGCTCTGGGCAACCTGATCTAGTGGAAGGTGTCCCTGCTAGGCAAGGGGGTTGGAACCAGATGATCTTTAAGGTCCCTTCCAACTCTGACAATTCTACGATTCTATGATCTTGCAGGCTGGATTTTATCTGTGAGGGCAGACCTTAGCTGTCCCTCCTGCGTCACTTCTCCTAGCAGCTGAACACTTGGAAGGTCCCACAGCTGGAACAGCTGAACACAGCTGTGCTGGGGAGTCACACTTAGTTTGAACACGGCCCAAGAGCCATCCTCTGGGTACTTTATTCTTAAGCAAACTGCCAAATAGCTTGAGAGCAGAAATGCTGCACTAAAACACTTCTATACTGCGGGTGAGTAATGCCTGTCTGATGGCAGCTATATTTCATGGACATCTGCTTAAGAGGGTCTTCAGCATTTATTATGAAACTTTGCTCCATTAAAATTGTGTAAAAATGGAGGTTTGTAAGACAGAATTAAAAATTATTTCTATCTACTGCAGGAGAATCCTTTCAGCAGAGATAAGATAGATGGGCTCACTAAAATAGTAAATGATATAAAAGGAAAGTGGCTTCATGCAAGGGTCAGTCGTTTGCAGTTAAATGGCAAATAAAAAGTAAGTGGTGAGTCAGTTCAAATAATATTGTTTAGGGTAATCCATTTGACTGTGCTTATATAATCTATTTATATAAGAATCTACATAAAAATCTCTGCATTCAGTCTTAAGAGTCTTGTTCAGTTTTATGTTGCTTTGGACTTAGAACAAGGGTTCCTCCTGTATGCTTTACAGGCAAAAAATCCATGTTTGTTCTTTTAAAAAACTCATGGACTATCAGAATTTTCATGCTATAGCCTTCTAGACTTAAATATGTTACCTCAAATATGACTCAATTATTAGATTTCTAAACTGCATACGGAAGGATGGGTTTTCATGGGGTTTTAGCTGCAGGATCTCAGCTTTCCCCTGTGCCAGTGTTAGCAGGGAGCAGATCTGGATGAAGACTAACCTGCATCTGCAAAAATTAAAAAGCAAATGAACAAACCAACCAACCAATCAAACAAACAAAAACCCCACAAAGCTTTCAGCAAAGTCAGTTTGCCACACAATGAAAGGATGGAAGCACAATACTAAGGGCAGAGCTGGAGTGGGAATCACACTTCTGGCCCCTGTGTGATTTCAGGTCGTTTTATGCTCCTTTTGCCATCACACTTTGAGTCAGTATGAACTCGCCCGTGCAGAAAACATACATGCAGTCTAGGATATCAGAAGCAGCTATATGCCAGCATATCATAATTGTTGCTAAATCACTTTGATGGGGTTTGAGTTTGGGGTGTTTTGTGTGTTTTTTAGGTTATGGGGTTTTTTTAAAGACTGTCAGCTCTGTATTCTGGGCTTTAGGCTAAATCAGAAAAATAATTAGCTATGTAAGTACACAGCAATTTCTCTATTAGTGAAACAGAAGGAAATCCTGACAGATGAGAGGGAAGAAAGGACAGCAGTTTTCCCAGGAACAAGACACATTTCAGAATAAATGCTGTATACAAAGAATATGACAGCAGGCTCAGTAGGATGTCAAAAGATATGGGTATGGTAATGTCTGCATTATTATTTGTTATGAATTTCAAAGACTGAAGACTGGCCCCTGGAACAGTTTATTAGCTAGGCTCAGCAAATCGCTTCTGCCCTTGTTTACTGGTAAAAGTGAGCAAAAAGGAAATAATACTGTAATTCAAGGAATTTACAGGGAATTCATTACAGACTGCTTGCACCATATAACCAGTTGTTAAATGATATAAACATTAAAAAGGCAAGACCCCACTTATGCTTCTGGAAGGGTAGAACCTTTATATTAAAGTGAAAAATAATGTTACCCAATTTGAGAGCAATAATCCAAGAGGGGGCTGTTGATTCATGTATACTGTAAGAAAATCACTGTGAGCTACCGCAGGCTTCTATTTATTTTTCCATGTTTCCACACCCCCCCCTCCACCCCCCCAACACGATAGCTGAACCGTGACTGAAATACTGCTTTTCCATCCCCCAGATGGCAGTGCAGCCTTCCAAGATAATAACACTCTGTAGCTCCGGGAAAGAAATATGTGCAGGTCTCTGGCTGGCTTACGTGCCATGTTGCTTTGTTTCAGGGGAAATATGCTACAAATTCTCACGTAACAAGACTAGAGTAATCAGGATGGGCTTGCTTGTCCAAGTCTGACACAGCAGCCATATTCTGTTACAGGCACCCACGAGACAACAGCCCATTTGTAAGAAATGACATCCATGAAAGTGAGTTGGAATTTCTACTGAACTTTGATATAAGCGTGCAGCATCTAATATCTTTTAGGTAGACTGGAGAAGAAATAAGTGAGATGGTCAATCTGGCTCTTAAAGGAGCTGCAAAAGAAGGCCATGTGTGCTAACCTTGGTCCACAAGCCTTTATCATCAGGCTTAAACCTGCTTCCATTTTCCTTTCAAGCATAGCCCTTGAGATCCTCAGCAGGCTAGGTGCTGAGCAGATTTTTATATACTTCATTAGGTTAAATCTCACACTGGCTTACTGGGTGAGATACTCACTTGATTCCCCTGCAATTTCCCCTGCATATTTGTATGGTCCCTTCAGATATCTGAGTAAGGATCAAGCTCAGTTAACCCACCCTGGGCTGCCCCCACTGAGGCATAATCTTCAACATTAATTAATTAATCCTAGACACAAAATAAAGGGTGTAGCAGAATTAAAAAACCTGGTGCATGAGGATGGCTGCCATCTCCAGTGGCACACTGAAGAATGAGCAAGGAGCTCTGAGCCTCTCGAAAGGACCAAGGAGAGTCAGCCAGGTTGTCACAGAAAGTGAAGCTTTTTAGCAATTGAAAATCCAACTGCATGGTCTAGCATATTCTCTTGTATTTTGGGAATTAGGAGAAAGGTCCTTCGAGTTTGGCAGACTATGATCTTTTTCAAGGATCTTTGCTCTTATTGCAGCTTTTTTTTTTTGTGGCTGTCAGGCAAGAAGCAGAAAAGGGATTTTGTGATAGTGTTTGCATCTTGTTCCATTCTTTCACTGGAGATATTTGTGTGTGTTGAGCTCTCTCCAGAAATTTCTGCTACTTCTTTAAGATCCTAAATCACAAGTGGCAAAAGAATACTCTTAAAGATAATCCTCTGATTCTCTTCCCCGGCCACCCACTTTATGGTTTACAATTCAGTGAGGAGAGGCTTTTTTCCACCATTCCTGTCCACATGGTCACAGAGCTTCTGAAGAAAGGCTAAATGCAAGCAGACCTAGGATGTGCATTGCCCTTCCTCTGCCAAGCCCAGGGGATGTGAAGGCCTGTGGCAGATGAGGACAAAGGTTCTTGCTCTCTGCGTCAGAGGTGGGCAGCGAGGAAGGAGGGAAGGACAGCAGCAACCACACAGAAAGTCTGTGGCAAAAGCTTCATCCCCTGTCTCTTCTGCAGGTGGTGCTGCTTTGTGCTGCTCTTTAATTGGAGTAAGTGGTAAATATAACCTGGCCTTCGTGGTTAATAGGATAAGAGAAATGCAGATTTAGTGCAGAGCAGCTACTGTGCTCCTAAAGGTGCTTGGGTCATCGCTTCCATCCTCAAGCTCTCCTTTATCCTCTTTTATTCCCTTTGCTTTCTACCTGGAAAAAAAAATCCTCTGTTTCAGGTTTCTCTAATTCCTCCCCACAGTCAAATTCCTGTCATGTCCAGAGTCATGATTTCCAATCCCTCACTTTCGTGACCACCTCTTCCACTGACCTTAGAAATGACTAACCCATCCTACAGAAAATGAAGAGTTATGAAATACAACAGCTCTGCCACAGCTGGGATTTCTCTTCTCTTCTAGCTCTAGAGAAGCTTGTGGAAAAGATCTGAAAAACTTAAAACTGAAAAACTTAAAATTCAAAACCCTAAGCAATAATTTTATTTTTGAGGGGTTTTTTTGTTTTTATTTTTCTTTCCCCCCTGGTCAGAGCACTCAGCCCTTTAACCTCCTGAGAAGCCCAGGGCCTCCTTATTACTTGCAACAGACACATAATCTAAAAAATAAACATATTTGTAAATAAAAAGCAATAGAGATTGTATTTGAAACAGAGCAAAAGAAATGGGGCTGGATTTTGTACTATTTTTCCAATAAAAACTCTCTCCTTTTTAAACTCTCTAACAAAGATGAAAAAGATGTTAGCTTAAAAGCCATATGATCAAACTCCTAGAACATCTTTTTTTTTTCCTTAAATCTGAATACACAGGGAACAGGGCAGAGGAACTAAGCCATCTCAGCCATTTAAAGATGCATCTGCTCATCCTCAGAATTTTATTTCAGCTGTCATCAAGTCTTCTGAAATGATTATATGGGAAACCAAGCTTATCAACCCCAGTTTCCCATTTCCAGTGATTACAGCACTTTGCAATTCTGATATTTCTTGCTTGCAGAATATGGTAACCTGAAATATAATCTTGGTTTATTTTTTAAATAACCAGATTGCTCAGTGCAAAAGAAAACCAACACAAGATAAAAACAGTATTTCTGCTGCTTCAGAATAGATTTTTCCATCTTTTAGAATGTTTGCTGCCAAACTGATGATTTTTCCATGACTAGAACATATTTCTTATTTAAAAGTGAAATATGTAAAGCTTACTGAAAACAGAGGTATTTTATCTGAAATTTTGAAACCTGGAACACTCTTTTTCCCTTTAAAATAGAAGATAAAGTTTGTAGCTGATTTTTGTTATTTCCTTTACATGTGTACTGAAAAATGTTGTTTGACACAACTTAGAATCTTCCACTTATTTCCAATATGTTAAATTGCAAGACAGTAGCAAAACTTGTTCTTATGGTTGGATTAAATCATCCTTACATTAATACTATATATCCTTCATGATTAACAGACAATTAAGAAAATAAAAACCAAAACCAAAACAAAACAAAGTCTAAACAAATCTAAAACAAAAAGAGATCGAGGTGGTACAACACCTTCTAGGACATGACTGTCCCTGGGATACTTGCAGGGTATATGTGGATAAAGGGTTATGATTAAGGATTTCTCCTTCTTCTGCTGGGAAAAACATGACAGGAGTAACATTAGAGTGGCTAAGAAAAAGAAGTAGTTAGAAGAAAACTAAAAACTAAGCTTTTTTAGGAGCAAGGACTAAATAAAAAAAAAGGCATTGAACTTCCTTATGCTCAGTTTTATTCTTGCTTTGGCCAAGCAATCTTAGTCAGAAATACATAGGTTGCATAGGAGAGTTGCCTGTCTAGTCTTAGATTTTCCTTTGAATCAAAATCCTCTGTCTAACTGCATGGGTCAAGAAGGGCAGCTGTGTTTTACAGCTTAGCTGGCAGAACTTGGTTAAATGTCTGTCTCCTTGACAAAATTGTATTTTTGACAACAGAGATGACTCAGAGACACGAAGCAGGAAGGCTGTGCACTTCAATGGGCAGCTTCTTAGCTCTCCAAATCCTCCCAGGGAAGGTAATCTTATAAGGAACATTCATTTTGATTCAGTGATGTATATTGTAAATATGCATACTGTTAAGATAAAGGGCAACAGTAGATGCCCCTTATCCAATATTCCTGGTTTGAGTAAGTGGGAATTTGTTGCATGTCCTCTTCCATAGCTGGGCATAACTGGGAGCCCTCCACTCCTAGTTTTGTCTTTTTGCCATTGACTACTGTGCAGCTGTAGCATAAGGCTTATCCCAGCCATTTTAATTTCAATGTTCATCAAGACTACTAGTAAACACAAATCACCACAGTGACACTTTGTTTTTCAGAAAGATCTTGTGCTCTGTCTTGAACAGTGACAGATTGTTTATTTTTTACTTGTGTGAAAAAGAATTTATTCAGCCAGTGAGCAACTGCACTGATTTCACTGGGTGAGCTGGAGGGGGGCCATCCCTCACCACTCACAAGGATTAGCCAGCATTGCCTCCTGTGGTCCCTACCAAGGAGTAGGATTGCACTTGGAACCAGATTGCATTTCAGCCAGATATTGTCAATTCACATTAACTTTCATTTTTTATTTATTTATTCACAATTACTATCCAGAATATTCAACCTGGACCAGATTCTGACATTTTGAAGGCCTAATTACTAGTCTATCAGGGAAGCCTACGTTAATTGTCAGTAAGATAATGTGGCTGTTTTGAAAGTAACTGCTGGCAACATACCCAAATGCCTGTTATCAGCAAGGGAGAAAGTCTGCCAACTTTATGCTAAAGAGAGTTTTTACTCAGAGTAGGTTTTTGATTCTCGAAGCTAAATCAAAATGCAGAGGGTATTTCCAAAAAGAATTATTATGAAGGGATACTGAAAAGGAAAGTTAAACAGGGAGAATGAGAAAAAGAAAGCTGCATGGGTAATTTTCGCCTGGATGCACAATTTAGTTGAAGGCAAACAAAGGACAGAGAACAGAGAAGAGAAGATGTTTTTCCTTTTGATTCATTGGAGATTGAAGACAGGTTGTTGGGCGTGGTACAGGAGTACTACTGCTTCTAAAATTTCTCAGGGGCTTAATTGGTGTAGCTTGTTCAGGTTTAAAGAGACCAACTCATTTGTGGGAAGAAAATAATATTTCTATAGTCCATATATTTAAAATTTGTTTTATTTCTATTATTCTTGCCCAATTTCATGTGGCTTACAACAGATGTTCCAGGAATTTAACTTCACAAATTTCTTCCTGTTGCAGAGACCCTTGATCTCTTCTGCTCTGTTCTCGTGACATATTGTAATAATGTGCTTTTAATGTTTAACAGTATACTGGAGGTACTAAGGGATATTGATATAGATGTTTATGTAGTCCCATAGACCTTTCTGAACTAAATTTTTATTGTGTTTGCCTATGTCAGTGAGGGAGATAAACCTGCTGGAGGAAAGGACAACTTAATGGCACCTAATGCCACCACACATTTTCCATGAAATCACATGCCAGGTTGTAGCCGGCTCCCTGTGGAGCACTGGACATACCCTCAGGCAGAACACCTACTCCTAGGCCTCTACATGTTTACCTCCATTTCTAGATGAAAGTAAAGAGGCTTAACTAGCTCCCATCCAGTGCTCTTTCTTCATTACGAGTTAACGTTCCACCATCATTTCTCAGAGTGATCTAGTACATAGGGAAAGAAACCCAAGATAATTTGAAAGATGATTTTCATTTTGGTACTGACTACAAAATCTTCTGTTGAGCTATGAGCTGTAAGACAGCAGATTCTCAGAAATGATCTAATAAACCACTACCAAACAATATGCAAAAGTGAAATATATAGATTACTCTGTAAAGTAAGTCAGCACATTTCTGTTACCTTTGCAAAGCTGCTTTTTGGAGTAGGTGCCAGAGGGATCTCTTTCTGACACTGGATATTTCCACTCACTGAGGTCAACTCAGTTATTTGAAGATGCTTACTCCACTGGGAAATTTCTTTTGATGTACAATTTGTGATGTTTTATCCCATTCTGGTAAGAAGATCTTAGGATTGATAAGAGATAGTAAAGTGCTTTCCCAGAGAAAGTGTAAATCACCGTTTAAGAACCCATGTTTTTTGCCCATCTTGGGGAAGTTTTGAAAGTACAAAGTTTAGAAATTCCAATTGAAAAAATAAAACAAACCAATTTATACTTCACATTTATGGGAGCAGCTGCAATGGGATGTAAGTGCTGAGTCTGGCTCACAGACATTGACTGTGTGAGATGACAGTATTGATTGCTGGACTGACGTGCTTTTTCTTGGGATTTTCTATGTGGGGACACGTATGACCCTAACTTTGAAATTCTAGTCATACCACAAGGAATTCCTCTTAAACACCTTTTTTTCTTATAGAAACAAGATCATTTGATCCTCTTTGTATTTTGCTTGTAATGAAGAATCTAATTGTCTTTCTTCTCATTATTCAGGGTCTTGCCTGCTTAAAACTCAAGAGCCAGTAAAAATCTGTTCTGTTTCCTGAAGTGTTATGGCTTGAGTTTCCCAAAGGTAGTTTTAACTTTCTTGATTGCCTTCCCTGATCTACAGTCGAACTCTGAAGTATGATTGCAACTATCCTTTGGCCTACTTCTGTAATGTTGGCCAATCTTAAAAATAAGCTTAATTAAATTTATGAAAGAATATTTCCTAAAATCTCTTGGCATAGGAGATTTGGAGTAAGAATTAAGGTTTTTCTGATGTTGAAATTCACAACAGTCTTTCAGTCATGCTTTATAAAACATTTCTTCTTTTTCCCATAATGCCTCAGTTAAATACAAACTGTTTATTGTAGCAAAGTGAAAGCTCAACTTCTAGAATATTTTCTCTTTCAGTGTCAGATGGGGCAAATTTGTCAATGCTCATTATGAGCTCATACCAAACCCTAACAAAGTAAAAGGAAGTGTTCCCCTTGGAGGAATATAACTTTGGATCAAGCACACAAATAACATCAAACTTCAGTTTAGGTTTAAATGGCTTCTCCTTCCCTAACCCTCCCACATCTTTGCAATGCATTGAGGGAAGGAGAAAAGCTAACACTGTTGCAATATCCTTTGTTCATTTAAAAGTAATTCCTTTAGAAGGAAATACGATATTTTGTACCCACTTATAATAACCATGGGTAAAATTAAGTTGCATTGGTTATTGTTCTTTACATATATTACCAATTGAAAAGGAAATGAAATTTGAATTAATGGAACCATTTCTACAAACATGATTGTTAATATTAATATGCAGGGTAAGTGAGTTGGCAAGAACAGAAATAAATTAGCAGGTCTCTTAAACACAGTATTTCACTGGAGACTAACTGCACAGATGCTGAAAATACAATTCTGTAGTTAAACTGGTGTGTGGGGAGACTTCTCTTGGAGCTCAGGGAAAATATCGAAGTGCAGATTCCCTGCAGAATGCTTTTATTGTCCCAAAGCCTACATGTGCTGCCAGCAGATTATTAGTGTTTACTGAGTAAAAGCAACTCTGAAGGAAGGAGCTGGTAGAAGTAACAACCTTCCTCATTTCCTTCCACAGCTGCTGGGCTCATGCTGCAGCTGCAGGATATTCTAGATGGATTTTTCTGTTGAAAAAATAGCCACAGGGAGTTTGTTTTTTGCAGGCTCAGGCAGAATTGTTAAAATTCAGGGTTTGAACCATGGCTGTCTGGGTGGCTGAAAAGGCTGACTTCCACGTGTGTCTGCTGTAAGGGCAGACATCGCAAGGAGAAAGACTCCAGGTACCTCTATTGCCCTCAGACATGCAAGCTCACAGGATGAATCCCTGTCCTTAGTTAAGAGGTAAAGCTTTGGAGAGCATGCTGGGAATCTCATTAGTAGATAAGAAGTTTTGCTAGTTGATTATTCATGTTTCTAAACTATTCCTCTAAAGACATTCAATTTGTGATCTTTCATTATGATGCTGAAAGCTATATTTTTGTGCATTAAGTCCAAATTTCTCTTAATTATAAATTATCTTCCAGGAAATGAGCATTTTGGGAAAAGGAAAGCCACCCACCATAACGACACGTCCTGGTTTGTAATCTTCTTCATTATCTCTGATTCTTTCAAACAAAAACAAACAAACAAAAAAGATAGTTTTATCCTGGCCCATTTCAGAAACAAGTTTAAATTACTCCACTGAGACAAAGCTATCAATCTTCTAACCTGAAGAAACTTTGCAGGTCAATCAAGGATAGACAACTGTTCCCAAAATCAAGGAATCCTCTTGGAAATTATCTTCTTTATTTCTGTGAAATACTTATCATTTTCTTTTATTTTATCCATTCATCAAGCTTTTCAAATATAACAGTGGAAAAACAATGTTAGGGAAAAAAAACAGCAAGACAATCACTAAAATGTTATACTCTGCATCTGAACGATAAGAACCCCATTAAAACTCAGCATTAAAGCATTTGCCGGAAGAAAAAATGATTATGGTTTTGATAAAGAAAAACAAAAACAACGTCAGCTTTTCCAGCCTTAAACAACTAATTTGTGACCCAGTAAGAGCTCTGTACTGCTGAGTTATTTTCAGAACATTTATCACAGGTGTTTCACATGTGTTCAGCACATCCTGATTCTAATCCTCTTAATATGATTAACAATAGTAGGGCAGCTTTTGAGAACAAGTGAACTGGCTCTCCTGGTTATTTGGACTACATTCTTACACAAGTATTATTTATTCAGGATTTGAATCCTTTTTCCAACACTCATGTCATCTAAAAAACAAATCCATTTGTGTGGGATTGAGCTTCTTACACTATATCACTAAGCAGAACAATTCTTGGGTATGAAGAGAAAGAGACGTTCGTGGACAAATCTAAGACTTAGGCCAGATCCTAACATTGTACAATGTTCAGTGTATTAATCATTTGAAGGAACTTTCCTCCTTTGGGTGCCCAATTTTTGGGGTCTTCTCATTCAGTTGACTAGCACCTGGACCATACTGTGGGCTTAAATCATGATACCATGCAAACAGGAGCAGAAATAACTCACAGTTCTCTAATTAGCCTCATTAACTCATTATTTGTGAGAGCTTCTAGCTTCACTGGTCCTATGATGGATTACAGCAAATGCAGTGTGCATCCCAAGCCAAAGGCGAGGGCATGTAGGAGAGCAGTGTCCATCAGATGATCTTCAGATCCAGCAGTGAATATTTCTGCTTAAGGTTTGGGCTTTTTTTAAGTACTCCAGAGCATTTTTCTTCAAACGATTATGCTGTTAACGTGTGATAAATAAGACTCTGCCTAAAGATACCAGAGGGCATGTGGCACCAAAATAATATCTCTAACATATTTTTTGTGGGGATCACACCATTTCTAGCTCAACATATGGCTTAGTGCAGATGTCTTAGCATTAAAATGACCTTTTTCATTACATAAAGGTCACAGATGCAGTATTCAACATTTTGTGACCCTTGGCAGGGGTACAGGCCATGCAGGGAATACACCTGCTTCCTTGTCAACAGTTCAGAACAATGTCACCTAATAACTGACTGAAATCAGGGATGGAAATTTAGTTTGTATTACTGTTGGCAACACCAGCTAATAAAATTAGTTTAAACTAAGTTTAAACAGTTCAATGTGCTGAGATTAACAAATGAAAATGCTAACATACTAGAATCACCCTAGAATTCTATATTGATTTTATTTTGGTAGCCCTAGTAACAAGAAGTATCACATCCTTCTTTTCTGAATCTCTGTCAATGGTAAATAAAGGCAATGATCAGTGTTTTCTGTACATAAGAGAGTTACATTTTACACCACTCACAAAAGACTTTCTCTGCATTTTAATATTGGAGTAGGCAGGTTTAACCACTTCCCCCTGCCTTGCCCCACAGAAGCTGCCTTCTTACTGAAGGTCTGAGCTGGGGTTCCCTGCCCTTTGCATCATTTTCTGTTTCTCTGGCAGAAAAACCTTGTAGTGTTCCTCAGTTTGTTTCTCTTGCTGCTGTGTACTTCTTCAGTCAGGCAGTATGTTGAACAAGATGGAGTACTTGGCCTCTTGATTTAATCAGGATTGCAAAGGTCAATAAAGGACACAGATAACCACTGAAAGGAACTTCTCTCATAGGAATGTTCAGCAGTATTCTCTTTTGCTGGTTATCACTACAAAAAAATTGTAGTTTACATGCATCTCTGAAGAACTGCTACATTGGATGTTTTAAACAGTATATTCTAAAGTTAGAATAGAAGTATTTCAGTTGGAAGCAACCTACAACAATCTAGTCCAACTGCCTGATCACTTTAGGTCTGACCAAAAGTTAAAACATGTTACCAAGTGGATTGTCCAAATGCCTCTTAAATGCTCCCAGGCTTGGGGTATCAACCACCTCTCTAGGAAGCCTGTTCCAGTGTTTGACTACCATCTTTACCGGTAAAGAAATGCTTCATAAGTTGTTTTTGACATCTTTTTTTCCAGTTGACCATCCAAAAGTACTTTTACATAGCCACTGCAAATTTGGTAATCTTTTTGAAAGGATTTCACCAATACAATGCCAATATATTCAAGAACATCTCAAAATCATGGTCCCTCAGCCAGTTTCAGAGCTCCCTATCACACATATTATTTCTGCCTGCTCTGTGCATCTTCCTTAGCAGTGAGCTGTCGTGAAAGCAACCTATTTAGTTTGTTTAGGATATAACCAAAACAAGCTCCCAGACAACCTAACTGAACTAGGAACAACTGATGCAGGAACATTTCATTAAAAAGGGATACCAATCACTGATCTGAGATGTGACTTTTCTTTATTATAAGTAAAATATCTTCTAAGGCATATGAAAAGTTGAAAAACAATTATAAAAAAGAAAAACCATACACAAAAAAAACCCCAACCCAAACCAGGCCATTTTTTTTTACTCCCTCAGGTAAAAGGACAAAAATAAGTGAGAAGGCACAGGAGGTGAGGTATGTGATGCTCAGTGAGATTGGCATGGCATTATGAAGCATCTAATTTCAGCTGCCAAAGGGGCTCATATTGATTTTTTTTTTTTCATTCTCTGTATGTGCTTTTATAGAGGCTTGAAATAGAGTCTCCATTTTGCTTTTATGAAAACCACGTTTCTTGGAGAGCAGTGTGGCAGAAGTGAAAAAATCTTTCTTCCTGGAAAAATAGCAGCCTAGTTAGCACTTACCAGAGGATTATACACCCTAATGTACTGAGAGGCACCTGTTCAGGTACACAGAGGAGAGTTAGATGCCTTAGGAGTATTTAGAAAAGTGATTTAAATCCATGTGGGTGGCTGTGTGTTTTCCCATTTGTGCACCGAGAGAGAGAGGTCCAGATTCCAGTCACCCCTTTTGGAGATATAAATTAAGGGCAAAAAACACAGAGTAATTCAGAAATACCTCCATTTATAGATCAAAATTGAAGTTATTGAAAAGGTTGTTACAAGGAAAATGCTTGTTCTTCAGGGCTGCCCCAGCAGCTACAGTCTGACTTGAAGTTTTGATAGAGAATATGGAAAACTTTGGTCATGATCCAGATCTGAGCAGTTGAAAGATCAGCTCTTCAGACAGTCATTTCTGACAGCTGAGAAAATTCTAAACCACTTCAGGATCAAAGAAAGTCTTATTAGCAGCAAAAATACCTCAATTTGTTTGGTTTTTTTAGAAAGGTTTGTTATTAAGTAAAAATGGAAAATGTCTAAGAGGCATGTAACACTTACCAACAAATACAGTTTACTGCAGAGTGAGGAGGGGAGAAAACACATCTTTCCTATATTTTCTCTAGGTGGTTATTGTAGAGAGGCTTTCACCAGAGCCCTTCCAAACTTACATCTCTACCATGCCTTTCTAATGACAGGAGAAATATACAGCTTTCTGCAGTTACACATTTGTCTGCAGTATTCCCTGCACTGTGGTTCAGGTTTAAAAATGCTAAAGACCATAGCAGATGTGGGGCTTGTGCTGGAGCCCTGGAGCAGACTTGTTCCATTGCTTTTTAGGACAACAGTTAAAAAAAGAAAACAAACAAACAAACAAACAAAAGTCTGCTAGAATTCCAGCAGAGGACAAGTAAAAACACTGTAAATAGTCTGAATCTATTGCTGTAAATGTTAGCTACCTCTGCTTAGCACTGCAACATCAAAATCTGATCCATCCAGATGACAGTTTTAGAGAAGGGGGAGGGAAGAAAGGACAACAAAAAATTCTCATGACTCAAATATCTTTCCTTTTTCCCCCCACGTTATCTGACAGAATTAAAAACCCAGCAGGAAATTAAATATATACACCTGACAAAGAATTGCTTGGAGGACGTGATGTGTGATTATAGATGACTCATTCTTATTCTGGAAGACTAGTATCTTTAAAGATTCTAGCAAGCTCTATTCTCTTTATTTATTTATTTTTCCCCAAAAGGCACTTTCACAACTCCATTATCTAAATATGATTCATAGATATTGTTTATTGCACGCAAAATGGGAAATGTAACAAGCTTCTTTTAATGCTGCTTTCTAGCTAGCCAAGTAATTATGAATTTACATGCCAGGTTCACAAATGAAAATATTTTAGCACCTTCTTTTCTCAGCCCAAGGAAGAATTCCTTTCTAGGTGTCTGTATTTTTAAACTACAGTGGAGCCAGCTGGATACTCTACTAAAAAAAATTAAAAAAGGAAAGTAATGTAATAATTTCACTAAAAATAATGCCACAATACTTAACACTTACACAGCACCTCTTACATAAAAGTCTGTAGTGCCTTCACAATGACTGAAATTATTATTTTTCATAACATCACTAAGGCTCAGAGAACAGGTATGTATTGAGTACTCAGTAAAGGATGGAATTGTCAGAGATTGTTCCCTCTGGTACATAGGACAACCACTGCTTAAAGTCTTCATCAATAATGAACACTTTAAACAGTATCTTGGTTTCTATCACTGAAACTATCTGGGGACTTGAGTTTTCAGCAGGTTGTTCTTGAGCTGTATTTTTTTCACAATATCCAGGTTAAGAGGCAAACTGTGGCATTCAGAAAATTGCTATGAGTGTTAAATGATCAAAAAGGGGTCACAACCCAACAGTAGGCCCCATCAAAGGATTAGACCTGCATCTTCAGGGTGCTCTGTAATAAACTCCTACTGCAGTATTGGCTCAGTACAGACTTAAAAGGAAGACTGCAATCTAGTGAATCACCAACACTGTTTAGAGCAGACTGAGTGTAATGTCACTTGAAGGATTTGACACGATGAGAACACAAAGTGGTGAGATGTATAGCTTACAACTGCTGAGGACCTGGGTTGTAGGAAAACATGGCTGAAATATTCTACTAAATTTACAAGGACTACTTTCAACTCCCAACTGTACCAGGCAATCATTACCACTGTAAGAAGTGTACCTATAGGACTAAGAAGGCCAGGCATGCTGGAGTGTGAGATTCCATTATTAACTGCCTATAACATTTAATAAATTGAATGGTTCAGAGCAGTGTTTCTCCTGCTCAGGTGCATCATTTATTTGTTTGTGAAAGTTTAAGGTGTTTCCAAACCGACATGAATAATAAAAGAATGCTTTTCCCATGTTAATAAGGTAAAATACTAGCAGCTGTCTAGCTGAGAAACTCTATTACTTCTAAGCCTTGGAGCAAAAAAATTGTAAACTATCAGGGTATTGTATCTTTTTGAAGGATAGAGTCTCCTGTTGGTTTTGGAAAAATATCTCCCTACCTCCTTGTCCAATGAACAGCTCTCATCTACTTGCTCCTAAAAAGCTCTAAACTATGCTAGAAAACATCTTTTCTCTTATCAATGGGAAGAGGTTGGACCAAAACACAGGGAGGTGAGGAACTGGTGGAAGGAGATGTGCAGAGGAGAAGACAAAGCAGAGGACAACAGTAAGAGCAAAAACTGCACAATTAATTTGAAATAGAAGATCTGGAAGGGAATGAAAACAAGAGTGCAAAGTTACTTTAAGTGAGGAGCAATAAAAAAAAAAAAATAAGCAAGCTCCTATTTAGTAATAAAAGAGAATGGGAGGCATCTTTAGTAGTGAAGACAGAGGTAGGCAATGGGGAGAAAGGAAGAATGGAGGTGGGCAAGATTCCACAAGTGGGAAGATGAACCTGAGTATAATGGAACAGACAAAAACAGAGAGAGAGCATTTCAGTATCTGAAGTCTATGAGTCTGAAAAAGGACTAAATAATAAACTATGAAACCTCTCAGAAAACTCTGTTTTCCCAGCTTCCTTAAATGGCAATTCTTGATACAGGTCAGTAGAAATTCACTTCTTAGTTTTTCAGGGTTTTTTTCTCCCCCTTTAATTTGTGTAAATGAAGTTTTGTTAAAAGCTTGGTAAGCCAGTTAAGCTACGAACTCAGATTTTAGGAAATGACAGAATCAGCAGTGACTGTTGCTGTTAAATTTTACCTGATTGGGATTTGGGGTTTTTTTTGTTGTTGCAATGAATGCCTTATATTAAATCTGGTCAGCTTTCTAGGGGGAGAGAAGGAAATTAATAGTTATTTGAAATAAAAAAAAAAAAGGAAAAAAAGGCAGAAGCTGAACTAGAAATAGCACAGGAGAGGGAGAGCAATTGGAATGGATACAAGATTTTGGAATTAAAAGTGATAGTCATCTGCTGGCCTATGAAAGCTTCTTACGAGGGAGAGCAATTGGAATGGATACAAGATTTTGGAACCCTTTCTGAACTATATTGTTGATCATAAATGAGTCTAGGCCAGTAATGATTAAAAGTGATAGTCATCTGCTGGCCTATGAAAACTTCTTACTTTACTAGAAAGCAAAGCATGTTTTTCTTACTGACAGGAAACAGCACTCTGAAATGAAGCTGTATGGGTATGGAATGTGGCCTTGTTTTGCCAGGAGAGCAGAGACATAGACACCACATCTAGTTTTAGCATGCACAGCACACCTTCGAGGGGAAAAAAGATGTTGATTTCCTGTGACCCCTTTCTGAAAGGCTACGGACCACTTCCCTGGCTCTTGATATTAGTGCTGGATCTGACACCACTGCAGAATAACTGCAAAACCCTTGGATGCACTACTCAGAACTTACTAAAGTAGGGTCCTTGGTTTAATTCTTTGACCAAATAAAAGGCATAAACTAGTCTGCTTTGCTAGAGCACTAAGTCCTTAAGCTTGTGGACTACTGAGTTGATTTACAGATGTGTACAAAAACCAGCATCTGACAGCAAACTCCTCCCTCTTGTATCATCACCATTGCTGGGATGACTTTCAGCATCCTTAGGGAGACTGTGTCTTTCCAGTCCTTCACTTGCTCAGCTCAGCCCTCTGATGTAGTTGGTGATTCGTCTCTTTTTGTTCTTCTTGAAGAGCCTGCCTCTTTGATGACAGTCTTTGATGTTCCTGTTTCAGATTCATACATACTGCCTTTTTCTACCGTAAAAAGAAAGTCTTAAAACAAATCAAAGGTCATAAGTAATAAACAGAGTTCATAAAATCAAACAAAATTAATTAAGATTGCACAGACAGATTCCTCACAGTCTCTAGTGCAGTGGAAAATCACTGATAGTTTATGGATTATTATATGTATGGTTTTGAATTTAGGGTTGAGAGGGGTTTTTTGGTTACTACTGTATATTTACACAATTTAGATAAAATTTTAATTATTGCAGTTTCTCTGAACAATTTCAGATGGTATTTACTGCTTTATTACAGTCATTATGACCATAGTTTAATCTCTAGCTGATGCAACTTACGTTATTGAAAGACCTAATTACTGATGTTGAGAGTATTTGTTTAGGGAGAGGAGAGGTCTCTTAATAATGTCCCCAATTTTCTTCTCATTAGGAAACCCTCCAAATCATTTCTGGCTCATGCCTGGAGGACTTGCCCAAATTCTTCTGCAGCACAATACTGATAAAATGAATGCTGATCATAAGTAGATGAACCTTGAATAATTTCTTTTATTGGGCAGATGCTGTCAGTTATGGACAAGAAAAGGTCTTTTCCTTCTAAGGCTGTACAGTAACTTCAGTTGTAACTATTTACAGTATTCAGGGTTGAAACTGGGCTCTGTGGAGAGTGGTGTCACTGCTTTGGCTTATTCCCTCTCTGTTGTTCTTAAGTGGTGTCACATATAGTCCCTTTTAAATTTTAAGGCAATGAAAGTTGCCATTAATTATTATATATATATAATTTTATATATATATATATGTATATATTATGAGTCCTTCACTTGCTTGAGTTTGAATTATCAGAAAATTCATTCTCCAGTAGGGATTTTTAAACTGTAATGAAAAATTATAAAAACCTTGCTGCTTGTCAAGGAAACTGACAGATTTTCCTAATCTTTTTCAGCTATAAGCTAGGAACAGGCAGACAGCCCACTGAAATAGTAGAGGAGAGCTAGCACACTGCTCAATAAGATTGTCTGGGCTTTACACAGGCCAGCAAGCTGTAAACAAGGAAACAAAACACATGCTTGGAGAGGACTATATGTTTATCATGCCATTGTAAATGTTTTCCACAGAAAGCACCAAATTAAGATTTCAACCTTTGTAGCCACAATGACATTTTACAGGATGAGCTAGGGGAGGATGCTGGTACAATTTTCAGAACAATATGGCTGCCTGTAGAAAGTTCATGGTTAGAGTGACTAAAAGTAAGTTTAAGCCTGTAATTTCTATGTTAAAAGAAAAGTCAGCTCTTCCAAAAAAAAAAAAGCAAAAAGGATATTTTATGCCTGAGGAGTCTGACACAATTGTGTGGGGCGTTAAGAACATATTAGCTATTAGCCATAGTTCTATTCAGAGCCTCAGTCTATATCAGTCTATAAATGATACAGCAACGGCTTTGTTCAGGAGAAAAAGACAGTGAAGACTCACAATTCCTACTGTAGGAGTCACTGAAGAATGTGGGACTTAACTCAAGCCTCAGCTTGCCTTTTACTTGGAGAAATGAAGTATCCATTTAAGCCAAATGCTTTGAGGGATCTGAATGTTAAAGTTGAGACTAGTTTTCTAAAAATATGGATTACAGCATGAATAAATAACTAACAACACTTACACCACGATAGTAACCCTCATGAGACTGTCATTTCAGCAATTTCTCTGCTTGTCACCTTTCAGTATCTTTGAGGATTTAGGTTGGCAATTCCATCCATGTAAGGTACAAGACAAGTCCTCTACCTTCCCCAGCTCAACAAGATGGTTAGGGCAGTCTAAGGCCTTTCAGATCGTCAGGGTAGATAAAGGGGATCACAGAGGTTCAACTGAATACAGGGAATAAACCTCTTTACCTGTTCATCATATAAAACAGGATATAAAGGAGGTGGGAAATGGGGTAACCTGAGATCTGAAGAAGCATTAAGGACATCTGGTAGAAAAGGTAGAGATGGACAAGCACTTGTTTCTCACCTTGGCTGGTGATGAGGAGTGCAGCTACTACCATTCACAGTCCTTCACTCACAGCCAACAAAGTGAGCCCAAAGAAGTGATACATGGAAACTGGCTTTATATGAGTGAAGATCCAGAAGTCCCAGCTGGTAACACTCAGTTGTGGATAATGTCTACAGGTGTTGATAGTTTAGACAAAGTTCTCTGCTAAGTGACATAGGCAAATAGAGTGGCAAAGAAGGTAGTCTTGGGGAGTGAATTAGTCTGGGGAACAGCCTTCTAGAGGTGGAGGTGGGGACAAAGGGCCTGGGGGAAGAAAGAGGGAAAGAAATAGGTTTAATACTATGCTATAGGTTTAATAAAGAGATTGAATTAATACCTGTGGTTTTTCAAGCCCCCCACCTCTCCCTCTTGCTTTTGCTGCTTGCACACACAACATGACAGACTCTCTAATTAAATTATCAGTGCTATTTTGCTCTAACCTTTTAATGCTTTATTTTGCTGTCCAAATATGTGCTTTTACAATGGTGTCTGCAACACCAAAATTGTATGAGAAAAGTTGCAAAGACCCTGGGTGAACACCTACAACCATGAAGGCAGTTAATGTCCTAGTTTTCTTAGATGCAGGTTTAGAAAGCAAGAATAATAAAGTAGAATGGGTGAAGGCTCACTAAATAAAAGTAAAGCAAACAAACCTGTAAGTAGAGCTTCCTGGTGGCTTAAAAATGCAGTTTTTAAGGTGGTACAATAATTGAAGCATATTTTTCTTTGACAGTATTTCTGTTATTTTTGGTGCCAAATTCTGCAAATTTTCTGGCATTAACATAAAAAGAAAACACCTGCTTCTAATAGAAAAAAAAATCATAAATTCTTGTTTTAAAAATAAAACTTTCTGAGAGCAAGGCTTTTTTCTATCATAAGTTGTTTTCCTTTATCCTGAATCAGGAAGTTAATTTTTAGTAATGTTATGTTTAGATTTTTCCAGTGTTTTTCTTTCTTTTCCTTTTGTTGTTGATGTGGTGGTGACAGTTTTGGTTTTGTTTTGTTTGTGGGGTTGGGGTTTTTTTGTTTGTTTGCTTTCCTAGGGGATTTTACAACTTTAAAGTAGGAAAGACTTGTGTAGGTATATCTTTTATTGCTGACCAGTGAAATTGCATTGTTTTGGCTGAAGTGAGGATTATATAAAATAACTAATTGTCTTCAGTAATGTATGTTGATTGGGAAGATTCTGCAGTGTGTTAAAATTAAAAATAACTAATTGTCTTCAGTAATGTGTGTTGATTGGGAAGATTCTGCAGTGTGTGTAAATTAATGAATGTCTAGGAATGTCCTGCAGAGGCTGGCTCACTATCTTAATCAGTAACTCTAGCACCAGCTGCATCACCAGTGCCTGGCTGCTTCTTGCAGAATTGACTGTTATGGAAGGCTTTATGAGAAAAATAAACCTACTATGCCCTATTATCTCTCTGGACTCAAAGCATATCAACAGTGCCACTATTTCTTACCCTTTGCACACCCTCATATTTTGGTGAGTGGAGAAAAATGTACAGAGGTCTCTGGAATTGTGGTTGGGACCAGTATCACTCCTGTGGTGAGAAGATGGTGAAAGACATCATGGGGAGGTCTCTGCTTTCCTCACTTTTTCTCTATATCTGGGTATTAGGTGTGGAAGAATCCTAAAATGACTGTTTGTTGGACTTCATTCTTCTGCACTATCCCTCAGAGCAACAGTCATCCTTAGTCAGATATTTATGAGCAAGTATTCTGCCAGATGTCTATTCTTGAGATATGTAGTTCAAACACTTCTGATACTAAATTCTGGGTTTGTTATAAAAACGTATATCATACTTCAGTTGAAAGGCCAGATTTCTGAAATACAGCATCTTCCAGTAATTAGGCTGTCTGTGTAATCTTAATTCACACACAAATTTGCATGGAGAGCTGCAGTTCATAGTGCTTTCACCACGTGAGTTAGGTCTTGGTAATATATACATTCTGCACACAAAGGAGACAGAGCTAAGGATTCCCAGACAACCATGGAAAAGGTATTTTTCATGTTACTAATCTTCAAATCCTGTGAAGCAGCCAGAATTCATGGTGTAGATTCAGAAATCCCTAGTCAATGTAGAGTAATGGAAGATAAACATAGAACTGGTCATCACAGAAGGTTTTAGAAAAGACCTTCAGAGATCTTTTAGCCCAACTTCTCCCCCAAAAAAGGCAGGACTGTTCCCTAAACTAGGTCACATCGCTGTAGCTTTGTGTAATTGCCTTTTGAAAACCTCCAAAGATGGAGTTTACTTGCAAAGCTTTATATAGGGCTGCACTGAAAATCTTTTCCTCCTAGTAAGAAGTTTTTCCTAATGACCACCTTAACCTCCCTAAGTATTTTTTTTCTTTCACTACCCTTCAAGTAGTTGTTGCCTGTTACCAGACCAACCCTTAGACTCTTCAGTGGACTAAGGGCTTCTCAACATTTCCTTGCAGCCCTAGCCTGTGAACCTCTCCAGTAGGTGGTCCAAAACTTGACTGACTTTTCCACAAGCAATCCCATGAACTCCAGGCAGAGGGGAATAACAACTTCCTCACATCTTTCAGGCAACTTCTCTCAACACTGCTTGATCTGCAGTTTACCTTATACACAGTGAGAGAGAATATTCAACCTAGAGTCCATCATTAATCTTCAGCAGGACTGCTACTTATTCTTTAATCTTGTGTGAGCTTACACTGTCTCAAGAGCAGAAGTTTGTTTTTCTCCTTGTTGGACATCATGAGATCTCTTTTGGCCCAGTTCTCAAGTTTAGCAAAGTCTGTCTGCTATTCATTGCACAAGTCCCTCCCTCTAATTTAGCATCGTTGATAAATTTGCAGGTGGTACATCCTAGGTCATCACCCAGGACATTGACTAAAACATTGAACAATATGTGCAAGAGTTCAGTCCTTGGGGTACTCTGCTTATTGCTGGCCACCTAGCAGGTGCTGAGCTTCTCATTGCCACCCTTTGAGCCCAGTCCATCTAATTATCATTTCTTCCAGTCTACAGTTCTTAGACTGACAAAAAAAAAATGCTGTGGAATACAGAATCAAAAGCTTTCCTCAAACTGAGGTATATCACATTTGCAGGCCGCCTCTTGTCATTTTGTTGTGTGAGGCACTCAGGTTTGCTGAATGTCTTTTGCCACTGGTAGATCCATGCTGACCACAACTCTTAACTTTTTAGTCTTCATGTTTGGAAATGCATCCCAAAAAGACAGGCTATCTGATCTTTCCAGGGACTGAAAGATGTCTGGCCTTTAAGTCCCTGGACCCTTAATCTTACCTTTCTTAGAAATGGTACTTGATGCTACTAGGCAAACCATCCAGAGAAAGCAGATGAGAGCCAGGGAAATGTGTGTTTTCTCTGTGATGGGCAGAGTATCCTGGAACAGTTTTGCCCTGACAGAAGGGTCTGAGCCTGGCAAAGCCCTGTGGTCTTGGCAGAATCCAGTGAACTCTTGCTGGTCCTTGAAAATCTGGAGGAGGCAGTGTAAATCTCGTGCCAGGCCATGCCTATATGTACACAGGTACTTATTCCAGCTGACTGTGTCACTTGTGTGGAGTCATACTAGCTTTAGGTTTCTCATTTAGACATCTGAATTAACAGGACAGGTCACCACATACATAATAATTTCTCCAGCATATAATCCAGAACTCACAGTTCAATCAACATTTTAGCTGAAATTCATTCTCAGTGTTTTGTCCTCCTGGGGGAATATTGCTTATAAAGGAATCTGACTCAGTCCACTGAGTTAAGGAATCACTTCCTTAGGCAGTGTGACTCTTTATACTGAGTTCGACAGGAAATTTATTTGTTGCATAAAGCATAAAAATATAGTTCATATACTATTAATACTCAGCTGCATGTTTGCAATTTGAGCTCTTAATGAATTTCAGTTCAATAAATTAATTACTTGTATAGCCTGGAAAAGTTTCAGAGATCCTTGGGAACAAGAAAAGAAAAAAATCTGTTCTCTGTGTGGAGCAGCTAATGACCTCTACAGCTAAGGCTGTCTTCAGAAAAATATTTTAACTACTTATAACAGCAATAACCAAGCCACAATACTGTTCCACAGGTGAAGACACACTAAGGATGCTTTTACTAATTATTGCTGGACATAAATGCAAAGATGATAATACAAATTTTAGGCAAAGCAGTCAAATCTCTACTTGAAAACAGTCACAGAGCCATAAAATTTTGGCACTACAAGAACTTTTAATAGATTTTTTAGGAAAATACTGATTGTTTTGTTTAGAGGTAGTTGTCTTTGCAAAGTGCCTCAGTGGTTATGATCTTTTGTTTTGCAGCTAGTACATTGTGAAAAACTTCTGGCCCATGAGAGGCTTCCAGTAATGCAGGCACTGAACTGCTCGTCCTTGATCCTTTGGCTTCGGTGGCAGTGTGGGGAATACTCACACAGACAGTGCAAGCAGTAGCAGGCTGGGTTGTGAAAAAGCAACATTTCAAGTCTATGAATGTTGACAGAACAAACTCAAAAATACCCCCTGAATTTATTTAAGAACTTCCTTCTGTCTCTTGGACAATATTGCTACAAGGAATAACAAACATGAAATGCTAATAGGGCTTTTTGGAGAGCGTCACCAAAAAGCCAGAAGAAGGCAATGGGGAAAGCCTTGTGAGGCTTTGTACATCCTGACTTTGTGACTCTGGATCCTCTTAGGAGAAACACAGGAAGAAACCCATTCTAGCATGGTTGCCACTGGAATGGTGTTAATTGAGGGTGTGGATCGTGATAAATATTGCCAGCTCTGTCACTTGTTACAAGTTGTTGATTTAAATGAAAAATGAGAACTACAAAGGTGTGTTTACAGATAAGCATTCATGTTTCTCTCTCAGTATAAAGGGCTGAAAATAGAGGTAAAGAAGCCAAGGAATGAGAAGAATAGAAAAGATACCCAAATACCTCATGAATACTATATTGTTCAGTAAGAGACACGTTCACTTCCTCTTTGAGCAATACATACTGTTCCCCTTCTAAAGTTTATTATCAAGTAAATTAAAGTGGAACTTGTTGGTATATCAGTCAGTGCAGGGAATAAATACGTTTCATTATTTATTTATCTTAAACAGAATGGAAAAATTATTTTGTTTTCAAATAAATATTCAAATGGAGTGGTGCATGTTGTCTCTGCTGTACTTTAGGTGTTTTATCATGCAATTTTGTATCTCTACATGATGTTGCTTAGAATTTAAAGCTGATTAGGAAAAAGATAAGAAAAAAATTCAATTTCTTAAGAATTTGTCACTTTCATTATACATCAACTGGCTCTTTAAATAAAGTGAAGTGATGGATGCAGGAGGAATTATATTAACTTTTCCCTTTGTCTCTGAGCTACTCCTGAAGATAAAGTTCTGCTTTACTTGCTATGCTGATTTCAAATGAATACAGCAATGTTTTCACAAAACTGTGATCTAAGCCTTTAGCTTTCATGTATAAGACTTCAGAAGAAAGTGAAAAAGTATGCACCTCTGATTCAAAATGAAAATAGTTTGGTCACTAATAGTTCATGGTCTTTATGCAGTAGAATTTTGTATATGTCTTACAGCTGGAAAACCCAAAGACCGAGACAAGAGTTTTCAAACCAGCAATCATAGTCTGGCTGCAAGAGATGTGCTGTTGTCTCTGTCTTTTATATGTAGATTTCCTAGAGTTCTTCCAGTAATTACATTTTTATGAATTTATCTGGATTTCATTTGAGGTAGGTAGGGTAATGTGTGCTAGGGAAGGCAGTAAAGTCTTTGGCATAGAGCTATCTATCTGTTGTGCTGTTCAGTCTTCTTTATGCTGCGTAAATGTGCCATCAGCAAGTTATAATTGCTTTGATTCCCTAAAATCTGTAGACTCAGTAATTTGTTAAAATCAAATTGTTTTGCAGCCTTTCAGAATGTTTCCTATCTGCTCAATAAGCTATGCAAGATAGTTTCTCCCCAAAATTACTTCAAATAGTCCTTAAGACTGAACAATTCAGCTTATGTCAGGTAGTGGGTTTGGACTTTGAGGTGTAGGGGTTTCTCCAAAAATGTAATATTTCATAAGAAATAAAAAAATTGCTTGCTACTGCCTTTGCTGAACTCACTGATGGCTCTGTGTGGGTGTTCCTTGCTGTGGTTATGCAAAGGAAATCACGAGTCAAAGCCAAGTGCAAAAAGGCAGTTACTGTAGGCAGTGCCACCAAACCAGGGAGTGGTAGAGTGCTGCAAGTGTGGGGGAGAGCAGCAGTTCTCTAACATTTTGGCTTCTCGCTTTTCCCACAATCTTATATTTCACATGTCATGTAAACAGTGAAAAGAATGGCTGCAAATTGGAAACAGGAACTGAGGCTGAACTAAGAGAAAATACAAAAATAACATGGATTAGGTAAAATTAAGAAACAGAAACTGAAGAGCATGTTGATAATGATAAGAAAATTATATTATATTTGATTAGGGACTAGTTTATAACCTCCAAGATTAGTGTATGATTTGCCCACTTGTAGCAGCTGTGATGAAGGGTAATGTTTTCCCACCTCCTTTCACTCAAGTGTGACAAACAGGATCAGCAGCAAAGCTGTCTTTGGAACAAGTTTCTCATTCCACTAATCTGTCAGCATTATCTCCTGAGCGCCTTCCTCTTCCTGTGAGCCTGCAGCAGATGTAGTATGCTGAAAAAAAGCACATCATTTGCAAGTCATTTCTATCAGTACCCTCAGCTCACTTAAGAAAAGCAACACTGACTACTTGCACTGAGACAGCTCTCCCTCCATCCTAATTCATGGTCAGTGAAGTATCAGCAGAGACAGGTGTCAACATAAGACAGCCAAAAACTGCCAAAAACACAGGGTGAATTAAAAAATGAGCAGCCAGCTGGATGCTATCAAAATAAAAGGCAACAGGGTTAAAACAGGTAACAGAAGCACATGAATCTTGTGGTCATAGAGATGTGCAGTGACCAGTTGAATGCTATTGAATGAATATATAAAATAAATAAACAAATATGAGGTTGAGCAGTGCTATGGCTGTTGAGGAGTTTAACTAATGAAAATATGGCTATCCTAGAAAGTGTGAAGACCATAGGCATTATGAAAGGGTGTGGCTGTGTTGGTCTTCTCTTTCTCAGTTAATACACCAAGGATTATTCTGTCCTCCAATTTGAGTTTACTGTTACATTTCTGATCTTACTGTGGAGTAAAAGGTAATGATTGCAATCTGGCCAGGTTGCTGAGTTCCAAGCCTGAGTACCAGGGGTCCAGAGATCTAACAGAAACAGTGACATTGATGCATTAAAGAAAGAAGTCACGTTCTGGATGCTAGTTTGTGTTTCTGTTGTGAGAATTCATCAAGAGTCATGTTTATCTCTCTGCAAATCATCTGATAACATCGACTGGGACTGGTGATGCTACCCCTTATTACTAGTAAATATGAAGGTGACATTTTTTTGCCATGGCAAAAAATGTAAGTTCCCTTGGATAGAATTATATCAGGTTTTGTTTTCAAATGCATCATGGGCTTTTTATTTATTACAAAAGCTGCACTGGCATATCTATATAGCAATACTTTAGTTAACAAATAGAGAGAGAAAAAAACAACTTTTGGTGCAAAAATTATTTTCATAGGGAGCTGTGGCAAATAATCCCAAGACTAAGTTCTTGCTTCTGTGCTGCTTGTGGCTAACTCCTGCTCCAGGCAGTAACTAACAGCTTGTAGTTTGGCCTTGACTTTCTGGGATAGTGGAACAGTGCTTAAAGCACATTTGAAGTAGAAGGAAGAAGCATCAAGACATTGACGCATATCCCTGAGCTTCAGGTAACAAATGGCAGCCTGTGTCTGTGAAACACATTAAAGTAGCTTCAGGGCTGCTGTCACTCATGCTGTCTGCCTGCTCCAAGAGTGCCATTAGGGCTGTTGGGAAGAAGATGAATGGAGTGACTCTTGAACAATTTCTGGGGGTTTAGCATTGGAGTGGAGGTATGGCATAGGAGTAACCACGGCTCTTTTATGCCTTGCTGGCAACTTATTTGCTTACTAAGCCACTAAAAACTGGAAACAGAATTGTCATCTGGCTATCAGAGCTCGAATGCACTCACTGGGCTTTAATTTAACAAAAGGGCCAGTGTCCATAAACTTTCACAATATGAACATTCCTGGAAAACAAAGTCTATGCTTTTCCCTCATCCTTCCATAAAATCACGGCACAGCTGCCAATTTTAATTCTCTTTTGTGATTAAATATATGCCACTAACATTCACTCTGTCACTGAAATCTTCAGATTTGCTAATTGATGCCCTTTGGAGTGGTTAGGTGAGGGTCTGATGGTCAGTTTGGATTCTTTCCACCATACTTTGTTCAGAGGGGGAGCCCAGGAAATATACCTGTGTCCTGTGTAATATTCTTCAGGAATAAAAGACAATTCAAAGTACGTTCGTCCTAACAGTTTTCTGACAGCACTTTTCTTTATGAAATAATCCTCTAATTGCTGCCAAAAGCAGAGGTCAGCTATTAGCAGAAGGCTGGTGCAGAGCCCAGAAGACAGGGTACTCTGCAAACTTTGGACAGCCTCACTTTCTATTCTGCAATGTTTTCTCTAATTCTCCATGCCTGTGCAAATCCAGGTGTTCTGTTTTACTGCAAATGGAATGTATATACACTTTTTTGAAATAAATATGTGCTAGAAAAATTGAAGCACTTTAACACCCACATCCAACAGACTAATTTTTTATGACATGACAATGTTTGACAGATAGAAGAGTTGAATTTTTTGTTAAAACTTGAAAAGTAAAAGGAAATAAACTTACAACAAACCTTGTCTCTGAAATTGCAGGCTGCTTTTGAGACAAAGCAGAAAGTGCTCAACACAGAAAATCGATAAATTCTGGGAAAACTAGTAAGTGAAATTCAGTAAGGAATAAAGACAAAGCTAATGCAGCATTTCAGTCTATTTTTTCAGTCCATAAATGTTCCCATTTATGTTCTCATTTATGTAGGTGGTGATCTCCTATAGTTTTCACAGGTTGATGCACAGCATATTGCTGTGCAGATGGAACAAATAACCACAGTAAGTAGCAACAAAAGTGACTAAAGTCTTGAAAATAATAGGTCAGAGAATGTTTTCTCCATCCTTGCATATATCTGGGCAATATATTTATATACACACAGTGTCAGCAAAGAGAATCATGTGATAACCCACAGTCCTATATGACAGTCTGTACAACTATGTGATTTCTGCATGCAAGTTTTGCCACACAGCTTGCACTATGAATTCTTTCTACATCTCCTTAGGCTGTATTTTCATCATTCCAAATGTGCATAGCAGATAGAGTCCCAATCTACCAGATTTTTCTTTTACTTTTCTCTCTCATCTGTGAATTAACATTCCAGGCAAGTGTCTTTGTCACAAAGAGAAAATGGAAGAAAAGGTAAAACTGTCTGTGGGGAAGTCCAATTATATTCTCTCTGCTAAAAAGAAAAAAAGAAGGTTGGGGTTTTTTACTTTTATTTTTTTCCCTCTTTTTTTTTATTATTTTCTTGCAAACTTTTACTCTTGATGTCCCTGAAGTCACTCAACAACATTAGCAGCAAAACAGCTATTTCATGGCTATGTGATCCACAGTGGCCATTTTTCAGAAAAAAAGAAAAATTACATAAATCATTTTCTTATTACAAAAAAAAACCCTTAAAAATACCATATTTCCTTTTTGAGAGTGTAATCCTACAAGATGCTAGTTGCTAGAAAGACTGGGGCATGGAGGCCTAATGTGTCTTGTGAGCAGCTCTGTAAAGACCACATTGGAAGCATTTGTCCTCTCTGGGGAGCTGCTGTACTGTCTGAACGCTACCCTTCTGCTGGGAAGGTTGGATTTTGACATAATAAATGGGGCTCATTTTTGCAGCCACCATCTTTCAGTCTCCAGAGTTAACAACAAGCCCTTCCAGGCATATTTGTAAGAAAGCAGGGCACTCATAGCCAGGCTTTGTTCATTTGAAAATGAAATGAATTAGGCAATGTGCTCTAGATGTTTGTCCCAAAGGCTAGTATTATTGCTATTTAACCAATGGCTGTCATTTACTGAAATACCAAACCACATATTTAATTTTAATGTTACTGTCACATCTGAATTGATAAGTTAGGAATGTAAATTTCATTTCAAATGAGAAATTAAATGGCTCATCAGCTGATCATTATATTCATAGTATGTCATTAGCATTTTAGGTCTTAAATTATTATTTCTCTTTGACTACTGGGTAGTTTTACTCTCACAGCATGTTATTTAACCCAATTGCTATTTTTCTTGCTATATTTAATTAAAACTTGTGAAAAAAAAATTACAAGGAAAACAACCAAAACTACTGTTTTAGAATAGCTTGATATACCCCTTACAGAGGTACAAAAACACTAAATGTTTGTGGATAAAAGATATCACACACACTGTCTTCAGCACATGGTTCATTCTATTCAACTAAAAACTTCATATCTCTTTTTTTTGTGTGATAAATTTACATGAATGTGGTAAAACAAATCAAATACAATACTGCTTTTATTTTTACTTTTCCAGTGTTCATGCTTTGGATTGTTTTCCCTATTCTAAGTATTCATCATACTCCCACACTACTGGCTGGTCCATTGAAAAGATAAGAGGTTACCTCTGCAGCATGTTAGAGGAAGTTTTTCCTATACCTATTTCTTGTGTTTCATCTTCAAGTTTCACTTTTCAGATGATTGTTATTTATGTGAGGCATTAACAGATGGTTGGGAGGTCTTCTCCCATTAACTTACTTTTTCTATTGTGGATGAGTTTGGTAGAATGCTGAGAAGAATATTTAAGGCTCTTTCAAACCAATAACAACTTTTTTTTTTTCCTAGAGAGGTCAGCATAGAGAAAGTTTGGAGATGTGTATCTGTTGAGGGCTAGGGCTGGATTGACCACCACCCAGTGATAGACGCTCTCCACTACCTCCCTCAGGGAAAGGGAATAAGAGAGAGAGAGACTTGTGGACTGGAAAAAAAAAAAACAAACAACAAACCAAATAAAACTGCTTTAATGAAAACAGTAACAATAGAGGAAATAAAAATACAAATATATGCAGAACCAGCACCAAACACAAACGCCCCTTGATGGTAACTATGTCACCATTCCCACTGATACAGTGACAGGAGGCCTCCAGCAGCAGACAGGAATCAGATTCAGGGTCTGGATCTTGGAGCTGGATTCAGGAGAGGGAGAGAGAAGCAGCAAAGATGGGCCCTTGAAAAACAGAAGAGCAGGAAGCAAGAAAGAGAGAGAGAGCAGAGGGAGCTGCCCCTCAGCTTTACAACGAGTATGACATTTGTGGAATGGAATACTTAGTTGGTCAGATTAGGGTCACCTGTCCTGTCTGTTCCTTCCTATAGGTGCAGACTTTTACTCTGCACCCTCCAACATGAGACAGAAGATTCAGCAGCAGCCCTGGTTTACATACCAGTCCTTGGCAGTAAACCCAAACATTAGGCCTAATCACTGCTGGAAGCAGGCAGTGTTTGTAAAAAATATACTGCCAGCTTCAGAAAGGCAAGGAGCTTCAGCTGAAAAACAAAATCATCAAACAGAATCAGTTTTGTTCTAACCCAAACCAGAACAGGGGAGTATACATTATCAGAACTATCTTTTTGCTCAGAAACTCCAGCAGATGCTGGCTTGGAGTCAGATTTGGCATTTAGTGAGGAGCAACTTCTTTATACATGAAAACCCACACACATTTGATAAGTCAATGTAGACAGCTCACACATCTTGAAAATCCAGCATATAAATGCCCTGAAAGTGTTATTTTCTCTGAATGTGGAGCAAAGCAGGATTTCTTTCTGCCATTGCAGCTCTAGGCTGCTGTGATTGTGCATGCTCTGCACACCCACACTGGAAGGGTTTCTCCAGTTCTCCTCCTGCCCCTTCATCCAACACTTTGAAAGACTAAGCTAACCAGTTCAGGTGCAGAGGGAACAAGGCTGAACTGAAACACAGACACTGGGTAGGTGGTTGGCAAACAGAATGAGGGACTTGGACTGGGGAGCGAAATCAGGAGTTTGCCATGAAGTTTCTGTCAGAGAAATCGAAATGCCTCTGGGTAAGATCAGGAACCCTCAGAGCAATAGATGTTCTTAGTCTTCCAACCAGCTTGGAGAGTGATTTAGGAACTGGTGAAATTGGAAAAAAATAAAAGGAGAAATAGGTATGAAAAGACGCTTCAGTGCCAGCAGAAGAGCAGCAACTGCTCAAGCAGCAAGAGCAGGGAGTGAGGCTGAAGGAGATAATTGGAATAGACATGGAGTTTATAAGACAACTGGAAACCTAGGAAAGTATAATCAAGCTACCAGAAAGGGAGTATTTAACAAGACTACTGGATGAGGGAGAAGATGTGGTAGTGGGTAGTAGTGCAGAAGAGTAGAAGAGTGTTGGATATGCAAAAGGACCAGGGGTAAGATGAGAAATTAGAGAGCTTCTGGGACTAGTGAAATGAGGATATGAGCAAGCAGGCTAAGGGCAGGGTGAGGAGTATGGACACACTAAATCAAGCTTGTAGCAGGTGGGGAACAAAGCATCAAATTCTGTTCCCTTTTAAAGCACACTCTTTTATAGAGCCTGATGCTGAACCTGAGATCCCAGAGCCTCTTGTTGCACTATTGCTTCCCGTGACGTCTAGGTATACATATGTTTGCAGCATATGTTACCCAGGCCAGTTTGCTCTATTTAGGATAAATAATAAAGATGTGGCAGTGTGATTTCCTTTAGGTGTGATTTCACCTAACCAGACACCAGACATGGATTAGGGTTAAAACATATAAATACATTATGGTTGTATATGGCTGATACATACTTCTGCTGCTGCCTATAATAGAAAGTCCTCAGGCCAGAAATGATCATATCTACAACAGAATCCAAAACTTTGCTCCAGTTCTGATCCATATGTGAGTTCTCACACATGTGGTTGGAGTAGTTAGAGAATTTGTTTTCAATTAAACAAGGAGCAACAACAAAAAGACATACACAGAAGTGTTCTGCAATGGGTCTAAATGAGGCGGCACAGACTATANAATTTGTTTTCAATTAAACAAGGAGCAACAACAAAAAGGCATACACAAAAGTGTATTGCTTACAACAAACTATTAACAGAGTGTTCTGCAATGGGTCTAAATGAGGTGGCACAGACTATGTCAGCCTGAACATCATGTTGAACTTTATCTCTTTGACACACCTTTGGTGGGGTGCCTGAGTTGTGGACTTCACCCTTAGTCTGCAGATACCTATACCTATGCCAGTAATTTTCCTACTCTAGGTAAGTCTTGTGAGTCTTGACAGTGCTAAATAACTACCTATCTATCTTACAACTAAATGCTGTCAAGATTCACAAATTGCCATTCTTTTGACTGTCTTCGTTGATTAGATATCTGTTTCAGAGCCCACCTATTAGATTAAGCCTTGCACAACACAGAGCGCCATTGCCAAAGGCACTGACATCAGTATTTTCCCACTAGTCTAGTCTCCAGAACATGCACTTAGATGGAAACATGGTTTAAATTATTTAATCAGCTGTTGTACTGTAATAACCTTAATGAACAGATTTCTTTGCCTGAAAAAGCTCCATGATTTCTACTGAAATTTTCTTCTTTCTGACTGAAATAATTAAACCATTCACCTGAAGTAGGATCAGAACTCAGCTCCCCTCATTTTGCACCTATTGCCCATAAGTGTGTGCCCATGAATGTCCATCTGTTAAATCTGAAGCTTTTTCTGTTTCTCTAGTTCAGCAAATACATATTTATTTCATGCAATGGGAAATAGGTTCCACCAAGAGTTTGTGAATCAGCAAGCCTGTGAATCCTCCTCTTAGATACTGTACAGGGAGCATGAGGCTATAGAAGCTTGCAAATGGATTGGGGCCAGTCTGTGGAATCTGGGGTGCTAGTCTATCCAGCATTAAACCAGCACTTTGCATTGATTCTCACTGCTTTCATCCCTTGGTTTTTGGAGCCTGACCTGGGACATGTGCTTTGGTTTCCAGGAGTGCTACATGCACTTACTGTAATTGAGGCAGTAACAGCTACACCTGGTGTGGATACAGTACTGTAGAAGTCCTAGTATTTTGATCATTTATGCTCTGGAGTTTCAGACTGAACACCCAAACATTGGGCAGGCTCCACACCTAGGCTCTTTGGCTGTCAAATGGGATTAACACCACACCTGGCAGATGCCCAGGTTGCCCTGAGCGTAGTGTGAGTGAAACATCCAAATGACACTGTGAAGAGCACCAGAGTAAAGCCTCTAAGGAGATTAATCTTCAGAAGAGTTTGTTTTTTATGTAGTGCCTAAATCCAAACCCCCAAAAACAAGAAGGCAAAACAGTCACCAGCAGTTCAAGTCAGATCTCTTCATTCTGAACGAGATATGGAGAGATAGGAAAATAAAGAGTATATAATTGTTTAACTGGAGAACAGGTCATGTAGATGTGCATAAAGCTGAGCACTCTAGAATTAATTTCTGCATTTCTAAACTTTAGAGTGTTATACTCTGTGTCTTTTTAATGCAGTTTTGTATGTAATTTTTTATACATGGCTTTTTTAATCTAACAGATTGCAAGCTTTTGCAATTATTATTCTTTTATTTCCTCAGAATGAGACCTAACTGATCATAGACTAAATTCCTAAGGGAAATGTTGGTTGCTTCAGTGGTTATGTAAGCTAAAACTGTGGTGTACACTATACTGTAAAGGATAATCCTACACTGGTAAGTCAGAGGACTGTATGACTTCATAGGGCTTTTTCTGTTTGTGCTTTTGTGTGGTTCTGAGGAAGGGACTTAGCTTGTCTCTGTATCATCCTGCTTCTCTGCCTCAGGGAAAGACTGGACTTGGGCAGGATAAATTAATTTTCATTTGGACTGTGTCTCTCTCCCTTTCTCCCAGAATCACATTTGAAGTTCCTGTGTTGTGTGATCAAAAAGCATGTGATGCAGAGAGTCAGTCAGCTCTGCTAGCATCAGTGAGACTGTGTACAATACAGATGGTACTAGGGATTATGGAGATACTATCTGACCAGTAAAGAGAAGAAAAGCATCCAGTCTTTAATAAAATGGTTGTATCAGTGGGAGTGGAGAAACATTTGATCAGTGTAGGCAAGGTAACACTTAGTAAAAAGCTTAAGGATTAACTTTTAAATGCTAGCTGATGTGGAGAAAGGAAAGAAGAAAATGTTTATCTCCTGAAATATAATGCACTTTTGTTCCAGGTCATTGAATGTTGCCATACAGCAAAATCTTCATTTTGCTAATGTGCATTGCCTCACTCAAGAAATATTGCCCTAAAACAGGTTAGCCAGAGAGAATCAGGCTTCCAAAAATGTCTCCCTGCTGATTCATTGTCTTTGGAGCTAAACAATAAAATTGAAAACATTTGTTGCGTGGTTGACCTCCTTTCCTTTCCTTTCCTTTCCTTTCCTTTCCTTTCCTTTCCTTTCCTTTCCTTTCCTTTCCTTTCCTTTCCTTTCCTTGCCTTGCCTTGCCTTTCCTTGCCTTTCCTTGCCTTTCCTTGCCTTGCCTTGCCTTGCCTTGCCTTGCCTTTCCTTGCCTTTCCTTCTTTCCTTGCCTTTCCTTGCCTTTCCTTGCCTTTCCTTGCCTTGCCTTGCCTTGCCTTGCCTTTCCCTTCCTTGCCTTTCCTTTCCCTTCCTTGCCTTGCCTTGCCTTGCCTTTCCCTTTTCTTGCCTTGCCCTTTCCTTCCTTTCCCTTCCCTTTTCTTCTCTTATTCTCTCTTGCTCTCTCTTTCTGTATTTCTCCCTCTTCAGGTACAACACTGCCACTGAGTTGCAGTCTTCCTCCAGCAGCTCTCTGGACTCTTTTTAACTCTGTAAACTCAGCACATTCAGGTTTTGGTCCAGCTGGCAATACTGCTGGCACACTAACAACTCTCAGTCTTCCTTATGTGCCTGGAGTTGCCTGAAGGAAGAAAGTGTTGCTGTCTGAACAGGGGTAAGTAGCAAGAGATAATCTTGGCAAATATAATTGCTCCTAGCATTGTGAAATTTGACATGATTTCTTCAATTACCTGTTCTAGAAATAATGTATTTCTGAACTGCAGCAATGTGTGCAGCTCCTACTCCAGCAAAGTTTGCAAAACACTTATCATTCTGATGTTGCTTTCAGGTGCTTGTAGCTTTATTGAAGCATTCAAATTTCATTCTTCAACTTTGAAATCTGCCCTATCCAGTCTCTTTTTTCCCCAAAGGTAAAAATGGAACAAAATTGAATTATGTAAGTTTTAAAAGCATATCACTTCCAACAACCAGATGGGTTTTCATTGTCACTTCAGTTAAACATTCTGGCTAAATAAGAGATTCCTCCTATGCCACAGAAAATTATTTATTTTTCCCTTTTAAATTTTGTCAGGAAAAGATTTATTTTGCATAATAAAATAGAGATGTTGTTCAACGTTAGACTGAACAATGCTGTTGTTTCAGCCTGTCTATGAGTTGATAGAATTTCCCCAAAAGATGTTTACTCCAGAGATGTCTAGAGTTTTACAGGGCGTGAGGAGAGTGGAAGTTCCCAGGGAGAAAGTGAAATTTGATACCTTATATTTGGTGTAATGGTGTCACGAGCCGGTCTGGGACCGGCACGGGGTTTGATTCGTATTCTTGGGAACAGAATAAAGACTCAAAACGGAGTCACGTGCCAGACAGTTTATTTGCCCCCACAACAGGTTTGCAAAGGTGAAAAAGAGAGAGAGAGAAAGAGAGAGAGAGAGAGGTTACAATAGTTACCACCACGGGCCCAGGTCAGTTAAAGGCACAGTTCACTGTTTCTTCCTGCGGGAATGGGGGGGCTCACTCCTCCACAGATCATGTCCTTTGTGTCCGTGTCGTGTCCCATAAATCCAGTGCGTGGTGGTGTCTGTCTATCCGAGTGTGTGTGCCCCCCAAAAGTGTGTCTTTCTCACCTTTTTATAGGGCCAAACATTACACATTCATTGTACTTCCCAACCTGTCTATGCATATGCATTATCGGTCCCCGCTTCACATGCAAATGAGGGCTCTGCCCCTTTGAGCAAGCGCAGTGTCTCGTGGTAGTGGTCGTCAGGGGTCGTGAGGATGAAGTAAGTCATCTTCAGGATGAAGTAAGACGTCTTCCTCCTGACTGAACTTTTGAACTCAGTCCTTTGTGCACACTCAGTGATCCGTTGGTCCTCATCCAGCCAGCAGGCCCAGTCCTAGCTGGTTTGCAAACTGCAACATTGTGGCCTTGATAAGGCCGTCACATAAATCTTCTCCTCCCGTTAGTGATAAAGCTGAAGAAGAAAAGCTGCTCTTCCCCCCTACACATGCCTATCGGCAACCTTCACAGTTCTCACAAGTAACCCCCACCATGGTTTGCAGCTGTCCAGAAGCCACAGTGATGGTAGTTTTACCTTTGGCCATGTTGAGACATTAGTCCCTTCAGACACAGTCTCTTACAAATGGACATAAACTATGCTTGTTCCATTCTGTATCAAAAACTATGTATTCTGCATACAGTTAGGACTAGATATCTTCTACTTAGCTGGTGACAGCTAAGGAGTTTTACAGGGGCTGATGATTTGCTCTTCAACATCTTTATTAATGACATTGGCAGTGGGACTGGGTTGCACCCTCAGCAAGTTTGCAGATGACACAAAGCTGAGTGGTGCAGTTGACACACCAGAAGGACTGGATGCCATTCAGAGGGACTTGGATAAACTTGAAAAGCGGGACCCTATGAACCGTATGAGATTCAACAAGTCCAAGTGCAAGGTCCTGCACTTGGGACAAGGCAATCCTAAGAATGAGTACAGTCTAGGAGATTAAATCCTTGACAGCAGCCCCTCAGAGGACTTGGGGGTCATGGTGGATGAAAGGCTGGATATGAGCCAACGATGCACACTTGCAGCCCTTATCCTGGGCTGCATCAGGAGAGGAATGACCAGCAGGCCAAGGGAGGTGATTCTGCCCTTCTGCTCTCGTGAGACCCTACCTGGAGTACCACATCCAGTTCTGTGGTCCTCAGCATAAGACAGGCACAGACCTTCTAGAGCAGGTCCAGAGGAGGGCCACAAAGATAATCAGAGGACTGGAGCACTTCCCTGTGAAGACAGGCTGAGAGAGTTGGGATTGTTCAGCTTGGAGAAGAGAAGGTTTAGAGGGGATATTATAGCAGCCTTGCAATACCTGAAGGGGGCCTAGAAAAGAGAGGAATAAATGCTCTTTACCGAGGTAGAAAGTGATAGAACAAGGGGGAATGGCTTCAAACATAAAGAGGGAAGATTTAGATTGGCTGTTATGAAGAAATTCTTTACCCAGAGTGTAATGAGACACTGGAACAGGTTGCCCAGAGAGGTTGTGGCTGCCCCATCCCTGGCTGTGTTCAAGGCCAGACTGGATGTGGCCCTGGGCAACCTGGTCTAGTGGGTGGCATTCCTGCATATGGCAGGGGGATTGGAGCTAGATGATCTTTAAAGTCCCTTTCAAGCCATGCTGTTCTTTGAATCTATGAATGTATGATGATGATTACTTAGAAGGATTTGATACTGTGGGAAAACTAGCTTTCTGGGACTCTGCAGAAAAGCTGGATCTGGAAATTTGATAGCTTATATTTCATTTAATGGACATAGACTATTTATTTGCCTCCTTTTTTCTATTAAAGATAGATGCAGATAGACTAGGTATCTGCTACTTAGCTAACGGCATATCATGGGTCTAATTGTCCAGCTGTGTTCTGTCCTCTTCTGACAATGTAAAGTTTGTCTACGCAAATGTGATTTTAAGAAGATGAAGATAACATGTAAGAATACATTTTATTATTCTAGAAGGTCTCCACAGTCTTCCCCAATAGCTGATTTATGGGATTTCGCTGTTCCTTCATCCTAAGGCACATAGCTCTCTATCCTTTACCTCCAAAATTCTCTCTGCAATATAGATTTTTATATATATATATATATATATCTGCTCTGTCTTTTCTCTTTCAGCTTCCTGAAGCTGGAGGGGAGGAAACAGTTTCCCCTGAAGAGACCTGCAGAAAATGTGTTTACAATGAGTGATACTACTCAGTTCTGCAGGCTTCAAAACACCATTTGGTAATGGGTTTGTCAGACAACTCAGACAGCAGTCAGCAGTCTGAGAACTCATTTTGAAATTGTCTATTGTGTGGCCTTGAACAGCTCACTTCTTGTTTTCAGTCTAGAAAAAAAAGTCAATAAAGCTTCTATATATTTTGTTTAGTATTTCAGGTAAAAGTAAATGAAATATTTTCTATCTAATAACAAATAAGTTTATGCAAGAGAGAAACACACTTCTGCAGTTGTTCCAAAATTGTGTTCTGTTTGGCAGTCTGATTCAGGCCTTCCTTTGTATCAAACTACCTGGTCCGATAAAACCAGAAGCTCTCACTTGGTTCTTATAATGTTGTGTACTTCGCAGAATCACAGAATCAAAGAATGTTAGGAGTTGGAAGGGACCTCCAAAGATCATCTAGTCCAACCCCCCTGCCACAGCAGGATTCCCTAGACCAGGTCACACAGAAACATGTCCAGACAGGTTTTGAATACCTCATAGAAGGAGACTCCACAACCTCTCTGGGCAGTCTGTTCCAGTGCTCTGGCACCTGAACTGGGAAAAAATTTCTTCATGTATTCACACAGAACCTCCTATGTTTCAGCTTACAGCCATTGCCTTTTGTCTTGTCACTGGGCTCCACTGAGAAGAGCCTGACCCCATTCTCCTGACACCCACCCATTACATATTTATAAGCATAAATGAGGTCACCCCTTAGTCTCCTTTTCTCCAAGCTAAAGAGACCCAGCTCCCTCAGCCTTTCCTCATAAGGAAGACATTCCACCCCCTTGATCATCTTGATGTCTCTGTGCTAGGCTCTTTCCAGCAGTTCTGTATCCTTCTTAGACTAAGGGGCCCAGAACGGACACAATATTCCAGATGTGGCCTCACTAGGGTAGAGTAAAGGGGGAGAAGAACCTCTCTTGACCTACTAACCACACCCCTT